>CM021102.1:806608728-807208728 GCA_007115665.2 Sequoiadendron giganteum
TCTTGAACCGTATCATCCTTTTTGGTGTTAAAAAATTGACCACCACCCCTTACTTTAAAGCATGAAAGTGTTAAGATTCATGCACATATGGGTTTTTAGATTTAATCATTCTATTTATATAATTTTCCTTTTCTCATATTTTACATAACAAAATTTCATAATATTATATTGTATTTACATAAACAAGGTTTGCAATAGCATCCAATGGCAATGGAAAGCCACTTTGTTGTATTCTCACAAAAATGGATGTATCATAGGTTGTAGACCATATGTGACCATGTTTCCAAAGAAATGATATTTAGTCTAGGCTTGTCTCAATGCATCTACTAGTGTAGACTGATTAAGTTGGGATTTACTAGGATTATTCAATTGTAACTTTTGCTAATGTGATTCTAATGGTCCCTCTAAACCATGAAGGAAACCAATATCAATACTTGAAGACCACTCAAGAACTGTATCTATAATTTCTCTTTTAAAGAAAGTTTCTCTTCCCAAGAAAGTAGGCTTTTAGAGTCAAAACTTCCAAAAAAAAAATTCCTCAATTAAGAAACAACCAGCTAATGTGAGAATAAAAGAAGCTCTTATTAAAATAAGACTAAGAGATGGTTGATAACATTTACTTTAATTTTGACTGACAAAGTTTTGAATTTATCAAAGAGACTTTAGCTCGAATCTCTAACACTTAACATTAATATTTTCTTTGTGCTTATAAAAGCCTCTCACTGAGCACTCCATTACTCACTTAGAATAACTTCAACAATGAATGATCCCTCTATTTCTTAGAATCATTGTTAGGTTGGTGACTATTGCGACACCACCAAGATAATTCCTTATACTTTCTCTTTATGGAGTGCTTCAAGAAACCATTTCTTTATCAATAATGCCCCAACTTTCATGTGCTTATCAAGTAATACTTTTAGATAGTGCATACCTTGGTGATTCCTAAAAGAGGAAAGTGACCCATATATCAAATCTTTAACTCTCCATTCTACTAACCATTTGTGCCTTGAGTTTCCAAACCAAAAGTTCCATTCCAACCTGACATAAATGCAACCATCCCTTCACAAGAGAAATAGTCTCCACTATTCAAATGATTTTCAAGTTGTAAATCGTTTCTAAAGCTACTTTAAATCAAATGAAGAGCGCTGCAAGTGTAAAGGTGGGGAAAATACACTTCTATCCTTTCTAGGCAAAGATGAGATCATCAGATCAACAAGTGAATCACCATGACAACATCATATAGGCTTAATAAATCTACGTATCTATTTTTAGCTCATTCATATCTATCTTTAGCTCATTCAAGGGCTTGGGCCCATAACAAAAAATTCACATATTACCGGATCTAGCAGCTAAAATATCTGACAAAATCTCTCTTTCTGTTATGTTTCGATGGTTATCCACTCCCTATCAGAAAGCTCTCATTTTGGTTTAGGCCTATAGATGTCACATAAAGAGGCCTATTTTGAGGACCATTTATTACATCTTTAGGACTTGCATATCTAAGGCCACTTCCAACAGAGTACTCAATTTTTTTCTTCTTAGCTTTAGTTACAGGAGATATAATTGTTGAGTGTAGATTGTGATACTTTGAGGGTTTGAATTCAACTACAAATGACTAGTTTTATGAACAAGGCTAAGTGATGTAGGTACTAATGTTTCAACTTGAACGAGCTGAAGCGAAAAAGATATCTCACATGGGACTTAAAAGTCCAACACAACTTTTAAGGAACTCACTTTCAATGACACATGTTATTTGATGAATGTAAATTTTTTAAAATTTGTCATAAAACAAAATGTAGATAATAAGTTGGAATAGTTACAATTTGTCATTAACATAGAAAATCTACCCAAGATCAAATGTGTATGAACTAATCATGAAATGAGGAAAATGACAAAGATATTCTATATTTAACATGATGAAGCATAATTATAAAGCGTGGCATATAAATATGATTCAAAGATAGATGAGGAAGCAACAAAGTGTAGGGGTGAACCCTAACTATGTTCCCTAAAACGTTTTTGTAGCAATCACCTCATAGGTAGATATGAGATATGAGATTAAAAGCTGAAGCAAGGCATTTAGGAGGGGACCCAAACAAGGAAGAGGGTTTAGAGTCAAGCAACCTAAGTGAACATTTGATGTCGATGGAGCAAAAATGACATGTTAAAGAGCAAAGAAAATGGGGATTTGATTATATAGAATGCATTCAATCCGATAAGAAAGAATGATGAAAAAGAGGTTAGTGGAATGGAAGAACAAAATGGTGAAGAAATAGGTAAAAAAATAGAATTTATGCTCCTTGATGATGTTATGGATTGCATTGTTGAGTGTCAACATAGATTTGTCATTTAAAAAAAAGAGGAATACCCTTTGAATCAAACTTATACAAATGGGAAAACAAGGGTTGGGAAATTCAAGCCTTGAGGGGGTTAGGAAAAGGCTACATGTCTGGCAAATCTAAAATAGTTGAGCATGCTCTGGCAGTGCTAGAATATGGATCCTAGGTTATTTGTGGTCAAGTTTGTTATTTATAAGCTTGGACCTTGGATTTTCACCCTAAAGGCCCTCCTAGATCACTTTACTCAATGTGGGTGCAACTTCCATTTTTGAACCTTGTCTTTAGGCCTTTCTTGTGGGAAATAGTTTCATAGCTTGGAAGAGTTATTTAGCATAAGAATAATTGATAATTTTTTTAGTTTAAAGGTGCATCCTAGAATTTGTGTGGAGGTGAATTTAAATAACCAACTACTTGAAAATATTAAGCTTATCGAACCTAGGCTTGAGTTTTACTAGCCATTAGTATATTTAAATAAACATAATACTTGCTTTTATTTCCAACAAGAAACACACTTGATTAAGAGATTATCCTACTAGAAGGAACAAAATTATGTAGCCTCTAGTTTTAGCTCCTTCCAATTAGCAACAGATTAAAAATCGGCCTGAATCATTTGAAATGCCTAAAGATTCTATTCATTCACAAAATATGATTAAATCTCCTTTTGATACCCAAAATAATAATAAGTCCTCTAGTATTCCTACTTCATCTCACAAATATATTGTCATGACAGGTGGATGGAGAATAATAAGAAATAAAAAAGAACCTTTTGGGTCTATTGAGAGTTAAAGTGGCTATATATATTATCTCAAGATTATCACCATTCATCTTCTCACCAAAATTTTAAGTCTTTAGATTGAGCTTCCACATCTCTTACCCCTTCTATGAGACAAAGATCAAGATCCCCATATCTTTCTACAAAAGAACTAGGAAACTCTTATCATTCTATCTCCCTGGCTAACCAATTGGAAGCTTTGATATGACATGAAGGTCTTTCTATCTCCTCTCTACCATGATTTAATTTTGTCTTAGAATGTGTAGAAACCTAAAATATTCCTAGGTCTATTCATCATCATGAAACCTATCACCTAATCCCTAATCAATCATTTTCATTATTAAACCTATCACCTAAATTCTAATCAACCAATTTCATCACCTAGTCCTAATTAACGTAGGACATCCATTTTAACCTAAATTCTCTCACTTAAATTAAATAGTCCTATTATTTAATTTATCACCTTTTCCATCTCCTCACAAATAAATAAATAATTACCTATTTCCACCTGTATTATCCACCTCACTCATGTGGCTAAAATAATTAAATACAATTATTATTTAATTAAGCCTATATTCCCTCACCACTTTCCAAGAATAATTTGGGGACCTAACAATACTTGTCCTTGTTCTCCCATTATTCTCTCAATACATTCCAAGAATATTGCACACCTATTAACACTTGTCCTTATGGTCCTTTTATTCTCTCAATAGATCCCAAAGTTATAGCCTTCTTAGGTGCACATGTCCCTAATTTCCCTCATCCCTACAACTACTTACTAAATTTGGTAAGTTAATCCTAGCCATTCACATTCTAACTAACTTCATCTCAACCCTTCATATTCTCCAATATCCTAGGGAATTCCTCTCAACCATTCTCCACCCCTAATCTCGTAAACAAATCTTGTGCATTCTTCCCCATTCCAAAAATCTATAAATTTAGGCATCCTCTCATCCAAACCAAGGTAATTCTCATTCATGCTAAGTTGTTTGGTGTGGAGCCTAATCAGTCTCCAAGTGGGAGATTATTGGTATGTGGTGACTGATCATGCAAATACTATATACTTGTAACATATCCTCGTCGGGGTTTGGGATGGAGTTGGGCCCCGAGTGGGGGTTTGGGGGCGATAGCCCCCAACAATCGGGGTTCAGGGGCGACAACCCCCAATAGTAATGGTTTGAGGGCACAACCCTCAATGTTTTTTCTCATTAACAAGTCAAGGTTTTCTCGCTAACACGTCAAGGTTTTACCATTAACACGTCAAATGAAAAAAAATGACTTTGTAAAATCCTAATTCTAGAAGCTTCCAAAAAGCTTGTTATAAGTGACTGGGATGTAAGTTGTGGTGTGTGTGATTCACGAGATTGTAATTTGTTTTGCACTGGATGATAAAATCATTGGGGGTTGATTTTCTATGGATGTAGCCCATATTGGGTGAACCACATTAAAATTTTGTGTTGATCTCTTTTGTGTTATTCTTCATTGTTATTTCTAGGTTATTTAATTTGCATATAATTGTTAATGTTTATTGCTCCGATTTGCCTAAACCCTAACATAAGTATATGCTATCAAAATTGGTATCATTCAAGCAAGGAGCATGCACATCCAAATAACTCAAGTAGAAAATAACTCAGCAATGGAGGCTTTGGTAACATTTGAATTCAATTTTTGATGTTATTATCTTGTTATTTTCCCATTGTTGAGCTCTATCTAGAGGTTTGTGATATTTTATAATAAGAGTCTCTTGCATTCCATTTGGTTCTATTATAATTTCTAAAGTAGTACATACAAAATGTAAGAGAGATATCTCTCCCTCATTGTAAATATGAAGTTAGGGATGCAATTTTTAAGTGAAAACCTAATTTTTTTCTCCAAAAAGTCAAATTTAATGGTCTCCATCTTACTTCTTCTCTATCCAACGTATTGAGAGATGTTTCTTTTCTTCATATGCCACATATAGAAGGTAGGAGGTGATAATTGGTTTTGCCTCATGGCTCTATAATTTTATCATTAATAAAGGGGAGGGCCCTTCACATAGTTGTGTGTGGGCTCTAGTTTTATCAATGACCAACCTATTAGTTTCTACTTAGTTTATGCTACCAATATTACAAAATAATGAAGTGAGTTAGGGAAATTCATGTCTAAAAACCTTCCTAATGTTGATTGGGTAATAGGTAGCAATTTTAATATGGCAAAACATCCTAATTGGTGCAGGGGCACCCTTGGTTTCAGGCGCACCCTCGGTTCTATGTAGTGAATTTTTGGTTTTTGGCCATATGAGAGTTGATTTCATGTAATAAGGTCTTCTTAGGCCATGCCATGTCATTTGGAGTCATTGTTGAGTCTTTAGGTGCAAGGTAGTGCAAAAATGTAAATGTTGTCAAAGTTGCACAAAAGTTGTCAAGCAACTTTTGCAACTTTGCAAAAAGGGTAAATTGATGATTTGTTAAGTCAATAACCAAAATATGGTTAGAGGTAGTTAGAATATGGTTGAAAACATTCAAATAAGCCTTGTAATCTTGAAGGAGAGGGTTGGAATGAGATTTTGTGAATGAAAGCTCTCTTTGCATGCTATTTTTCTGAGTTTTCCCTACATTTTTTAACTTTTGTCACGTTGTATGGTTAATTGGTGCATTGTACGGATGTAATGGTGATTGGAGACTGTAGAGGAGTTTCTTAGCTTTTTTTTAAATAGTAGAATCCATAAAGTTTTGGGTGAGATATCAATAAATTATTGGAAGATGCTCTAAACCCTGCCTAGGGTTTTAGAGAGCATTCAAAATGCAATCCCTCAAGTTTCCACCATGATCAAATAAAGTTATGTTGTAAAAAAATTTGTCTTGGTGTATTCTAACATTCTCCAAGAATTGAAGTTTGGAAGTTGCATGTGTGAGAAGAAATCTTCTAACAGTTGTTACATTCTACCTTGTTCACAATCAATAGACCCTCTATGGTGATTGAATGCCAATGTTTTGGCATTGAAACATTGTATGGTGTTTGAAGCATGTAGAGACAAGAAGAAAATTGGTGCCTAAGTCTTTGGTGACCACTTAATAGCCATCTTGTTGGTTGAAAATTTCACTTGTTTGTGAGGACAAATGATTGTCCCATTTCCTGCTGCCACCCCAGAATTTGTTTTCATGCATTTTGAAGATCCCAAAACCTTGTGAAAGGTCTACAAGTATACTTATTTAATTACCACATACTATCCATGTGGTCACCATGTTGTTCCATGTCATTGAATGGATTTTTGCTTTGAAGATCAAATGTCTACCCTTATTTGAAGGAGTCTGCCCTGTCATAGTTGTTCATTGAACCTTAAGGATGACACAAACCTATTGTTGTGAAATATGGTATCAATAGTCTAGTTTATGGCCCTGATCTGCATCACTAATTTTCATATTTGGCCTAGCCATATTAAGTAGAGTAGTGAATAATTTAATAAATGGTTGTGGTTTTGTAATATTGCAAGGGTTTATAGATCTAATTCACAATAAAAGTTTTAGCCATGACAATAATTGGTACACTTGGTCTAGCTATAGATTTTGGGATGATTGAAAGCTTAACGAAGTTGACATATTTTATATATCCCTTAACCTTAATGTAGTCCAAGATACCTCTAGTTATTGTATTAGAGTAGATTATTCTTCTACTCTCTCAAATCATTTGCCTATCTTTTTTCTATTTTAGAGGTTGAAAATAGCAATGTGGTTTCTAAGTTACCATATAAGCTTAATATATGACATTTAAAAAATCCATCTTATGTGGTTTCTCTAGTTGGCATTTGGAACTCTATTTACAAACTAAGATAATGGAATTCATATAGGAAATAGTGGCACCATGATATTTCACAATGTACTAAATTCATGTGCTTTTGGAAAGATAATGGCCTAGAAGTGAAAATATAAATAAAAGCCCCTTTAACGAAAGATTGAACACACCAAAAAATTACTTAATGCAAATCCAAATAATATCAATTTACAAACTTCTATGGCCTCTTTATAAGCTCAACTTCATAAACTTGACATTTATAGGAGAAAAGGAACTAAAATCAAGGTTAGATTACATTGGGTTAAGGAGGGTAATAAAGGTTCTAGATACTTCTAGAATTTTCTAAAATATAAACATAAAAAATAGTTTATTGGAGCTATTAAAGATGAAATTGGTTATCTCATACGAATTTGGAAGAGGTAAAAAAATTGTTTCAAAACTTTTATGAGAGGTTTTTCAAATAATATTCCCATTAATAGGACACACAATCAATTTTGGAAGATATTATCAAATATCATATTCCCAAGAAGGTGGACACTGAATATAGTCAATTTTTAGACCATGACCTTTATATTGAAGACCTAGAACATATTGTATTTTTAATGAACTCTAATATAATTCTTGGGATTGATGGGATTTCGATGGAGTTCATTTCAAAAAAGGTGGCATTATATTAAATATGAATTTTATCTATTATAATTGGAGGCTTTGGAGTAAGGTTGATTAGGGACTAATATTAATAAAGGTCTAATCAAACTCCTTGTGAAAGGGGAATATGATGACACTATCTCTAGATGGCATCTCATTACTTTACTTAACACTTATAAAAATTGCTAAATCCATAGTTGCAAGGATCAAACCTATTAAAAAAGAAATAGTTAGGTCTAAACATTGCGGGTTACTTAGTGGATATTTATCCCTAATAACCTTATCCTGGCCTAAGAAACTATAGAATGGACTCAACAATCAGAATATAATACCATTCTAGTTAAGTTGTATTTTGATAAAGTGTGTGATAGAATAAGTTGGCGCTTTATTTTCAAGATGTTGCAATGGTTGGGATTTGGTCCTAAGATATGTAAGAATGTCTAAATGTTGTTAAAATATGCCAATGCTTAGCTAGTAATACATAAAAATTTGTTAAACACATTCCCCTCACAATGTTCAATTAGGTAAGGTTGTGCTTTGTCACCTTTTCTTTATGTTCCTTTTGCTAATGCTCTTAGTTACTCATTGTAAAAGTACAACCAAATGAACTTGATAAGGATATTTTCATTCCCAATAATGTAGTTTTTCTTAACTCACATATTTTTTATGATAACATGCTCTTTCTTTAAAATTATAGAAATGAGATTAATAATGTGATATAGATCCTTGATATTTTCTATTTTGTGTTTGGTTCAAATTTATGTCAACCATAAAACTAAATTTCTCATGGTGAAAATAGATCGATTTACCTAATTGATTCCTAAAGATTGGAAGAAAATTAAACATGGGTAGATTTATTGTTTCTTAGGCATTCCCTTTGGGTTGGGTGTTCCCCTTTCTAATATATGGAATTGACTTCTAAATAAGCTAAGAAAATAAACTTTGTACTTGGGGGATTTTTTTGTCTTTGGAAAGCATGATTCCAATTGTAAATTGTATATTTCTCGTGTCACGTGTGTATTACTCCTCTTGTTGGATGCCTTCTAAAAAAGGTTATGAAGACTTAAATATTATCATTTTCCATTTTTATGGTCTAACAAGAATGGTAATGTTGGTTTTAACTCCACTACTTGGTTACATTGTATCCAACCTAAAGATAAAGGTGGATTGGGTTTGTTGGATCCCATAACTCAAGGGGTGTGTTTTTCAACTAAATTGATAATTAGAGTTGCTATTAGAGAAGAGTCATGGAAAAATCTGGTTTGTCATCATATTATCCAAGCTATTGTCAAAGTAAAATGACAATTTTTTAGATGGTTAGATAAAATTCTATTGGATCTTTTTTTCATATTAAAGCTTCATTTCCTTTGCATTTGATATGGAAGGCTTGGCAACACATTTGCAAATGCTTAAACTAGAAAAGTTATTCCTTGCAACATAGTTTTAGTTTTGGGTCTTCATCTATTTGGTGGAATAGAATGGTACAATATCAAGGCCAACCCTTTCTTGTATTTGTAACACTAAGGAAAAATAGAATGCAAGATTAAGCACCACTAATGCAATAAACTCAAATCTAAACCTACGCTAACAACAAAGAACAATGAAAATGAAAACATAAATAAAAGAACAATCTCACCAAAAGTCTTCATCCATTCCATGAATCACCTTTATTGCACTTCTTCATTTTTCCGTTGTATAATAATTGCCCTAAGATTTCTCTTAAGTATGCAAATATGGCCTATTGATAATGATTAGCAAAATATCAAATATTCTTAAAGTTGCTTCCTAAAAGTATAAAGATTTTGGGAGGAATAATGATGAAGGTCAAGCCAATTTATAGAAAATTGATTTTTGAATGTCTGGCTTACATTCAAAGACAAATCAATGATTAAGATTAAAGGATGACATGCGATAGCGATTTAGTGTTAGTAATAACATGAGTGAAAAATCATAACTGATGGAGATTAAATTAAATAATAATTTAATCTTTAGTTGAGATTATTCGAAATTTAGAAGAATAAAGACTACATGTAAAAGATAAAGAGGAAACTGTCTATTCGAATGCATGAATGAATGAATTAAATAAATAAATTTATTTAATTAATAAAATTTTGCATGCAGAAGAATGAAACTAGATAACTAACTGATTAAACCATAAGGTTTGTTTGTCAGAAATAATCAGATATTAAATCAGGAGATAACTGACTGATTAAATTAAATCTTGACTTAAGTGGTAAATGACCAATTAGATAACTAAGCGATTATCTAATCACAGAGGAATATGCCAGGAATAATTATTTTTATGAATTATATGGTTTATTTAATTCAACATTCAAAATTCAAGGATTAAATTAAATAAATAACGATTTACTTAATTGACTAGAGAAAAGGTTAAAGAATAATTAAATAATTCAAAACGATTATTTAATTATAGTCGAAAATGTGATGAGGGTAAATTAAATAATAATTTATTTAATTTTAGAAAGAGTATTAATTAATTAATGATGTAATTAAATAAATAATATTTATTTAATTAATCAAGATTGAAATAAAGGTAATCATGAATTAATTAAATAATTAAAGTTATTTAATTAATAGAGGATAGGTGACTTTAGAGAATAATTAAATAATTAACATTATTTAATCATGACCATGAAGATGAGAATTATGTCGAAAATGGTGTCAACAGACCTAGACCAATTTTGGGTGTCTACAGTTTTCCCCTCTTTGATATAATGTCATTCCAGCTTTGTGTCAAAGAAAATAAGTTAAAACATGCCCTTGTCGTGCCCTGGTGTGAAATAGATAAGAGTATGCCCCTCGAGAGAAATGACAATTTTTTGAAAAAATTGGAAATTGTCCCGATTAGGTAATTTGATATCCAAAAGTTCGATGGTGGTGAAAGAAATTAATTTTCAAGAGGTTTGGTATGCGAAATGGATGTCAAAACTTGGTAAATAGTGCACCCAGTACATAAGGTTTGAGAAAAACCCTCAAAAAATCCTAGGTATAAATAAGATTTGGGTGGAAAAACAATTCATTTGCACCCCTAAAGTTTTAGAAACCTTGATTTTGCTCCAAGATCTCAGCAAAGATGTCACCCATTTCATACACAGAGCACCATGGTTATCACATTTAGACATTCAGACGACTGGTCGACGCAGGACCCCCGGTATGTACATTTGAACAGTCTTTTGAATTTTCAATTTTCACGCATTTTTAGGCATTTAAATTTAAATTTTCAAATACGCCATTTTAGGATCAACACATATGTGTTCGTATGCGACACATGTTCTCGTGAAATGACGCATATTTGAAAACACATCTAGGTCAATTTAGGGCATTTAGATAAATCAACACATTTGCATTTTTGTGCACTACATATGTAGGATTGCATCACATATGTTAAAAACAACGTCGCATGTAGAATAGTGCACCGCATGTGTTTCTGGACACGCATTTGCATGGTAGAAAAGTGTTGTAATTTTGCACCACATTTGTGAAAATGTGACGCATATGCATGATAGGTAGGTGATTAATTGTCTGTTTGATAAATTTGCATTAGAATAACGCATCTGCATTGTTAAATGACACATTTGTGTTTGTGCAATGCATGTGCAAGTTAGAATGATGCATGTGAAATTTTGTATCACATTTGATAATCAAATGACGCATTTGCCTATCAAATTTTTTTAAGTTTGTGATGTAAGAAAAATGTTTTGCATTTCTAACACAAGTATTATTTATGCATTTGTAGACTGTTTTGGATATGATATACACCTAGGAGTCAAGGCTGGTGACATATGAGTTGTGAGATTAGTTGTAGAGTGCCGAGAGACGACTGATATGGAGTCTTGGTTTACATCATGTGACATTTATGCCCACCATTCAGGAAAACCAAGGTATGTTGACAACTCTCTATGAGTGATGGCACTCAGAGACTTCCTCTTTTCATCTACCTACATGAGAGGCTACAGTTACATTAGAGGATGTCTATAGGATACTAAGATTATCGATTAGGGGTTAGAGATTCCTATATGATACCTAGAGGGGTTATAGTGAGATCACCCAGTTTTATGTATATGATGATATTAGACAACTTTGTATCGAGCATTATGAGATTAGATGGCATGTCCTTGCTGAGAGATATGAGCACATTGATTGCTAGGATTGTTCTACCTGACCACCGAGGTCATGGGTTTCTTGTTGGGTGGGGTGAGATGCTTGTAGGGATGGTAGAGCGATAGGTTGTATATACATAGGGCCCTTGTTTATTGGTGATGTTATATTTTCATTTGCATGACATAGCTTATAGAAATTTGTAGTCGATGAGCTGTGGTACCACTTCCCTGATGATCTGGGTGTGGGAATACATTATTGTTTTCCACCCACCAGTGTCTTCTGATTTAGATGATAGATCTCCTTATGTTTTTCATTATGCCGAGACTATCAGCCAAAGCCATGTTGGAGACATAGGTTATTGGAGACATGCCATTGACACCCTTATGCATTTTATATGGAGACTGTGTATGGATTGTGCAGAGTGACGTGATGAGGATAGACATTTGTTGTTTTGTAGATAGACACAGTATTTGATTGGGTGAACAGTGTCCAGTGTACATATTATTGAGAGACACCTTCCAGACTGAGTTCTTAGACAATTTGGTGAGGTCCAAGATGAACCACGGGGGCGAGCTAAGTTTGCTTGTTATTCTAGAGAGGTTCCTTTGTGGGGGCCTATGATTCGTGTTGCGACAATCAAGGCAGATATTTAGGCACTACAACCTATTTAGTGGGGTTGGAGGGGTGGGGTTGTAGATCTTGGGACCATCGCAACATATGATGCTTGGTGGGTAGAGCATAGGCCCATACCATATACAAATCTAGATCAACCGAGTCCTGTAGAGCGATAGGGGACATGACCACGAGGTCGAGGTGGTTGCAAGGGTATTGGTAGAGGTAGCAGAGGTGGTGGGGATGATGGTAAAGGAGGAGGTGGGAGAGGTGGTCGACGAGGTCGATGAGGCAGGAGAGGTGGTAGAGGTCCAGGTTTATCACCCGTCCATGAGGAGGAGAGGGAGGGAGAGGATTTTCTGATGTTGGATTTTGGTGGAGGAGAGGTGGAGATGGATGTGGAGCATGTCATTGAGGAGACGAAGTTAGATGACCTTGGTTTGTTAGCAAGCTATTAGGATGAGGAGGAGGAGGAGGATATGGGGGATCAAGAGAGGGAGCTTCTAGACATGATTGTTGAGGAGTGGGATGTAGAGGAGGGAGAGAGGCCACGGTGGGAGGAGGAGGGTCCCATTGATCATAGGTTGGGAGATTTACGAGCCCGAGTAGAGGCCTTGGAGGAGAGGGTGAGGGCGGTGACCGCAGAGCGGGATTCTATGCAGATGGAGAGGAATAGTGCTTTAATGGAGAGAGATTAGGCAATAGCCCGTAGATAGGAGATGAAGCAGAGATTTGTAGAGCTGAGGGACCATTGTACTGGACCAGCTATAGTGTTTGCTCAAGATTTGGTCAAAGTTGATGATAGGGAGAGGTATTAAAGGGATTTATATGAGGCAAAGGTTCTTCCTTAGAGACGTGCTTCGAGTTACTCACAGGCACACAATGATAGTTCCAGTAGTAGGTCACACAGCAAATCACAAAGTACAAATGATGTTGTAGGACCTCCTAGGGTAGGACCATATGGTAGGCCTCCTTCTACACAACGAGCACCTCATCATCAATCACCTCCTCAGACTCCACATGGGAGTAGTTGTAGCACATCCTAGAGACATGTTTATATTTGTAGACATTTTATTATCATTAGAGATCCCACAAGCTTGGGTTTGATAGATACATTCTAACATTGTACTGTGACACTTTTATTCTTTTTGAGCGATATATATATCAGCTTTGGTGGTGATTATATGATTTATAGTTCTTTATATGATTATGTAGTGTTCTATATGATTATGCAGTGTTCTATATGATTATACAGTGTTCTATTTATGCATGCACATATTGTGGATGATCATGTTTATGTTATGATTTTTTATTTCCTATGATGATGTGTTTCTTCTATGTGATGATGAATGTATGGTATTTATAAATGTCATGTATGCATTCTATGTTTATGACAATGAGATGAAATGTGATTTTATTATGTATAATTCCATGGGGATGTATTTATAATATGTACAGTTGTTAATGGTAAATGCATGTATGCCATGGTTACCTAGATACGATGGATATGTATATTTTTGTGTTTTTTTGAAATGCAACATAGATGTATGGTTTATTATGTACATATGTATGACAATGTCTACATGATGTTTGTAAAATGAATGCATATGAAAATTACTTAATTTTTTTTTGTGTCACAGGACTCCGTCATTATGCAAGATAGAAGAAATGTTAACGCGAAATAATCTAGATGTTAGTATTGGAAATGGTTGTTCGAAGAATGTAGAATCTTCAATATTTTTCCAAATACATACTAGGCCTTGCATTAAATCATCATTGGGTGTTAAATGACACAAATGGATAATAAACACCATGATATGAGATTAGACCAAGGTGTACAAAGTCATCCACTAGCTAAAATAGATAGTTGAAGACAAGGAGTGTCTTGACTCATACTAAGGGCAAAATTTCCCTGGTCTTTTTGTCAAGACAAACCACATACAACAATCAAATAAAAATACAAAGTCATGATACATTATAGATCTTCTAAATCCTTCATGGGACATCCTCGAGGAAGCTAGTAACCTAACTTGAAAACCAAGTTAAAAGATAGTCGACATACAACAGTCAAAGAAAAAGAGTCCCGAGACATCCTTGCTTCTCTAAATCCTTCTTGGGACATCCTTGAGAAAGCTAGTAATTGGACTCAAAGACAAAGCCAAAAAAAAGATAAGAAAAAACAAGCCATAAAGTCAATAGCCAGTAAAAATATTTTCCAAAATTTGATATATTTTTTGTTTGTTTGTTTGACGAAGCCTGATTGTAGGAAAGACACATATCGTTTAAGTCGTTGAGTCTGGTTTCAATCATGTGACCACCTGTCTAAGGCAATGATAAAGCCTGGTTTCAGAAAGACACATATCGTATAAGACATTAAGTATGATTTTGATCATGTGACCACCTATTTAAGGCATTGATAATGTTTGATTAAATGATACTGTATGTTGTCAAGAAGGACACATATTGTACAAGGCAGAAGTTGATTATTTTGGCAATTTGTTTGGTTTGACTTAATGACATTGTTGACTTGTTTGTCTTGTTCAAGCGTGACTTGTCTTGATGTTTTGACTGTTGTTTATGTATGTTGATTGACACGACATACCCTAAAGGAATGACCTAGTACGGCCTCGGGGGATCATTGATTGATGGCCTTGCCTATGTTATACACACAAAGACCTCATAGTTCGACTAGACATTGACTGACAAAACTGACTGAAAAAAATATTTACTTAACTTGATGATATTTGACATGTGTGATAGTGAAAGCGATAAACCCTAAAGGACTGACCTAGTGTGACCTTGGGGGCTCATTGATTGATGGCCTTGCCTACGTTATACACGTAGAGACCTCATAGTTTGACACGACCAATGACTTTGATGTACAAAGAATGACTCATGATTTTATGTGTGTGATACATGACAAACCTAGAAAGATGGACCTACTACCTCGGGGGTGCACCAAGTGATGCCCTTGCCTACGTCTAGTCACAGAGGCAATGTACTTTGACTATGTCTACGACTGACTTGACACAATTGACTTTGACTGTATTTTTGGGATTTTTGACATGTTTTGATTTTTTTGTCTTTTTGGAGTTTTATGATTTTTTTGGATTTTTTCAGGACATTTTATGATGTTTTTGGATTTTTTTCAAGACATTTTATGGTGTTGGATCAGCAATTGCAAGGTCCAAAAGACATAGGTTGAGTATTTTCCCCCAGTCGGGTATAAGACCAATAGGATGGAATGGGGATGTGGAGTGGACTTGATGTCAATCATTCCAAGTTATGGAAAGGAAAACCATTTATTATGGGTGTACTGATAGGACGTGAAAGGGTTGTCAAATTGAAATAATGGTAAAAAAAGGATCGAAGTCAACTACACATGGCGTCTGTTTGCCAAGTTTTCACCATGGTACTTATCCAAAGCGCCACTAAAGTGATTTTCACTATTGGATGAATTATTTCTCTTTAATATTTTGCTGAGTTTTTGAAAAAAAAATGGTGTTACAAAGATGCCTATTTGCCAAGTTTTCATCAAGGTAACATTTTTGTTTTTTTTTTTCTGTTTTTATGATTAAGACAATGCTCTCAGAAGCTATGCATAGAACCTCTTCAGATGAAGCCTATTGATTGGCGATAATAGTGGTTCTCCTTCATGGGTAGAGAGTTGATATTCTCTTGATCCAAAGGATTTTGTAACAATGTAAGGTCCTAACTAGTTTGATTCAAACTTTCCTAGTTTTTCTCTTTTTGCTTGATTCTTTGGATTTTCCATTAAGACCGGGTCACCAATGTCAAAGTGTCAATTTAAAAAAATTCTGTCATAGCTGCGACAAAGACGGTTTTGATATGCTTGAAGATGATCTAGTGCCTTTTGTCTTCATTCATCTAGGAACTCTAACTCATGCAGTCTTGACACACGGTACTCTTCATCATCAATATGCCCTTTCAAAGATACCATTAGGGAAGGAATTTTGACCTCTATAGGTAAGATGGCTTCAAAACTAAATACCAAGGAGTATGGAGTGGTGCTGGTGGGAGTGCAGATGCTTGTGCGGTAAGCCCATAGGGTAGGATTAAGTTGTAAATTCCAGTCACGACCAACATCATTGATAGTCTTTTTGAGGATTCTAATAATTGTTTTTTTAGAGGCCTTAGCTTGGTCGTTACCTTGTGGATGATAGGGAGTGGAAAAGTGCTGTTGGATATGAAATTCTTCACTGATATGGATGACCTCTTGGTTTTTAAATGGGCGGCCATTATCCATGATTATGGATTGAGGAACACCATACCAATAAATGATGTAATTAAGGATAAACTTGGAAATTTGTGTGCCGGTAATGTAGGTCATAGGAATAGCCTTGATCCACTTAGTGAAGTATTCGGTTGCAGTTATGATGAACTTATGGCCATTGGAGGATGCAAGATGTATCTTACCTATGAGATCAAGTCCCCATCGGGAAAAGGTTCATGGTGAAGTTATCAGATGGAGTTATTGTGCTGGCGCATGTATCAAGTCTCAGTACACCTGGCACTATCGACATTTCTTGACAAAGACATATGAGTCCTTTTCCATGGTAGGCCAATAATAGCCCAATCTCATAATCATCTTAGCTAAGGTAGGACTGCTAGAATGGGATCCACATATACCCTTGTGTACTACATATAAGGTTGCTTATGATTCTTCAACATCGAGACATCTCAACAAGGTATTGTCTAGGGCACGTTTATAAAGGGTATCTTCGATGATGGTATACTTGGAAGAATTACGAATAAATGTCCTATGTTGGTTGTTCGAAAGGTCTAAGGGTAGGATTTGGACATGAAGGTAGTTATATATGTCTTTGTACCATGGGGAAGTGGGACCAACAAGCTCACACACCATCATAGAATTTGGGACATCAAAGGCAGGGACCAAAAGTTTTTCTACCAAAAACTCAAATTTAAGCATGTTGCTAGGTATATCCAATAATGAACCAGTGGTTGCCATAGAATATGCTGCCCTGTTCTGAATGCAAGGTATTTGATGAAAGCTAATGTTGTCAAAATATTGCTTAAAACTATCTGTCATCCACTTGTATGGGGCAAGCTTCTCATCTTTAGTTTCATACTCACCATTAACTTGTTGGACTACTAACTGGGAGTCTCCATAAACTTGTAAATGTTTGATCTTCCATTTGATTTCCATCTGTAATACTGTCACAAGGGCCTCATATTCTACTATGTTTTTTGTGCATGAAAACACAAGTCTAAATGACTTAGGAATTATATCACCTTGTGGTGTGACAAACAATATGCTTGCTCTTGAACGATGATTTGTGTGGGACCTATCAAAGTATAACTTCCATGTGGTTCTTTTGTCAACGGTGAAGATGAACTCATCAAGAAAATCTGCAACAAGAGGATTTTCTACCTTAATTGGTGTGTCTTCCATCTGATCAACAATGACTTGTCCTTTTATAGCTTTTCCTTCTACATACTAGATGTCATATTCACTGAGTATCATTACCCATTTAGCCAATCGACCTGTTAATGTTGCTTTACTGAGTAGATATTTCAAAGGATCTATCTTTATGACCAACATGGTTTGGTGGTTTAACATGTAGTTCCTAAGTTTTTGAGTAGCAAAAACTACTACAAGACAAGCACATTCTATGTGATTTTAGTTTAGCTCATACCTCAGCAAAGTATGATTGATATAATACACTGCTCTTTCATGCATCATCATTTTGTGCAAGTAAGGTTCCTAACACTGATTGGGTTGTTGAAATGTAGAGTATCAAAGGCCGTGTATCTATAGGTGGCATTAACACTGGTGGAGTAAGCAGGTAATCTTTGATCTTTTGAAAATCTTCTTGGAATTTTTCTTTCCATACAAATGGTACCCCTTTTTTGAGTAGATGTTGGAAAGGATGTATCTTATCTGCTAACTGCACTATGAACAGTCTGATAGATTGCAGTCTCCCTTGTAGTATCCTTAGCTGACTTATGTTGGCTAGTGGAGGTATGCCCATTATAGCTTTTACTTTTGTTGGGTCCACTTCAATGCCTCATCTAGAAATTATGTATCCTAGAAGTTTTCCTAATTGAACACCAAAGACACATTTTTTTGGATTTAGCTTTACTCTGTATTCTTCTAGTCTTTGAAATATCTTATCTAGGACTTGTAAGTGATCATCCCTTGTCAATGATTTAGCTATCAGGTCATCCACATAGTCTTCCATGAGAGTATGTACAAGATCATGGAATATAGTTGTCATGGCACATTGGTATGTAGCTCTAGCATTTTTGAGCCCAAAAGGCATAACGTTCCAAAAATATGTTCCCCATGGACATGTAAAAGCTATCTTATGTTGGTCCTTAGGTGTGATTCTGATTTGATTATATCCAAAGAAACCATCCATGAGGGATAACATCTCATATCCTGTTGTTAGGTCCACTATCATGTCAATGTTTGGCAAAGGGAAGTCATCCTTAGGACATGCTTTATTTATATCTCTGAAGTCCGTACAAATGCGGATGCCCCCAGATGGTTTTGTTACTAGCACAAGATTAGAAATCCATTTTGCATAGTTTATTGATCTGATAAAGTCACCATCCAACAGTTTCTTTAGTTCAACTTTGACTAATCAGGCAATTTGTGGGTGCATTTTCCTTAATTTTTTCTTCACGGGCTTAACACCTGACTGTAATGGTAAATAATGTAATATAAGGTCAGGATCTAGTCTAGGCATGTCAGCATATGACCATGCAAATTTGATCTATCTTTTTGTAAAGAAGTCACAAAACTCAGGTTGCTCTGTCTTTGTCAAAGATGTTGCAAAGTAAATTACTCGAGGATTATCTTTAGTGTTTATGTTGATCTCCATAGATTCTTCAACTAAAAGCGGTGACTTTTCCTTAGCAACTGGGAGAATGTTCAACCCTCCATCCTTGGGTGCCTCAAAGAGGTTTTCGCCCTTTGATGCGTCCTTTATTTTTGCTTTTTCATCATCCAAAGGTGTCTTTCGGTTTTCACTTAGGGATTTGTCATTTTCATTCTTTTTCTTTTCTTTTTCACTTTTGCGACTGGAAGGGTGAATAGACTCCCAAAAATATGCCATGTTATCCAAGTCTATGGTACATCCAGCCTTGTGGTCACCACTAGGTATTCCCTCTCACAGTCCCATGAACTCAACTGTTGCTTCATCGTTCTCAAATATGTCTAAGATGGGGGTACCTTGTTGATCCCAATCATAAGCTGGGGGTATATGAGGGGTATGTCATCATTGAAATTATCAAAGGTGGAGGTTGACAAGGTAAGGATAGATCTATTGACATGGTCATAGAAGTTTCTTACTAACTCCTTTTTGTTCTTTTTCCTAGGGACAGATAGACTCTGAGGTTGGACCATTGTAAGGGCTTGGTCAGCAGAAATGGGTTCGTTAGGTTCCGAAGAGATGGGGTCAAGGGTTTCCCAATAATAAAGTTGGAGCCATTCTTCTTTTCTCAAGGACACTTGAGGAAGAGAATCAGTTCATTTTGGCGAGGGATTTAGCATTTGGTCAAGTTCCCCAAATAACTTATCTAGGTCCATTATGCTGGTGGAGGAAAGGGAATCCCATTCATATTCGTTTGAGTCAAGGGAGTCATAGTGGAATGGGTCAGATGGTTTGTTGGATGTCTCGATATCTTCATAAGCACTTACTTTCTCTTGTGATGGTGTTGACTCGTCAAGGTACTAAGAACACCAATCTTAATCGGTTGAAACCCTATCCCTAGGCCTTTTGGTCGCCGAGAGACAATGATTGGTTTAGTCCTTCCATTTTGATGTAGTCCTAACCCACTATGTTTGTCATATCCTTTCCTTTGCATTATCATGAATCATTTTCCATATTGATCTTTAGATATTTGAATAGATGGTGGAGGGTTTTCATTGTCTTCGTTATATAACCAAGAGGTCACATCTTCTTGATCCATAGCTTATTTAATTAACTCTCCCCATTTTGTGAAATTCATTGTAGGAGGGACATGTATTGTGACAATGGATTGTCTCCTATCTATTGTGGGTAAACCGTATGACTTAGGAGGAGCCAACTGGATGACATAATAAGATGCTTTCATGTGATATTCTCCATAACCCTTATCTTGGATCTTGACCTTAGGAGTGGATGATGGTGTTTAAGATGCATATGATTTGGAAAGATTTGATGGATAAACATACATAGATAAGCTAGAGGATGAAGCTTCCTGATTAACAGGCACGTATCGTTGTGGTATTTCGCATAGGCTAGTGCAATATTGGAAAGTATCTAGATTACCATCGATTGTGATCTCGGTGACATTGTACGAGAATTTGAGATGTTGATGGTAAGTGGAAGGGATGACCTTCATAGCATGTATCCATGGTCTATCCAATAAAAGATTGTATGGAAGGACAAGATCCAAGACTTGGAAGCTAGTATCCATAACCACATGGCCAATTCTAATGGGGAGTGTCACAACTCCCTTAGATGATCTTTCCTCATTAGCATAGGCCTTAATGACTATGCTCTTAGTAGTGTCTACACATGTCTCTGAGAAAATTAATGCCTTAAGCAGTTTCAAGGTGCAAAGATTCAACCCTGCTCCTCCATCTACAAAGAATCATCTTACTTTCATTTGGTGGAAAATAACTTCAAGGTGTAATGGGTCGTTATGGTTGGTCTTCTCAGTTGAATAATCTTGTTGAGAGAAGGTAGTGTGATGAGAATTGGTTAAGTATCCTACCATCTCTTCGAAATGATTGACATCTAAGTTGGTGGGGACAGTTGTGCTTTGTAAGGCCTTGTCTAAAATGGCTCAATGTTTAGGTGATATGGTCAACAGTTCCAAGATGGATATTTGTGTTGGGGTCTTCCCCAACTAGTCTAATAAATTATATTGAGGCTTGGAGGACTATGGTTGTTTCTGCGATGAAGGACTTGGGATGGTTATCTTAGTTCGACGTGTATTGACAACACATTCAGGACCTTGCTTTATGGTAATGGTGTTGACATTTCATCAGCAACTCGAATATGATGTATGATTGTGCATTGGTTATAGTCATACTTGGTATTAGCATAGTTGGCGGAGGTATTAGTCTTATTTCTTGAACTAGAGGCTTTTCCTTTCCCATGGTCATGTAATGGATCTGTGAATACCTTGTGGTCACTGTTTGTGGTATATTTTTGCCCATTGAATTTTACGATTTTGTTTTCAACAAAATCCTAGATAATGTTCTTCAGTTATTGGCATTGTTGTAGACTATGTCCCTCAGTTTGATGGTAATCGCAAAAGGTGTTGCCATCCCACCAAGAGGGTTTAAACTGTCCAGGATCATACTGTTTTGGCTCTTGAGGTTGTATGAGTTTATGTTTTATCAATTCTTTGAAGACTGAATCGATTGGTCCCCCCAAGGGGGTAAACTCATGTTTTGGAAACCTCCTTTGTGGTCATTGTTGTTGCATATTTGGGACAAAATTGGCAGTTTGATCAGCACTATTGAGTATGTCATGAGAGGGGTTGTATCCTCTAAAGGTAATAATTGGTCTTCCGTGTAGGGTCCTAGCATCAATAATACCATTATTAGTTACATTTTTGTTTCTAGACCAAAATTTGTTTCTGTCGTTGGGGGTGTTTTGGTGTTGGACAATTGGATTCCTACCTGACATCTTAATTTCACCTTTATCAATGAGGGCTTTCTCGAGTCTAATACCTTTTTGTACTAAATCCACAAAAGAAGTACATCAATATACTCTTAAGTCACTTCTCAGTTTTGGATTAATATTTTCAAGGAATAATGTGACCTTTTGTTTCTCTGGTATCTCAATAAGACATTGACTAGCTAAACTCCTCCATCTCTGGAAGAAGGTTATGAAGTTTTCTCCTTCTTCTTGTGTGGTGTGACACAAGGTAGCTATCGTGATTTCATTGTCAATGTTAAAAGAAAGTTGTTCCACAAAATTTTCAGCCAATTCACCCCATGATTTTATGCCCTATGGAAGTTTAGAGAACCATTCCAATGCTATCCCAATGAGAGTTCACAAAAAAGTCTCATAAGGTATGTGGGGTTGTATGAGATGTCCATGCATGTTGTGGAAAAGTCCCTTATATGTTCCAGAGGATTTTTCTTCCCATTATACTTAGGAAAATTTAGTATAATATATCTGTGTGGGAAGGGTGTCATGTATAATGCTTTGTCTAAGAGACATGGACATAAATCTTGTGCTGAGATGGTTTGTTTTCCTAACATTGACATGTTGTCCATTTGTTGTTGGAGGGCTTGCAATTGTGTTTGCAGAACATCTACCTGTGTTAAAGACGTGTTGGTTGTGTTGTTAGGATCAATGTAAGTGTTCTGAAACACAATATTTTGTGATGGATTCTGATTTGATGTAGGTATGTGTCTTGTTTGTATAACCCCTATTTGTAGAATGGCAGTAGTGGTGTTGATATGTGGTATAGCTTGTGTTGAGTTTATGCCAATTCTGGGCCTTTTACTTCTGGTATTAGTGCCAAAAGGATTCGATGATGATGCTTGTGCAGTAAAACTAAGGCCTTGTGTCATGCTCAATGTACCAAATGGTATCGTATGTATTGTTGTGGTAGTTTCAGTAGGTATTCTAGATGGTATAGCCACAATAATATGAGGAATAAACACACTTGATCTCATGGTTTTTGTCCCTCGAGTAGACAAATTTTTCAATGTGCAGATTTCAAAATCCCGAAGGTAACGTGGTACCTTCTACTAACAACTTTGCTAGATATCTTTGAGGATCATTTGTGAAACATTCATCTACAAAAGATGCAAATTCAGGATCTTGGACGATGACATCTATGTCTTCTACAAAAATCTGTCCATGTGTGTCTCTAGTGACAAATTTTTTGAGCAAGGCTTTGTGAGGTCTTGTTATCCCTGATGGTATGTTTGAGAAGGAAACGATGAATTCTTGTGGATCAACCATTTCTCTTTGTCTCTTTTTAGACCTTGTTTTGACCATGAAAGATGTTGCTCAAAATGGGGTGATGCAAAACTATGTCTAAGAATGATATGATCTAGTCTATGTTTTTGGGATTTTTTGGATATAAAGAATGAATGTTGCTAATTTTTTGGTATTTTCTGGCAAACAAGGAATGTCTAAAATGATGTTATGCTAGGATGACAGTGTCTAAGTATGCAAAGGAAAATTCTAAGGTAATCAATTCTGAATGATTCTAAAAGGAGGTTAGCTACCACCTATAGTTTAACCAAGGCTACAATTTAATTTTGTCAAGGAACTTATGTAGGATGAGGACCAAAAGATAAGGTAAGCTCCCAAACTAGACTGATGAGTTGGAAGGACCCAAGTGTAGGAAAAAAGATATGTTGACAAGTGACTAGGTTCAATAACAATGTTCATTAAAGAAAGGGTTTTCCCAAAGCATAGAAAGTTGGCCTATTCTAAGATCTGCAAAGTAATTTTCCTAAAAGTTTGAACTATCTGAAAATAGTAAAGACTCCTAAGATGCAACTAAGTTTCGCAACTAGCATGCTTATCACTACAACTAAATGATACCTAAAGGATGCAATTGTGCAAAGTACGAGCAAAATTTCTTGTTTCTATCCAAGGATGGCTATGAAAATCAGAGACTGGTATGACTATTTGGTTTCAGACTATGACAGTGAATTCTGGTTTTTTGGTTCTCAGGAAAATGCGGTTCAGGTTTATAGATATGTCACAGAATTTAATAGATGTGGTTCTTAGTGTCATATACAATTTTCTGGTAAACTATGTCTCAAATTTATGACAGGAAAATGTGACTCACCAGATTAGATGTGTCACGAAAGATATCAAATACAGTTTTCTAATATCAAAGGTATTAACAAACTTGACACATGTGACTCAAGATATTAGATGCGGTTTTAAATTTGACAGATGCGACTCACTATGACAAATGCAGCTAACCGTTAAATAGACGCGACTCGATTTTTTTGGTAAATGATAGATTGGACTTAGTTTCAACAGTTGTGAGTTTCTGGATAATAGATGTGACTCAGTTTGATAGTTTTGGTTTTCTGGTTAACAGATGCAACTCGGTTTGACAGTTGCGGTTTTATGGTTAATTACAGTTTTGACTGACTCTGTTTGTGATAAAATTTTAGCAAATATAGATAATCAAAAAACAAAGTTTTTTTGGTTTGATAAACATGAACGTGTATAATTCCAGAAAACAAGTATGATCCTAAGGTTGGCAATGACAATACTTGTTGAATTCTCACTTGGGTTTCCCTAGTTGCACTTATTTAAAGCGGACGACTAGAATCTTGACCACACTGGCTCCCCCTTACATGGCACACACTTCTTAGGTCAGCCAAGCTTTATTTCCCATGACTCTCCCATGGAAAAAAATTCATCTCTACTAAGAACCACATGAACGTGAGACGACTTTAGAGGTCCGACCTCTTGCACCAACAAATAGGGGTTTTTGGTTATTCTATAAATATTTTGTCTTTCTAGTGAGGGCACTTGTTTAGGTGCCTATACGTGAGGAAAGATAAACTTGTTTGTATAACACATCTACACCTATTAACGTTGAGTTTTCCTCGGCATAAAAACTATGTATACCATTTGGGAGTAGCTTGGCTTTAGCTCATCATCGGTTTTGAGTCACTTTGGGGTGAGTACTTTTTCCCACCAAAGTAGACCCAAATTCTAGAGTCAATAAAAATTTCTCTTACACCCAGGATCACAAGAATGAGCAAGGGGAGATGATACTTCTATTATCGAATTAGGTTCTAATCTAAAAAATGTACAAATGCACCAAACACAGTAGACAGTGATTAATTTTAAGCCCAAATGATAATTTTCTAATATACTCAAACAATTTGTTTCAAAATTATCTTCGATTTTAGGTTCTACAAAACAAATCATTAGTAGTTTTCAAAAGTACCTTCGACAAAGGTTTTGCAAAACAAATCATTAATAGTTTAATTTTTTTTTGTCTTCGCCAATCGTCCTGCAAAAAGGTTTTAATAATTGTCTTCTACGAAACGTCTTGCAAACACTATGTTAACTCCTTAAAAACACATGTTGCAAACTTGACATTAGTCATAATAAAACTAAAAATTCAAAATTCAAACACAAAATTTCAGAAATTATTTACCAATCAAATGTGTCGCAAAAAGGCACAGATGCATCACGAAAATTCATATGTGACTCAAAATATCAATTGTATCGTTTCATGTCGCAAACGTGTCTCGTCGTACCTATGCCTACAAAATTTAATATGATTTTTTTTCGAAGAGGGTGTCTTCATGTTGGGTTCACCAATGTAATGCTAAGGAAAAATCGAATGCAAGATTAAACAACACTAATGCAATAAACTCAAATCTAAACCTATGCTAACAACAAAGAACAATGGAAATTAAAACATAAATAAATGAATAATCTCACCAAAATTCTTCATCCATTCCATGAATCACCTTTATTGCACTTCTTCATTTTTCCATTGTATAATAATTGCCCTCAAATTTCTCTTAAGTATGCAAATATGGCCTATTGATAATGATTAGCAAAATATCGAAGATTCTTAAAGTTGCTTCTTAAAAGTATAAAGATTTTGGGAGGAGGAATAATGACGAAGGTCAAGCCAATTTATAGAAAATTGATTTTTGAATGTCTGACTTAGATTCAAAGACAAATCGACGAATGAGATTAAAGGATGACATGCGATAGCGATTTAGTGTCAATAATGACGTGAGTGAAAAAACATAACTGATGGAGATTAAATTAAATAATAATTTAATCTCTAGTTGAGAGTGTTCGAAATTCATAAGAATAAAGACTACATGTAAAAGATAAAGAGGAACCGGTCTGTTCGAACACACGAATGAATTAATTAAATACATAAAGTTATTTAATTAATAAAATTTTGCACACAGAAGAATGAAACTAGATTATTGACTGATTAAACCAGAATCAAGAGATAATTGACTGATTTAATTAAATCTCGACTTAAGTGGTAAATGACCTATTAGATAACTAAGTGATTATCTAATCACAGAGGAATATGCCAGGAATAATTATTTTTATGAATTAACTGGTTTATTTAATTCAATATTCAAAATTCGATGATTAAATTAAATAAATAATGATTTTTTAATTGACTCGAGGAAAGGTTAAAGAATAATTAAATAATTCGAAATGATTATTTAATTATAGTCAAAAATGTGATGAGGGTAAATTAAATAATAATTTATTTAATTTTAGAAAGAGGATTAATTAATTAGTGACGTAATTAAATAAATAACATTTATTTAATTAATCAAGATTGAAATAAAAGTAATAATGAATTAATTAAATAATTAAAGTTATTTAATTAATAGAGGATAGGTGACTTTATAAAGTAATTAAATAATTAACATTATTTAATCATGACCATGAAGATGAGAATTATGTCAAAAATGGTGTCGCAGACCTCGACCAATTTTTGGTGTCTAGAGATCATTTTGAAGACATGCTTATTATGTGTTCAATAAAGCGGTTCAATAGTTTGGGGACTTGTGGGATTTTAATTTACTAGATTGGACTACCTAGAAAAATCTTAAGAATGATGTGTGTTCAAGCAACAAGTCTAGAGGGTTTGTCACATTTGTTAAATCATTGGTTCCTATGGACTGTTGGTGTGAATAAGGTTCCCTACTTAATTAGTTCACCTAGTAGGTCCTATTCACATTTTAAGTTTATCTAGGTCCTAGGAATATTTCTAGAAGTCTACGTGTCCTCTGATCTTATCATGTCATTTAATATTTTTTCCTAGGTCATTTAATATTTGATGAATTAGTTGTCACATGATATAGGATTAAGACACTTGTCATGATCTTGTCTATGCAACAAGGAACTTCACCATTGCATAAGCAAGGTGGAAATAGTCTAAGATTGACGAAATGTTGGATAAATTCACCACAATGAACAAATGGTAAAGAGAGAAAATAACCCTACATGATGACAATTACTAAACCATGATCATGCTATCTCACAACACACCAAAATAGGATGAGGGATTCACCAACCTCCAATCCACATCCAAGCATACTAAACTAGTATAAAAACAAAGGAAAACCTTCACAAGAGGTTTCCTAACCAAGAGACACAACACTCGACAAATTGGAATGATAGCAAGTGACTTCCAAACAAATTCACGCTTCCCAAGACATCATGTCGAAAGGTGACATCACCCAAGGGAAGAAACTACTCCACAACACCCCATGACCTATAAGGTTTATTGAGGACACTCACAATATGATCCATTAAGGCTTATAACCTTCACAAGACTTCACAAGACTAGAAGAATCATCTCCCCAACCCTAAGTTTGACAATTGGGTCATATCGGGAGGTTGCACGTAAAATGATGCAAGAGATGATATAAGTCCTCAATAATTACACTTAAGAACTAGGTCAAAACACTACCAAGACCTTGTGACTATGGTGAACAAATTTTATTCAGAAAGTTTTCCCTGTTAGATTTAGGATCAGAAAATGCAGAACATAAGACAATGAACACAACAAGATACCCTAGGAAAACCCTCCTACTCAAGGGAGAAAAACCCAGCAAATATATCTCTTATATATTGAAGGAATAAGAGTAGAAATCTGCTTACAACTCAGGCCCAACACAATGCTGAATTTGATACAATGAATAATAGCACTTCTCCTAGATGCAAAGATACAAATGAATATGTTTCTCCTTGAAATTGATCTACTGCTACAAAATGATGATCTGCTGCTACAAGATGATGATTTGTTGTTGAAGTATGAACTTCTAAGAATGTGAATTATGATGAATGAACTTGATGATCAAATGAATGATCATCACCTTGTATTTATACAAAACTAGGTGACTCTTCATTTGGGTTGGCCTCTTTTAAGAAACAAGGTGACTCTTCATAAAATTATTATATATAGCAAGTCCGACTTGCCTTGGTATTATTTATCCATCATTTTTAAAATTGAGAGAAAGATATCTCCCACTGCTATAACATCAACACTCCCTCTTAGCTAGGGAGGTATCTTTCCAGATATCCATGTCATGGAGTCTCTCAACATGATGCCCACAATGGCTACACCCATTTGTGGAAAACTCAAAGGTTCATCACAGAGTCTCTCAACGTGATGTCATCATGGAGTCTCTCAACATGATGTCCACCATGGCTACTCCCATGTGTGGAAAGAAACACAAGTACAAGGGTTCATCATGGAGTCTCTCAATGTGATGTCTTCATGGAGTCTCTCAACATGACATCTCATCTCAGTCATAGAGATGAACAAGGGCTCACACCTCATATTTCTCCATCTCAAAGAAATATACACTACAAGGGCTTTCACCTCATATTTCTTTGTCTCGAAGAAATATACACTACAAGGGCTTTCACCTCATATTTCTCCGTCTCAGAGAAATATACACTACAAAAAATCTTAATGATGATGTGACTCCCTCTGGAGCAACAAGTACTTGCATCAACCTCCTGACCTCCTCGTCCAAGATTGTCTACAATGCTTGCCTTAGAGGAGCGGTTTCCAATGCACACTTTCAGTACTATTGACTTGCTCGAGTCCAAGACTGTCCTCCTTGACCTCATCCCAGATCACCCTATTCTAAATAGGTTTATGAAGCTACCAATGTCAAATCTAGATTAACTGTCTTGTGTAATTCTATTCTCAACTACTGAAGAGGTCTTCCAAGGATTTTGCACTTGGCCTTGCAACACTACAACCTTCATTTCTTCTTAGTGAGTCACATAACTCCCTCTTGAACCCTACCTTAGATATTTCAAAGAAATCCTCTAGAAGTGAACTCCCCTCCATTGACCTATCTCAGAACCTTAATCCTTTTCCTAGACAAGCTCTCAACTCGTGCCTTGAATTCTCTAAATTTGACTCCCTCTAAATGTCATTTCCTCCTCTTCGAAGAAATTGATTGACTTTAGAATAAGAAACCTTCTGAATCAACTTTAGAGCTAGGCTCCTTCTAAGATGTCCCTATGCCAATTTTCATAGTAGAAACATGTTGTGTAGACCTTAATTTGCAATCTCAAGCAAAGTGACCGTACTTGTCACACTTGAAATATTGAATGTGAGAGAGATCCTTCTTCTTCTTCGGTTCTGGGGTAGAATCTGATTCTCTATCTCTATTCCTCTTTCTTCCTTTGACTCTTTCTCTAGAACTATGTGTAGTAAGAACTTGATTTTCTACATCATAATAGTTTCACTCAATTCCTCTTGCTACCAACCTAGACTCTTCTTTAATACAATTAGCTCAAAGATGATCAAACTTGGGAAACTTGGATCTTCCACTAATGCTCTGAATAGAGGGTTCCCAAGATTGAGGAAGACCATTTAGTGCCAACATAACAAGATCTATGTCTGCAATTATATCCCCAATAGCGCTCAAATGATCTCTCAAATCAGCAATCTTCATAAAGAATGAGGTGACTGAATCATCTTTAGCCATTTTTACATGGTGAAGTTGTTCTCTCAAAGCAAGGGCTCTGCTAGTGTTGTTGATCTCATACAATCCTTTTAGAGTATGAAACATTTCTTTAGTTGTCTTCAACTTGGAGATTATCGATACTAGGTGATTCATCATAGAGTCTATCATGATCTTTCTAGCCTTCGTGCCATTTTTCTTCCACTCGATTTTCTCAGTATCATCAAAGGGCTCGAGCATATCACTTTCCATGAAATCAAGAAGATCATTCTCTTCTAATGCAATGAGTAACCCTAGTTTCCGAGATTTGAAGTTTGAAGCTCCATCAAGCCTATCTTCTACCTTGACACCGCTCACCATCTTCTTTTTCCGCACAAATTCACCTTCAAAGATCTACCCTTAGGTCAGAAATAATTTGAACCTTAGATCTGTGATACTTCAAGATCTGCAATACTTCCAGATCTGCCCTAGATGAAAAGTTGACTTGACTTCTTACAAAAATATGATTAGATCTTTTCTTAGACCCACTCTGATACCATGTTAGATTTAGGATAAAAAATGAAAGCAATCAGAAAATGCAACACATAAGACAATGAAAAAAATAAGATACCCTAGGAAAACCCTCCTACTCGAGGGAGAAAACCCTAGTAAATATATCTCTTATATATTGAAGGAATAAGAGCATAAATCTCCTTACAACTCAGGCCCAACACAATGCCAAATTTGATACAATGAATAATAGCACCTCTCCTAGATGCAAAGATACAAATGAATATGTTTCTCCATGAAGTCGATTTGCTGCTACAAAATGATGATATGCTGCTACAAGATGATGATTTGTTGCTCAAGTATGAACTTCTAGGAATGAAAATTATGATGAATGAACTTGATGATCAAAGGAGTGATCATCACCTTGTATTTATACAAAACTAGGCGACTCTTCATTTGGGTTGGCCTCTTTTAAGAAACAAGGTGACTCTTTGTAAATTATTATATATAGCAAGTCCAACTTTCCTTGGTATTATTTATCCATCATTTTTAAATTTGAGAGAAAGATATCTCCCACTGCTATAACATCAACATTCCCAAACAAAGTCCCAAAAAGGAAAGGAAAGGAAAGCTCAAGTTCAAAGTTAGAGAAATTTTGACTAGGTGTCAAGGTTTTAGATGACAAAAATGACCAAAAAATAAAATTACAAGACATAAATTATTTGAAAAGGTCCAATGGCTTAGAAAACCATCACATATCAGTTTTCAAGAGTGTTTACTCCCTAGTTTTTGTATGGGGATGAGGCTTCCCCTATACAAGGCTAGGTTGCCCCTACAGCCTTAGGATTTTTTTTGAGTTTTTAGATTTTTGGGCTTGTCAAACTAGGCTACCCCTACTTCCACCAGGCTTCCCCAATAGTGTTAGGAATTGTTTTGAGGTTCAGGGTTCAATCATGTGTATGAAAGGGCCACCTAGTTACAAGACTAGGCTATCCAACTATGAATTTACATAGTTGGGATCATTTTAAGCACCAAAATAAATGTTCCTATGTTCGAATTAACACTTAAACATCATAATGAGAATAAATGACAAGGTTTCGTGCCTGACACCAACACTGAGACACATAAATAAACCAAATTTTCTTTTCATTTATGATTGACAAATCATCTCGAAAGGGAGGTTCCAATTCAATAATTTTACACTATAAGAAATATTATACATTAATCTACATGTGGAAGATTTGAAAATAGAAATATCCATGTTGCTCCTTGAGTCATGACCCTCAAGTCGCTAACGGTGGTTACCACACTACTCAACCTCGTGGAATTGAAAATATCCACTCCCAATGTGTTAAGAGATAGTCACATGGGCCACAAACACAACACTCATGCCAAAAAATGGAGAGAAGGCTTACACGCATGCCATACACAAAGTATACAATCCACATACAAATCATAGAACAACCAATCATCCAAGCACATAATGTATCCAATATAATCAAGCATATGGCATAATCGCAAATGGAATAAAATAAACCACATTGGGAAAACTCACCAATGTCACATCATAAATCCACATTGGGCCAACTCACCAATTTCATACAAGGATCTTCCTTGGGAAAACTCACCAAGGGCATAACACAAGGGAACAAGAAAGGAAATTATCATCTTTTAGGTGCTACTCAACTAGACTAGGGTTAAATGTTAGAGAGCAGGAGAGAGAATTTCATCACAAACACTCATGTGGGGCTCAGGGAAAAACCAAGTATCCTCTCATAAAGATGAGGGTACTTGATCTTAAAAGACCCAAGCTCCCTAAGATAGAATGTATTCCTTGATCATCCTTGGCCTTTATAAGCACTCAAGGCATGAGAGAGCTATCCATTATCTTGGTTAATTAATTACCCATGTTTAATAAGTTTCACTTATTAATCCAAATTCCCCACACCATGATTTCCTATGCACCAATTGTTGTTAAATGGAGCCTAATCAGACTCATAGGTTAAATTTTCCCATTTTATCAGTGTGGTTTCCCCCCAAATTATTGATCGGGGGTTTGGGGGTAGCACCCCTTGCGGGGTCTAGGGGCAACACCTCAAACAACTTATTATTTTATAAAGGCTTCAGGAGTTATTTTTTCTATTGGATGACATAAAAAATCCCTATTTTATAACCAACATAAGTCTCAATAAAATGACTAAGGGTTAGGGTTTTCGTTGATATTGCATTGTAGCATTTACAGCGGTATTGAGTTGCAAGGATTGATGGTTGCAATCGATTCAATTTTCTGGATAATAATATTGGACTCTCTATTGGTGGATGTAGCCCAAGTTTGGGTGAACTACGTTAAAAATTGTCTCTTGTTGTTATTATTTTTTGTTTATTTTTCATTCCTCTGTTTAATCTTTATCTACATTTAATTGATATCTTCTGCATGCAATTCCTAACAAGTGGTATAAGAGTGGTTGTGTTCGATTATCACCTACAGGAAGGTCTCATGGTTGAGTGGGTGTCTCACGGTTAAGTGGGAGCAATGGTAGATGAGGGTAAATTGAAGGTAGATAAATTCAATGGTTAGAACTATCTGTTATGAAAGATGTAGATGGAGGATTATCTCTATCAAAAGGATTAATGGAGGTCGCTGGAAGGAATAGCCAAGAAACTAACAACAATGACTGATGAGGATTGGAATCTTTTGGACAGAAAGGCACGAGGAACCATTCAGTTGTTCCTGGCACCATCTATGGCATTCAATATTACAAAAATAAAGAGAACTCAAGAGTTGATGCAAACCTTGGCAAAGTTATATGAAAATCCTTGCACTTCAAATAAGATATTTCTTATGAAGCATTTATTCAATATGAAAATGGTAGAAGGTGGGTTAGTTGTTGATCATTTAAACGAGTTTAATACGATTACCAGTCAATTAACTTCTATAAATGTAAAATTTGATGAAGAAGTTAGGGCTCTTTTAATTTTGTGTTCTTTTCCTAAAAGATGGAATAGCATGGTAATGGTTGTTAGAAACTCTATTTTTGGTTCAAATACCCTAAAATTTGATGATGTTGTTGGTGTTATTTTGAGTGAGGAAATTCGTAGGAAAAGCTCAGGTGGATCGACATCAGGTAGTGTTTTGAATGCAGAAAGCAGGGGAAAATCAAAGGAGAGAGGAAAAGGTTCTGGAGGTCATGGGAAGTCATGAGGAAAATCAAAGGATAAGAGGTCCCAATCTAGAGGACAAAAGGATTGCTGGTAATGTGGGAAACCAGGTCATCTGAAGAAAGATTGTTGGTCTCAAAATAATAAAGAAGGAGACAAACAAGAAGGCAATAAGGAGGCAAATGTGGTAAGTAATAAATCTAAATATGATGCTTTGATTCTTTCCCTAGATAATGCTAATGATTCATGGGTTTTAGATTTAGGGGCCTCATTTCATGATATGCCCCATAGAAGTTATTTTCTTGATTATGTCTCAGAGCATTTTGGGCTGGTTTATTTGGGAGATAACGAACCCTGTCAGATTGTTGGAAAGGGAAGAATTAAGATTAAGTTGTAGAATAGGAATCATTGGCTACTACAAGAGGTAAGGCATGTTCCAAGGTTGAGTAGGAATTTAATTTCAGCAAGGCAGCTAGCTGATGAAGGTTGCACATTTACTTTTATTGATAAAAATTGGAAGGTTTCAAGAGGTGCATTAATAGTAGAAAAAGGTGTGAAAGTATGCACCTTATATCTTTGTACAGTTCATACTATTCCTTCTACTTTAGATGTTGTAGAGAAAAATCAAATAGGTTCAAGAACAGTTGTTGCAGGTTCTGAGACAACACTATGGCATAACAGACTTGGGCATATGAGTGAAAAAGGTATGAAGGTACTTCATTCTAAGAAAGTTTTACCAGGTTTCAAATGCATTAATATGGATTTCTATGAAAATTGTGTGTATGGAAAACAAAAAAGAGTTAGTTTTTACAAGGATGGGAAGCAAAATAAAGATGAAAAGTTGGAGCTTGTGCATATAGATATATGGGGACTAGCTTAGGTATCTTCTCTCGGTGGCTCTTGGTACTATGTTACATTCATAGATGATGCAACTATAAAGGTTTGGATTTATTTCCTAAGGCAGAAATCTGATGTATTTGAAACATTTAAGAAATGAAGAAGCTTGGTTGAGAATGAGACAGGTAAAAGATTAAAATGTCTGAGATCTGATAATGGTGGTGAGTATTGCAGCAAAGAATTTGAAGATTATTGTTCCTTTAATGGAATTTGTAGGAAGAAAATGGTTCCAGGGACTCCACAAGAAAATGGAGTGGTTGAGCACATGAATAGGACAATAATGGAGCATGCAAGGAGCATGAGATTGCATGTTGGGATACCTTTAAAAATATGGGTAGAGGCTGTCAATACTGTTGTATATTTAATTAATAGAGGTCCTTGAGTTCCTTTGGGATGTGGTATTCTAGAGGAAGCATGGACAGGTAGAAACGTAAGTTATTCTTTTCTCAAAACCTTTGGATGTGAAGCATTTGCACATGTAGATTCTGAAAAATAGAACCAAGCTAGATGCAAAATCAAAAAAATGTATCTTCGCTAGATATGGCATTGATGAATTTGGTTATAGGCTTTGGGGTGTTGAAAATCTAAAACTTGTGAGAAGCAGGGATGTTGTATTCAATGAGAAGGTGTTGTGCAAAGATCAATTACAGCAGCATGAGAAGAAAGAAAAGGATTTTGTGATGTTGGATGATACTCCAGATAGTGATGTTTCAGTAGTTCCTCATACTCTGCAACAGCAACAAGAAATACCACAAGCTCCAGTGAATGTTAGATGGTCAACAAGGCTAAGTAGACCTCTTGAAAAAATTTCTCCCTCTTTATATTCTATTTTGTTAATAGATGTTGGTGAACCAGAAGGGTATGATGAAGCTATGCAGGTGGATACAAAGGTTCAGTGGGAGCTTGCAATGAAAGAAGAAATGGACTCTGCTGAAAAATCAAACTTGGGAATTATATAAGTTACCTACAGGTAAAAAGGTTTTACTAAATAAATGGGTTTATAGGCTGAAAGAGGAAGATGGAGGTAAGAACATATATAAAGCCAGGTTAGTTGTAAAAGGATTTACACCAAAAAAAGGCATTGATTTTGCTAAAAAAAAATCTTTGGTTGTTAAGATGAATTCTATTCGTACTATTTTAAGTATTGTGGTTGCTGAAGATTTGCATTTGGAACAACTACATGTGAAAACCTCCTTTCTCCATGGTGATTTGGAGGAGGAGATATATATGGAACAACCCCAAGGATTTGAGGTCAAAGGTAAAGAGAAATTGGTGTGCAGATTGAATAAGAGTTTATATGGCTTGAAACAAGCACCTCAATAATGGTACTTAAAATTTGATAGTTTTATGGTTGAGCAAGGCTACAACAGGTGTAATTTTGACCATTATGTTTATTTGTAGCGGGGTCTAACATGGATCACATAAGTGAGTTAAAATAATAGTTAGCAAAATCATTTGCTATGAAGGATTTGGGGGAAACAAAAAAAATCCTTGGTATGAGAATTTGTAGAGATAGGAAGAACAGAATATTGAATCTATCTCAGGTTGATTATGTTGAAAAGGTGTTGTAGAGATTCCATATGAAGAATGCAAAATCTGTCAACACACCTTTGCCTAGTCATTTGAAATTGACTAAGGAGATGTGTCCAAAGACACAAGAGGAGGAAGACAAAATGTCCAAGGTACCATATACTTCAGCTATAGGAAGTTTAATGTACACCATGGTATGCACGAGACCATATATTACACATGTTTTAGGAGTCATAAGTGGGTATATGAGTAATCCCATATTGGAGCATTGGAATGCATAAAAATGCGTTCTCAAGTATTTTAGAGGTAAATCCAATAAACATTTATGTTTTGGGGGCTCTAATACTGATTTAGTAGGTTATGTAGACTCAGATTTGGAAGGGGATATTGATACCAAGTGGAGTACTATAGGTTATGTCTTTACTATAGGTGTGATAGCAGTGAGTTCGATCTCATGGTTGCAAAAGGTGGTTGCTTTATCCACCATAGAGGAAGAGTATGTAGCTGCAACAGAGGCAAGCAAAAATATGATATGGCTACAATCTTTCATGGAAGAATTGGGAAAACAACAAGCCAACGGTTATTTTTTTATGGATAGCTAGAGTGCCATACATATTGCAAATAATTATGCCTTGCATTCAAAGACCAAACACATATAGTTGAGGTATCACTTCATTCGGTCAGTGTTGGATGATGGATAGTTAAGGCAGGAAAAGATACATACAGATAAAAATCCAACATATATGTTTACAAAGGCAGTGACAAGGGAGAATTTAAGCTCCTCTTCAGCTTTGGTTGGTCTTCAAGACTGAAAACAATAAAATCAGAACAACAGGGTCCAGGGTGCTTATTTCCAATGGGAGCTACAGGGTCATCAATGTTACAATCAGTCTCCAAGTGGGAGATGATATGGTGTGGAGTCTGATAAGTCTCGAAGTGGGAGATTGGCATTATATGGATTCTAATCAGACTAAGAGGTTAAATTATCCCCACTTTTATCGACGCGGTTTTCCCCCGAATTATTTAACGGGGGTTTGGGGGCAACGCCCCCAAGATGGGGTCCAAGGGCAACACCTCAAATGACTTTTATTATTTTATAAAGGCATCGAGAGTTATTTTTCTATTGGCCGACATAAAAAACCCTATTTTGTAACTGACATAAGTCTTGATAAAATGACTAAGGGTTAGGGTTTTCGTTGATATTGTATTGTAGCATTTACAACAGTATTGAGATGCAAGGATTGCTCGTTGTTGTAGACATCTAAATTTGACCACTTATATTTGGCCAAATTTACCCTTTTCATCTAAATATCCTTTTATCCACATTAGTTAAATAATGTTACTATTATTTGATTAATACCCCTAAAGTCTTCTAAATCCCTAAGGTATTTAGTTAAATAATTAAATACCTTACCCCTTTATCCCTTTCTTCCAAGGAATTAAATAAATAACCCACTTATTTAATTCTCTTTATGTCCCATCCACACTTTATCCTAATTCATCTCCTAATCCCATCATTAATCCATGACTAGGATGTGTCACATCCTCCAACTTTTACAAGTTGGCTCCTAATCATTGTTAGCCACCTAACTCTCTTCTAATCCTTCATTAGCTAATCTAATCAATCCTTTAGTAAACTCTTGTCACATCCCAAAGGAATTTTTAATTCCATTTTATTCTTCCAACACCCTTAATGGAATTTTTAATTCCATTTACAATCCCCATGTCCTTTCCAATGGAATTTTAAATTATATTTATTCCTCCCATGCATTCCTCTTCCCCATAACCACTCATAGGTCACATCAGGCACATAAAGGAGGTCCTTGTCTTATCCAATGGGTACTTCCAATCATGTGAATTAAAAATTCACATTTATTTCTCCAACAACTTCTCCCATCCCCATGGTGACAAGAGATGACTTTCAAAAATTCCTCACTTATCACTATCAGCCCCATATGGGGACAAAGACTTCATTTTTGAGGAAATCCTCTCCAATCCCAAAGTACATGCAAGTACCTCCACCTCACATTTCCTTTTCCATGTCACTTGTCCTCTTTCCACCTCACATTCCACATGGCAAGATGTGAGGACTTGTGAGTCCTCAACTCACCACAACCCTCCATCTTGTCCATGATGGCTTAATCCTAGCTGTCCATTCTTCTTTAAATTGAGAGGTTTGGTCTCAAATTAAAGGAGTTAGACAAGCATTAGAGACAAGATTTAGACCATTTTGCATTCACTCAAGCAACTAGAGCATTCAAACATTCAAGCCAAGCCATTAGCACACTTAGTATTTGAAGCCATTGAAGCTTTTATTGCATTCACCTACCACTCTCATTACAATACCCATCTCCATTATTGCAATCCTTATCCACTCCCCTCCACTTTTCATACACTTTTTCATTTGTTTTCCATTAAGGGAGCATACAATCAAGCGTCATCAAAGGGCCAACCAACTCATTTATCCAAGCAAGGTATAAGATTTCCTTTTCTTTATTGTTTTGTTTGGATTCAACTTAGGCTAATATTGATTGTTTGTTTGTGTTTTTCCTTTTGCATTTAATTTGGTTTTGCAACTTAAAGTAGATAAAAAACTTGCACATATTTATGGCACACCCAGTGGGACCCACAAACAAGTATGTTTTATTTTACGTTTGCTATATTTTGATATTTTACAGGTTCAGGTTACACAGAGGTGGCCTTGCCCAGAACACAGAGGTGACCTGGCCCTGAAATAGCCGACCTGGCCCACAAAGAGGCAATCTTGCCCTAATAGAGCGAACTCCGCCCACAAAGGGGCGACCCTGCCCACAAGGCTGACTCCGCCCTAGACAAAGATAATTGAGGTAAAAATAGACTTAAAATTTCATTTCCAAAGTTCAGTTATTGTTGTTTTCCTTAGTACTGATCCTCTAACTTATCTTGTTTGTGAGTGTGTTAGTTTTTGCTAATGTTTATGCATCTGTTTCATGATTGTTGAAGACCAAAAGTAAAAACTTCTAACATATTTGCTGCAGTGGGGAGAAAACCACCTTCTTTAGCTAGATTATTGCTTATTGTTTGAAGTTTAACTAGGCACATAGATCTAACTAGGGGGAGTCAAAGAACTTGTTTGTTGTGTTTGAAAGGTGGGCTATTGATGTATCCAATCCCCTTGTGCCATTTGGCAATCCTGGGTGAAGAGAAATTGTAGTCCACTTAGTCCTTTGTGTACCTTCTTTTCTTTAGCGAGACCTGCTTGGGGATTTCATCACCCCAAGGGATGATCCCAACAACGTGTTACCGATGAGGTATATGAAGGGGGGAGAGAAAAAGGTGTACCTCAATCTAGTCATGTCGTGTCTGGAAAAGCATCAAAGCTAGGGTGATACCTAGATAAGACGTGAAGAGTTGGTTCAAGATTTCAATATCTTGCTGGAAGTTCCTGACTCACGCTTGTGACGAACTAGTGTTCACGGTTGTGCCCCACATACCGTGCATATATTGGGGACTCCCTTAGTTACCTTGTTCATCCTAGCTAGAGGACTGTGTTGACCATACCTCCACACTAATCTTAGGATTGTGTTGTTTGAGCTGTCTTCTTTGTGCAAAACTAGTGCGTATTTGTTTAAGACAAGTCAGTCTTGGCCTTTTGCTTGTTGTTTGCTATATTTTTATCCTTTTCCATAGCTATTTTTTTGAGTCTAGATCAACTAATAGAGGCGAACTTTCCCTCAAAGGGGTGACCCTGGCCTCAAACAAGTGACCTTGCCCTCAAAGGGGCAACCTTGCCCTCAAATGAGTGAACTTCCCCTCCGAACAGTCAATCCCATCTTCAATTTTTTAGTCATTCACCCCTTCCAAGAATCCATTCGCCTATTCCGAGCATCATTTTTCCATTGTGTCCATTCGTTTTCCCGTTTCGTGCATCCGTTCGTCCATTACAAGAATTTGTTTCCCCGTTTTGAGCATTCATTTTCTCGTTATGAACATTCGTTTGCCTATTTTGAGCGTCATTTTCCCATTTTGACCATCTGTTTCCTCATTTTGTGCATCCATTAATTCATTACGAGCATCCATTTCCCCATTCTGAGCAGTCATTTTCTCATTATGAACATCTGTTCGCCCGTTTCGAGCGTCATTTTCCCATTGCGAGCATCCGTTCACCTGATCCATACATCTGTTTCCCCATTCCTAGCATTCATTTTCTCATTACGAACACCCGTTCACTCATTCCCAACATTTGTTTCCCCGTTCTAAGCGTCTGTTTGCCTGTCCTAATAGTCTGTTTGTTCATTCATCCCATTTATCGACATCGTTCAACTATTTAGACAAGTTTGGAAGCTGTTTGGGCGACCATGCCCTCAAAGGGGTGACCTTGACCTCAAAGTGGCGGCCCTACCCTCAAAGGGGCAACCCTGCCCAAACTTGGGTGACCTTGACCAAACTTGGGTGACCTTGCCCCAAGATAGGCGACCTTGACCCAGAATAGGCGAATTTGCTCCCCATACAAAATCCAAAGATTCAATCCTTCATACCATAATTAGCCTACATCTTCTTTAGTCCAAAATCATCATCCAATCATTCCTCCTCATCCTATCCATCCTCAAACCATCAAATTTTAAAAAAAAATAAGAATTTATTTACCCCAACTTGTTGGGGTCATAACTTTCTACTAGGTGCTCAGAATTTAGAACCGTTTACACCGTCAGAAAGGTCTCCTAGAGTGCTAATTCAATCCCTTAAAAGAGGGTGCTCTTGGCAACCCAGCTTTAGGGATTGACGCAGCTTTAGGGACTGACGCAAGTTTCAACCCAAAATTCCACTCCGAAGACCTCCAAAACGCGATTTACGACATAGAAAACACCAAAAAAATTTGAAAATTTTAATTTTTGGTTTTTCTCAATCTTGTCACCCCTGGACTATTCTAGACCATAATCTGAGATTTAATCTAGTCCTAATCTAAGCTCCAATCCAATTCTAATCTGAGCTTTAATCCCATTATCCTAATTTGAGCTTCAATCTATTATGAATCTGAGCTTCAATCTAATATGAATCTGAGCTTTTATCCAATCCCAATATGAGCTTAACCTGAATCCCGATTCAAGCTTTAGTCCATCCACACCTGAGATATTTTGATATCAAAACAAATCTTAAGAACTCTTCCCCCATCTTCTTCCAATCCATCCTCCTCCATCATCCATTATTTCCTACTAATCATTTATTCTTATCTTTACCATCAGTATCTGTTTATCTAACGTCATTAATCCTTATCCTCCTCTTGCACAACCAATAATAGTAGTCAAGGGGAATCCAACTATGTTGATGATGATAACGAAAGTCTTGTTGATCAAAAAATGTATAATATAGATCCCCTTGATGCTACCATTTCTAGCAAGATTTTTTCAATCGCCTCCCAAAATCCAACCACTCCTCCAAATTATCCCCCCATGCCTTCATCCACATCTAATAATAGTCCTTATGCTACCCTTGACAAGGGATATCCAACATCCTCACCATTTACATATTCATCATGTCCTCCATCTCCACCTCTATCCTATCCAACATCCACATCATCTTATAGTAATCTACCTTCCCCATACTCCTATCCTTATTATCACCAACAATCCCAATATCTCTACCTTAATCCCATATCCCAATCTTCCCATCCTAATCCAACACCCGCTCCTTCCTATCATAATCCACCATCCCAATATTCCTCTTATCCTAATCCACTATCTCAATCTTCTTATCCTCATCCATTACCCATATCCTCTTGTGCCAATCCACCATCCATGTCCTCCTATGGTAATCCACCACCTCAATCCTCCTCTTCTAATCCAACATTCACACCTTCCTATCATAGTCCACCATCCCAATATCCCTACCTTAATTCCACATCTACCTATTCCCATCTTAATCCAGCCTCCACATATGGCTATCATGATCCTCCATCCACACCTTCCTATCATAATCCACCATCCCAATATCCTTACCTTAATTCCACATCTTCCCATCCTAATCCAATGTCCACATCCTCCTACATTAATTCCTCATCCACATCCTCCTACTATTACCCACCATCCCAATCTTCTCAACCTAATCTAGCATCCACATCCTCCTATCTTAATTCATCATATGCATCCCCTTGCATCACTCCCCCCTTCACCGCATTATATCTTAATCCTTCCTCTAATCCTAGTCCTCCAACCACTCCTAGTCCCCCATCCAATCCCATCCACTCCTCTAATCCTAATCTTAGTCCTTCAACCATCCCTAATCCTCCATCATTTCCATCACCCCACCTAATCCTACATCCCTTCCAAATATCGTCCAAGGACTCATGACAGAAGAGACATCCCCAAATCCACATCTTGATGTTATGAAATAATGCCCTCCCACTCTATCAGGTACAATCACTAGTGATGAGGCCATCCTCCATCCCACACCTATCACTCCCATTACCATTCCTAACAATGTCCAAATGGTTGAGCCCATCAAACCCATTGAATCCATTGAATCCTCATCTTCTACTGCTAGATCCACCCAATTCATTGGAAACATCCAATCCACTCCTCCTAGTCCTAATATTACCGAACTTCAATCCCATGACCTTCATTAATCCTCCGACCTTCATTAATCCTCCATCCTCCTATCTCCCCACCTAAAGAGTCCCTCCAACAATCCTCCATCATCGTGCCTCCCACACACGATGAGCCATGCCAAGGGCTTGATCCAAAGCATACAAGCATATCCCCTCCTCCAAATCTAGATCCTACCATCCCATCCACTCTATCCCAAGATCACAATCCTCCATCCATCCCATCTCATGACTTCTTTCCTCAACTGAATCCTAATCCTAAAATCCTATCTACTCCATCTCAAGATCACACTAGCTCATCCGCTCCATCCCATGATCCCCTTTGCACCCAAGATCCAATCACCCCATCTCATGAGCCCTTATCACCAACTGCCATAAATCTAGATCGTGTTATACCACCTAATCCCTCTCCCGATCCCTTATCACTCATTCCTCCTTATCAAGATGTTGCTATCCTCTCGTCTCCATCACATGATCCTCCATCGCTGCCTAGCCTTATCACCCCAACACCACTTTTATATTACCTCAGTAACATAACACTCATCCATGGTGGTCTTCTTTTGGAATAAAAACAAAGTATATGCACCACCCACCCTCCTCCGCCTAATAATGGACTTGCATCATACTTCCAAAAGAATATGCACCCTACCATAGATCAAATGCTCAAGAACATGAACTATCAAGGAAAAGGTTTAGGCCTTCATGAGCAAGGTATTTTAGAGCCCATCTAGGTCAAAGAACATCCAGGTGCACAAGGTCTTGGATATATCTCCCAAGAATCACAATCCAAAAATGTTGGTACAACCTTCATACATCCTAAACGATCCTCTTCCAAAGGAATGAGAGGCACTTCCCATCACTCTACCAAACCATTCGTCACCATCCCCCCTCCTCTATCATATTACCTCAGAACAACCATCCATATTCCTCCTTCATCCTCTAAGTCCATTTTGGGTACTTATGTCCCTCCATCCACCATTGCTCATCCTCCATCTATTGCATCTACTTTGGGTCCTTACGTACCTCCATCCACCATAATACATCCTCCACATACAATGTCCATTTTGGGCCCTTATATCCCAAAATCACCCCCTCTCCATCTTATTCTCTCCACCCTCTCATCCATCCATCACCTATCCCTAGCATGCATCACAAGAATCCTAAATTCATAACTCCTAATCAGGATCAAAAAAGGCACCCCTCAATACATGTTATCTCGCATCCTCCATCCACACACCATCGTCAAAAGCCTACCTCTATCACTCCATCCACATCTTCTCCACATCCCATTCATGCTACTACAAGCACTTTGGATGCCAAAGTAAAAATGAATAAATCCAAACATCCACATGAATCTAAAGCTCCTCATGTCCTCTTCAAAAGACATGTTGATGAAAAGAAAAATCAAACCCAAAAGGCCAATCAATCCCAAAGGCCACAAAGTCCCACCAAAGAAAAAATCAAAACCATGTGGATTCCCAAGACAAAAGAGGCCATGCCTTCAAATGAGAAATCCCTAAAGACATCCAAAGTTGCTAATCCCAAAGCTAATCATTTGCATCCTCCATCTCTTAAATATTTTTTAGGTCCTTATGTCCCAAAATTCACTATCCCAACACCTCCATTATCGCCACATTCTCCATCCATCAACCCTGTTGTCATTTCACATCCACCACATATGCCAATTTGGGTCCTGAACAACTTCCCCCATCATAGATCCACTCCATCATTCCATCCATACACTTTCCAACACCCCATCCACTATCCCCCATATCTCCCACATTAAATCCCTTTAATCCATCCTCTTGCCTAATCCATCTATTCTAATAAGGTTGTACCAACATCCAATGGTCGCTTTACACATGGGATTTTATTATCTCATATAGAACATGATGATTGAGTCCTTCATCCATCCCCTTTATAACATATCTTCCAAACCCACATCCACATCCTCGTAAAAAAGGTCAAAAAAATAAATCAATCAAAAAATTAAAAAAATAAAAGAAAAAAATATAGTAAAGAGAAATAATTCGTCCAATGGTGAAAACTTGGCAAACAAGCGCCTTGGATAAGTACCATGATGAAAACCTAGAAAACAGGTGTCATGCATAAATCTCCCATATAGTTTACTACCACAATTGGGGGCAACTTCCATCTATACATTCCCTTCCTCCATCTCCTACATCCACCTATCGTCTGCATCCTATCCCTCATATCCTATTTATCCTAGTCCCTCCATCTTCCTTGTGATCTTGACCTAGATAGGGGCAAACATATATACATGCTTTGGATACCTCTTGGCATATATTCCCCTCATCCATACACTATCATATTCCTTATCCTCCCCATCTACTTTTTTGATCCATGCATGTTATCTACATCCATCTACTTTCATCATCCATCCATCATGCCAACACCTATATCCCTTCCTTACCCATATCTCCTATCTATGTCCATCTCACTCCCTTATCCACCCATCCTGCTATCCCTCTTGCCTCGTCATGCATGACACATCTAGAGTGGGGGAATCTCCTTATTTACAATAGAGTCCTTGGAGATATCGTCCATCCATCTCTCTAGTAATCCCTTCCATCTACCAGATCCTTATCTTCGTATACTCTCATCCACTAGTACTTTTCTGTCCTTTCATCCTTGTCTCCCCATCCATTTATCCATCCAGTAACCCATTCCATCTTTCCAAATCCTTATCCCTCTATCCATCCATACTAACATCTTTCTATTCCCCATCTTTATCAATCCATCCATTTCCCTCTATCTTTCCTTCCATCTCCTAATCCCTTGTCATTGGTATATAGCTATAGGCTAACCCTCATGCACTCCAATTCCATTCACATCATTATCATCCCTCCTATCTATTTCTCACATCTTTCTCACATCTTCTCAATCTTCATCACTCCTCTATTCATCATATCATCCTCCCAATTTAGCTTTTGATGCTTTGGATAACTATCCCATCCCTAAGCTTCACATAATCCACATCCAACATATCAACCATCCCATCCACATGGTCTATCATGGCTCATCATATCAGCTCCATCATTTTATCCATTTATCATAGTCATCTCATCATCCCCTGTTTGTTGTCTATCATTGATCTGTTGTCGAACTACGTTGCTCCTGCGCTTTTGTGTGGGCAAGGTCAATCATTTGATCTGCCCCCAGGGCCTTTGATTTTTGTTTGTCTTATCATCTTTCATCGTCTGTCTTTGGCCTTGTGTCAAACTACGTTTCCCCTACGCTTTCATGTAGGCAAGGGTAAATTGTTTGATCCACCCCCAGGGCATTTGACCGTCCAGTTTGCACCATCCATCGAGGTCTCCATTGTCCTCTTTCCGCTGTTATCCATGGCCTTTTGTCAAACTACGAGGGCTCTATTCTTTCACGTAGGAAAGGCCGATCTTTTTTCAACCCCCAAGCCCCTAGGTCTTTAAGGTGTGTCGGTCTTGTGTCCCCTAGGTCTTAAGGGTGTGTCGGTCTTGTGTCCCCTAGGTCTTTAGGATGTGTCTGTTTTGTCACATTGTCATTTTTCCATCTTGTCATCTTATGTCTCATCGTCTTGTCGTTTCATCAAGTACTTCCCTATCCTAGCTGGTGCTTCCAAAATAAAGGTCATTAGTATCACGAGATCTAATTAGTTTGGATTCTCCTATGTCATAATCGATCTTTTAGTTTAGTATCCATCTTTGGTTTCAACATGATGTATCCTTCCTAACAGACCTCATCAACCCCATCCATCCTCTCGATCCTATGGTAAAGGGCATTTGAAATTTGATTGTGATCTTTTGATACTTTTAGCTTCTACTTATCATTTGAGCTCCCTATCATCACTTGTCAAGGCCACCATGATCTATCATATTATGGTGTGTTTTTACTGGTTAACGTAGGGGCATATCTTGATCTTTGTTTATTGTTGTCTTCTTGGTTGTCCCATGTAGTACCCACCAAGATCCCTAAGGTCTTGTGTTACGCTGGGACATCCTTCTATGCTTGTGGTTATCCAAATACCTGGCTTGACCAAAGTCATCACAACTTTGGGGTGTTGGGATAACCTTCTTGTTTTTTGTGTTTTTGTATGCATTAGACACTAATCCGCCTTGGTTCCACATACCATGGTGCCTGATGTCTTATGCTATAGCAAAAATCAGTGCTCCGAAAATGGCAAATTGCATTAGGATTGCATTTCATTTTCTCTTCCATTGCATTGCATCTTTCCCTCCATCATCTTGTTTCATCTTAACAGTCTCACATCTTCATCCAAGCCTAATCCATTCAATCTAGCACAAATCATATAATCACATCTTTGGTCTTGTTCCCAGCCTTGCTACAAGCCTTGACCTAGTCATCATCATCATCATCGGGATATATCCTTCCCTATCATTTTGTGTTTTTTTGGTATGTATCCTTCCCTCATCAATAACATTGTCATCATCATCATCATCATCATCTGCATGATGTATCTTTCCCTATCCTTGTGTTGTTCTGGGACATATCATTCCCTCATCAACAACACTCCATCCATCATCACTCCATCTTGTCTTGTAGCTTGATTGGGGCACCATCACCTTTGTCCTTAAAATCTATTTGTGCTTACCTTTATCTCTTCATATTATCATGATCCTCTCTCATCCATAATTTCACATCATCTTCCCCATCCACCCTTGTATCATCTCATCCATTTCGAGAGCACACCTGTGTTCTCTTAAACTTGCATGTCCTCTCGAGGGGGCATCCTCAATCCCTAATCTCCATCTCCACTCCCATCATCTTTCCTCCTAGTCACTCCTCGAATGATTGGGGAATCTTCCTTAATCTAACCATCTTCTTCTAGGTGCTAAGTTTTAATTTTCTTTGAAATGATGCTACTTCGCAACACCATCTCAAAGAGGGGAAAAATGTAGACATCTAAATTTGACCACTTATATTTGGCCAAATTTACCCTTTTCATCTAAATATCTTTTTATCCACATTAGTTAAATAATTTTACTATTATTTGATTAATACCCCTAAAATCTTCTAAATCCTTAAGGTATTTAGTTAAATAATTAAATACCTTACCCCTTTATCCCTTTCTTCCAAGGAATTAAATAAATAACCCACTTATTTAATTCCCTTTATGTTCCATCCACACTTTATCCTAATTCATCTCCTAATCCCATCATTAATCCATGATTAGGATGTGTCACATCCTCCAACTTTTGTGAGTTGGCTCCTAATCATCGTTAGCCACCTAACTCTCTTCTAATCCTTCATTAGCTAATCTAATTAGTCCTTTAGTCAACTCTTGTCACATCCCAATGGAATTTTTAATTCCATTTCATTCTTCCAACACCCTTAATGGAATTTTTAATTCTATTTACAATCCCCATGTCCTTTCCAATGGAATTTTAAATTCTATTTATTCCTCCCATGCTTTCCTCTTCCCCATAACCACTCATAGGTCACATCAGGCACATGGGACAAGGACCTCCTCAAAAAGGAGGTCCTTGTCTTATCCACTGGGTACTTCCAATCATGTGAATTAAAAATTCACATTTATTTCTCCAACTTCTCCCATCCCCATGGTGACAAGAGAGGACTTTCTAAAATTCCTCACTTGTCACTATCAACCCCATATGGGGACAAGGACTTCCTTTTTGAGGAAATCCTCTCCAATCCCAAGGTACATGCAAGTACCGCCACCTCACATGTCCTTTTCCATGTCACTTGTCCTCTTTCCACCTCACATTCTACATGGAAACATGTGAGGACTTGTGAGTCCTCAACTCACCACAACCCTCCATCTTGTCCATGATGGCTTAATCCTAACCGTCCATTCTTCTTTAAATTGAGAGGCTTGGTCTCAAGTTAAAGGAATTAGACAAGCATTAGAGACAAGAGTTAGATCATTTTGCATTCACTCAAGCAACTAGAGCATTCAAGCATTCAATCCAAGCCATTAGCACACTTAGTATTTGTAGTCATTGAAGCTTTTATTGCATTCACCTACCACTCTCATTACAATACCCATCTCCATTATTTCAATCCTTATCCACTCCCCTCCACTTTGCATACACTTTTTCACTCATTTTCCATCAAGGGAGCATACAATCAAGCATCATCAAAGGGCCAAGCAACTCATCAATCCAAGCAAGGTATAAGATTTGTTTTTCTTTATTGTTTTGTTTGGATTTAACTTAGGATAATCTTGAGTGTTTGTTTGTGTTTTGCAGCTTAAATTAGATAAAACATTTGCACATAGTTGTAATCAATTCAATTTGTTGGATAATAATATTGGACTCTTTGTTAGTGGATGTAGCCTGAGTTTGGGTGAACCACGTTAAAAATTATCTCTTGTTGTTATTATTTTTTATGTATTTTTCATTCCTCTATTTCATATTTATCTTCATTTAATTGATATCTTTTGCATGCAATGCCTAACACCAATTTGGGTTGGGTTTTGGTTGGGGGCCATTCAAAAAATCTCTCTAACACTTAGAACCTAAGTTCATCAGACCCTCCAACAAGTATGGTATGTAAACCAATACCAAAAATACAATATTTTCGAAATCAATAACACTTTCTTACAATACATAATATCACATTTCATGAAGTACAACTTCATCATCTAATATTCCAAAACAATCATCACACCCTCCAACGAGTGTGGCGCAAAAAACAATGCAAAAATCTCACTTTTTCAAAATTTAATGAAATTTTACCACATTACATAACATCTCATTTCATTAAGTTCCATCTTTTCCAAACATTCAAATTCATTCATTTTCACATAAATCTGTCAAATTTTCTTATATTTCAAAAATATAAAAACTAGAAAATTACCCAATTCCACCATGGAAATTCATCAAAAATTTAAAATTCTAAGAATAGCCTTTTGGTCAAATATGCCCAACACCCTATTCAAGCTATAAAATTCACATTTTCATCATTTTACTAAAAATTGGGTATTATAACCTTGTATTTTTGAGAATTCTCAAAATTTACACAAAAAATCTAAATAGATCAATTTCAACTTCTGAAATAAAATGAGATGGCATTATTCTACCCTCCTTCAATCCATTTTCTACCATTACATTCAAAGGAAAATGCTTAAATTAATTAAAACAAGAGAAATACCTCAAATCCTCTCCAAAATGGAAATACAACACACGCCAAAAATGCCAAATGATAGCTCACAAAAATCTGCATGCACAATCCCCTCCCAATTCGTATCCCAATGAATCCAACCTCATCAAATTCTGATAAGAAATGTACTCCCAATCACCATTTTTCCAAATCTCTCCAACAAATTTTTCTCTCTATTTTCTCTTCCCAAATTAACATAATGAAAATAAAAAGCCTCTTTCCCTTTTTTACCTATTTTCAAAACCCAATTAAAATATTAATAAAATTCATTTTCCTTATTTCTCAATTCCAAAACTCATTCAATTTCTCCCAAAACCAATTTGATCATTTAAATCCATTCAAAAAAATTATTTAACATATAATTTAATCATTAAATCTATTTAAGCATGTTCTCATTTAAATTTACAAAATCCTAAATTTAATTAGGATAGTTAAATCACACACAACTCATGATTCCCAACCCAAGGAATTTTGCAATTAAGTTAAACAATGGATTAATTTCATTTCTTCTTTCATTCTATTTTCCCTTTCCCAAAACACAAAATATTTTAATAATAAAATTTAGAATCATTTAAATTCCTAATATTTTGATTGCGGGAAAACATATAATTTAAACCATCAATTAAATCAAGAATTTATGGGTTTTTCACAACACATAGGGATTTCAGAATAAATCCTAACTCGGATTCGGGTTGACATAGGGTCAAATATGACACATACTATACTCTATTCAAGTATGAGCAAGGAATGGATATGAAGGGGCCCAATGTGACATCTTTGAATTAACCACCATTGGGGAAATAAATCAAACCTATGTAGCCAAGTGGAGGAATACACTTGTGCATATAATCATTCAACGCACATCAACGGTACCTACTCAATCTATATATAGTCAAAGCACAGTAATCATCCCAATGGGGTCCAATAATATAAGCATAAAATAACATCTATACATCCATCATATGAATCATTAAATAAATCATTCCTTCTAAACATCAATAATCGGGATCCCATTTAATCATGACATAATAATGCATTAAAATGAATTGAAGCAATAATGATAATCATGGAATGTGTAGAAGACACGTGTAACACATTACCAATCAGCCCAAAAATACATTTTCCAACATAATTTACTCAATGCAGCTCTCAACAAGATAGGGCAGGACACAAACTCATCTTAACACAACCTCAATTACTAGTACAGACCCCCAAGCACATAGCACAAGAAAGAGAACAATCCCTATTGGCCAAACATCCATAAATCACCCAAAAAACCAACGCATACGAAATGCAACACCAAAGAGATCAACCATTAATGTGCATACCACAAAGAGACATTCCATGAATGTCCAACAACACTTACATCTTTCTCACTTTCATGCCAAAAATAGGTAAGACAAACCCAATAGAAACAAAACACTTCATCCCAAAAGCCTAGAAGACACAATCATGAGATATATGACATTTATAAACCAGCTTGTGGTATACTTTGTTGGGGATACAGATTCGGTCTGTCATCAAGATAGGCATCTAAGACAGTAGTGCCTTAGTGATTTCAATTCAAAATCACAACAAAGACACAACCAACTATGCTATAAAGTGGAAACAAGCACAGTTGATCCCCCATTGACCCTCTAAGAGAAGTGAATGCAACAAGAAACAGATTCAACATAAACATATACCATGAAAGACAAAAAGAAGACACAAAGATATACGTGGGGAAAACCCTTTTAGGTAAAAACCCCACACTCCAAAATTTTGAGCCATTGTATTATTCAGCAACAAAAACTAGTTACAATACAATATCAGGCTCAAAGCCAATACAGGAGTTACATCTTGTTCTACTAGAGAAGTAACAGGTACCTGCAAGATTCCTTTCAGCTCCTCAGATGACTGTCACATCCAACCTCATGGCTAGCCCAGTCATTTGGCCTCCAATGATTCCCATGCCCAGATCCGAGAGATAGAGTGTTCGCAGTTACATTGCCTAAGAAAACTGCTCGAACACCCTCTCCATCTCTCTACAAATCTCTTCACAGCTTTGGCTCTCCAACCTGCAAGTCCAACTACTGCAATCTCACATCATGCATCATGCATTATGCTTGTAGCCTCATGGTCGTGCATTCAGCTCGCACATCTCGCACGTCTCACTGCTCTTTTAGATCCATCGAACTTATGAGAAATAATACATCTCTCATCCATATGTAACCGACTTAATAAGAGCAAAGAAGACCATCTGCAAATCACGCAACTGGTCGGATTTGACAGATCTCCTTGCAATGAGTTGTTCATGCATTCAATGCCATTCCAAAAATGGGTTTAGCTCCGCCAACCTTCGTTGACAAAACATGCAGCACAATAAGTTAGGTAACCATCCAATCACTATTCAACCAGGTGCCACGCATCCAAGACCCATCAGCAATCACAGCTGACAAAGCAACCAAAACGGTCAAACAGACATAAGGCGCATCCAAGACTTCAAGCCAAATCTAACACTGCCGGAGCCGGAGTCAGAATAGGAGTCGAAACAGGACTCCACCGAAAAAGCACACTGCCAGAGTCAGAGTCAAAGACAGAGACAAAACTGCAGTCGAAACATGACTCCACCGAAATTATAGGTTTAGGAACCAATTCGGTTCCGCGTCCGCCCGCAACAAAGAGGAACACATCGGAAACAGAACTGACCGGGTAAAGTCAACCCGGGGTCAAACCAAAACAGGAGCACAAAAGATTGGAGTCGGAGTCGAGGACGGAACAGGAACAGAAACAGGACTTTACCAAAAGTCCAAGATTAGGAACCAAACCGGTACCGGTTCCGCCTCCGCCAACTGCAAGAAATAACAATCCAGAACCAGGACAAGGCGGAGGAAAACTCCCCGAGGAGAATCCAAACATCCAGAGGAACTAGATCACAAAAGCAGGAGTTGGACCCGGAGTCGGAATAAGAACATGGCAAACAGACATTGCCAACTTCCAAAACTAGTTCCACCTCTGCCAGAACCAAGGGAGAGCAATAGACTGTCAGAGCCGGAGCTGGAGCCAGAGCCGGATCCAGAGCCAAACCCGGAACATGACAAAAGGAACAATGCCAGGTTCCAATCCGGATCCCCCTTCGCCAGAACAAAACTCGAAGAACCAAGAAAGCAGGGAGCAGAGCTAGAGACGGAACAGGAACAAGACCCACAACAAGGCAAATGAAACAATGCCAAGTTCCATCCCGGTTCCACCTCCGCCAGAACAAAAGACTTTGCCAAGGAAACAAGAGAATTTGCCTAAGTCTTCAAAGGGGGTCACCAGAAAGTTGAGGCATAATTCCCAACAATCTCCCACTTGCCGAAGACTTTCAGGCATCCTCTAAACCAGCCCGAACAAGGACCAACACATGCTCTCACACTCCAATCAAGACCACTACAACAACATCAGAAAGATGTCCACCACCTTAAGCAACAGCTCCAAACACAGGAACACACCAAGGTGAAATAGCAACAGTCTCAGGAATGAAAGCAAAAGATCCTCCAGATGGCAAAGGCAAAAAACAGCAAAGCACCACTCCAACCAAACTCCAGAACAAGAAAAAACTGACCAGCTAGAAAGGCAACCATGAACAGACTGCCCTCATCCAACTGATCAAACCCATGTGACTGAAAACCAGCACCCACAGCTCATGCTGAAACATCCAACCACCCATACCTTAAAGGTATGACCTAAAAGTGAACTCATGCCATCAAAAGAAACCCACCCATCTCAGCAGCAAACAAGCACCCTGTGTTAACCAGTCATAGACCAAACACATCCAAGTACTCTCACTGCAAGGGCACTATCCAGATGAGTGCAAATAGAGCACCATCACAAATGATCCAGGCATACCAAGTCCACCAAACCCAGCATAAAGAAATGTAACCATGTAGTTCCAAGGAACATCCATACTGATCTGCAACCACCTGCTGCAAGAAAAAATTTCTCTCAACTATCTTCCACAGTTCTTCCAAACACCTCCAAAACTGACTGAAGAAAGAAGCACAGGAACCTTCGTGTCATCACTCAGGTGACAACACATGACCACAAACAGTGACCAACCCGGTACCACAAAGGCAACTCACATCTAAAGTCACAAGAGCAATCAGGAAGAACAAGACTAGATAAGAGAGAAACTGCAAATCAATAAGAAACATGTCCTTCTACAAACACTTCTAAATGCCAGCTGTGTCAAGAATGATCTTCTTTACATCCCAAAGGGAAAAGCCTTGACAACATCCAACAAAAAATGGATGTAAGCTCCTCAAAGAAGATCAGAACTGCCCATATAACCATCTCCTTTCAGTCCTCAAAAGCACAAGGAGATAAACTATGTTTTCCAACCTTTCATTATGAATCCTCCAGAATCTAAACCAACTCAAGATTCATAACATGAAAGATAAAACATAAAGCACTTGAAAAGTATAATGGGTAAATACCTTTCACAATGACACCACTGCCGAGCAGATCAAGAAGAAAAGAGAAACATGCTCATCCAAGATATACAAGCCACCATGGCTAACCTAAGAGCATTCTCCTTCAAGATCTCTGTTGAATTTACATTCAGCCAAAGTGCAGGCTTCTCAGACTTTCAGTTGTAACAACAACATTCACTTAAGAATTCAAGCCTCACCTTTATTCTCCATGCATCCATGAGTATCAACACCTGTCATCTCATGCTAACTCCAAACTGCAGCACTGCAATAACCAGAAGTCCTCTAGCATATGACCAATGTACTCAAAGTAAAGAGAACCCCTAGACCACTGTCAAAGTTCTATAACCTAGAACAGGAACTTATCATGACACCATGATCTACACATCTCCAAGGGAGATACCATGCTTCAAGTGAACTGTCCATGGTCTTCAAGAGCAAAACAACATGTCAAAACTCTAATGCACAAGCAAGAGTATACCATGACATAAAGCAAACAACTCTAAACCAACATCTTCAAATAGTGAACATGCAAATGCGAATTCTGCAACACCAAAGAAGACACCAGTCATTGCTAAAGCTCCCACTGAAACGTGACACTGAGCTTTCCAAGCACCATGACTGACCACACCATCACTGTCAAAAGCTTACACTATGCCAGTGTACCCAGCTCTCCATGATATCATGATCCACATGCTTCAAGTCCCCATCACTGACTATTCAAGTACTCAAACGCCATTCCTCCTCTCATCTCAAAACAGCCACGCCAATGCACAAGTGACCACAGACAAGGTCAGCTAATAGATCTGCACAACATGGTTACACCCTCGTGGATATAGACAGTCCACTTCTGAGTTGTCTCACAACAAGCATGTAGGTAAGGACAGCCTACAATATTGCACAACCCGTGGATGCAACCAAAAGTAAACCTACAAATCTATCATTGCACTGGAAACTGCAAAATTGAGATAATCAAAGAGAACAACCAAAGTAGACAATCATGACTCAAATAGAATATCAGCAACCTATATGATTTTCCAATCACGTCCACGACCCAAGCACCAAAGTCTAGAAAACCATCAAAGCATACCACAAGAATGTTGAAGGAAAAACATACCAACACTCCCATGCAGAGAAGACACCACTCCTCAAAACTAGTTGAACTACAGCTATCTCATCTAGTCACACCCCAGAAACTAGGATCTAGGAAAATAACAAACAACAGTTCCACAAAACACAAGTTTTCCTTGACTGTGCAAAACTTGCAAAAAACCACAGTGTTTCCAAAACACCCACGCACCTCCATATTCACTGCTCATCTGGACAACTCAGGATTCTGCACACAACCATCATAGTAAACCAGAACAATGAAAGAATAAGAGAATGCACTATAGAATTTTTAGAAAAATCTACACAAAACCTTCAGAGCCAAAGACATGAATCTAAACCATGCAAGTGCAAGAAAGAGGCACACAGGAACAACAGGTCCGTTTCAGACCAGTTCCAATGCCACAGTCATGCACAAGCACAAGGAAGAGCCAGGCTATCCAGAAGTTGCAGACCACCAAGGTCACCTCATAGCCTCCATGCAATCAGAGCACCAGAGAAAATGCCTTCAATGCTAAGTCAAAAACACCCAGCACAAGCACAACATTCCATAGCTGAACAACAACACAAGCTAGTCCATACCACCAAGGAGCCTCTCACACAGACGCCCAGTATGAACACCACGCTTGCTGCAACACAACCATGAACACATCTCATGCCCTTTGCATCAAGAACAATGTTACCAGTCAGGAGCTCCAAATCATGTTGCCACAACATGACCCACTCCATACTTTCCCAGCATCTTTCAAACTATATGTTCAATCAATGAAGCACACACTTCCACTCACCGAAGGACCAATCACCAACCGATTTCTCTAGACTTCCTCAAGCTTGCTAGGCTAAGAAATCACCACAGGAGAAAACCCAGAACTTCAGCAACCAGGAGAAGGCTCTAATACCATTGTTGGTATCATCAAGCCACGACCTCCCTTAAACATGCTCTGATACTACTTGTTGGTATCATGAGCAACAAACTACCAGCTCTGATACCACTGCTGGGGATATGGATTCGGTCTATCATCAAGATAGGCATCTAAGACAGTAGTGCCTTAGTGATTTCAATTCAAAATCACAACAAAGACACAACCAACTATGCTATAAAGTGGAAACAAGCACAGTTGATCCCCCATTGACCCTCTAAGAGAAGTGAATGCAACAAGAAACAGATTCAACATAAACAGATACCATGAAAGACAAAAAGAAGACACAAAGATATACGTGGGGAAAACCCTTTCAGGTAAAAACCCCACACTCCAAAATTTTGAGCCATTGTATTATTCAGCAACAAAAACCAGTTACAATACAATATCAGGCTCAAAGCCAATAGAGGAGTTACATCTTGTTCTACTGGAGAAGTAACAGGTACCCGCAAGATTCCTTTCAGCTCCTCATATGACTGTCACAGCCAGCCTCATGGCCAGCCTAGTCATTCGGCCTCTAATGATTCCCATGCCCAAATCCGAGAGATAGAGTGTTCACAGTTACATTGCCTAAGCAAACTGCTCGAACACCCTCTCCATCTCTCTACAAATCTCTTCACAGCTTCGGCTCTCCAACCTGCAAGTCCAACTGCTGCAATCTCGCATCATGCATCATGCATTATGCTTGCAGCCTCATGGTCGTGCATTCAGCTCACACATCTCGCATGTCTCGCACGTCTCGCTGCTCTTTCAGATTCATCGAACTTATGAGAAATAATACATCTCTCATCCATATGTAACTGACTCAACAAGAGCAAAGAAGACCATCCGCAAATCATGCAACTAGTCGGATCTAACAAATCTCCCTGCAACAAGCCGTCCATGCATTCAATGCCATTCCAAAAATGGGTTCAGCTCCACCAACCTTCGTTGACTAAACATGTAGCACAACAAGTTAGGTAACCATCCAATCACTATTCAACCAGGTGCCACGCATCCAAGACCCATCAGCAATCGCAGCTGACAGAGCAACCAAAACGGTCAAACAGACATCGGGCGCGTCCAAGACTTCAAGCCAAATCTAACACTGTCGGAGCCGGAGTCGAAACAAGACTCCGCCGAAAAAGCACACTGTCGGAGTCGGAGTCGGAGACGGAGACAGAACTGGAGTCGAAACATGACTCCACCGAAATTATAAGTTCAGGAACCAATTCGGTTCCGCATCCGCCCACGGCAAAGAGGAACACATCAGAAACAGAACTGACTGAGTAAAGTCAACTCGGGGTCAAACCAAAACGAGAGCACAAAAGACTAGAGTCGAAGTCGGAGACGGAATAGGAACAGAAACAGGACTTTGCCAAAAGTCCAAGATCAGGAACCAAACTGGTTCCGATTCTGCCTCCACCAACTGCAAGAAACAACAATCTAGAACCAGGACAAGGCAGAGGAAAACTCCCCGAGGAGAATCCAAACATCCAGAGGAACTAGATCACAAAACCAGGAGTCGGACCCGGAGTCGGAACAAGAACAGAAACAGGAACATGGCAAACAGACATTGCCAACTTCCAAAACTGGTTCCGCCTCTGCCAGAACCAAGCGGAGAGCAACAGACTGCTGGAGCTGGAGCCAAAGCCGAATCCAGAGCCAAACCCGGAACATGACAAAAGGAACAATGCCAGGTTCCAATCCGGATCCCCCTCCGCTAGAATAAAACTCAAAGAACCAAGAAAGCGGGGAGCGGAGCTGGAGACGGAACAGGAACAAGACCCAGAACAAGGCAAATGGAACAATGCCAAGTTCCATCCCGGTTCTGCCTCCGCCAGAACAAAAGACTTTGTCAAGGAAACAAGAGAATTCACCTAAGTCTTCAAAGGGGGTCACCAGAAAGTTGAGGCATAATTCCCAACATACTTCAACACACGAAAGTAGAACTAAGACATTACACAAACACTAAAAGCACATTCACAAAGCCATAGGAGAAAAAATAATAATGTAGAGAAATGAAGACCATTTTCTAGACCAGTCTTGATAAGCAACCAAACTCCCAACTCACTGCAATTACCAAAGACCTCCTCGGCAACACTAGTGACATAAAAAGATAAGAGTGGAACGTTCACTGAATCCCAAATTGCAAGACCATATCTTCAAAAGCGGAGGAATGTAGAGCATTCTCCCAATCAATCTTCGAAGCAACTTCCTATAGCTAAAACCTTCACCAGCATTTGGAGACCAGAACTTCCATGTAGCAACACATAATTCCTCAAGAACAACAAGAGAGAGCATAAAACATACTAGATACCATCAACAACATATCCCCAATATCAACATTACTTCTAATCCTCATCTTAATATATCATCATGATATCATCTCTACTAACAACAAACATACTCAATACAACTTTGATTGATATCAAACAAGGCATGAAATCCAACCATGAACATCAAAAACATCAATGTTAACAAAAATCATCATAGTATATTATCAACATACAAATATAAGCATCAATGACAACCCAAACTGAGTGTTGAAATCAATAGAAAACATAGGTAACATATGTGCAACAATCACATTGTGAATCCATCATGCCACACACTCCTAAATGTCCCATGCCACACCATTATGTTAAATTCCAACTATACATAGTGTACCTTTGTACTACCTCACATAAGAAATAATGTTAACCATAGCAAGTAAAGAGAATGTCAGCTCACTAGGTGGAATAGATGTGCACACCAACAAGTTGGGCGACATGGCTTCATATTGAGAATATCCTTGATCTAATGTTGGAAGGCAAGCAATAATGTATAGCATAACCTATGGACCCTTTTCCAATTAGAACTAAATCTTATGTGATGTGATTTTATATTGAGAAGAGCAAGCTCAAGTTTTCATGCAATCCAATCTTAAGGGGATGATTATATTCAAATGCGTTAGACATGAAGTAGAGAAAGTGATGCTAGGATATATCCATGTTGGATGAGGACACTGAATTTCTCTCATTCCAATCTAATCCTACTACCTTAATGGTAACTAAGAAACTCAATGTCTCATGATACAAAAAATATATTTTGAGAAGCGATGGATAAAATTATTATGATATGCTTACTCACAAATCTAATTTATAACCAATCAAGTTTGATATCACTAAAGAGAAATTACATTACCAAAGAAAATTGGAATCACTTGTAAATATTGAAATAATTTCATCCTAACTAATCTAGTCAAAGAAAACACACTTAACAATATCTATTGACTTTCATCCATTCATATAGTTAAAGAATAAACTATTCAATTTTCTATCATTATTGGTCATGTTTAGATTTACTAGTGAAGTTAGACTACAATGTAATTAGGGACAATATTTTGAACACCCAAAATACTGAGAGGGGGTGAATCAGTATTCACTAAAATTCATTAACTTCATCAACATAAACATGCATTCAAATCATCTCATCAAACTTGTAGAAATGGAAAAGAACAATTGAAGCATGCACCACAAAAAAAAACACAAGAGCACTAGATTTACATGGAAAACCCTTGGAAAGGAAAAACCACGATGAGGATTAGCTTACAATATATTATAATTGGTTGCAATAGATTATAGATTGGAGGACTCACTATCTAGAAAGAAAGGCTCACTACCAAGGGCTCATTGCCCAAAGGACTCACTGTCCAAAATAGAAAAGAGAATAGAAGAATAGCTGACTACCAGATTTTGAACTGCTAATAATGCATCTGCAACATGCTGAAGATACAATTCCAATTAAGCTCAGAAAACTGGCTTTACACACTTCATACTTCACCACTAGATCACCTTTCACACTTCACTCTACATCACATCTCACATCTCATCATCCACACACTAAATTTACCTTATATATGTATATATTATGCAAACACCCATATCATGAATTAGGTCAGCCTAATTAGATGAAATGTGTGACACCATAACCTATCGACTCAAAACTCCATCGCACATACCTTGCAAAAGAAATCGAAACATGTTCTTTCCCAAAATAGGTCAACTTGACCTATAGTCACTGGACTATGAATCTGCTTTATACTTAATATCGCATGACCCCAAAACCCTTAGGTTGGCACCACACTCCAAAATTGGTGAAGCAACAACTAAATGAACTAAATTTTCATCCATAACTCGACACGTTGACCACCAAATCACATGCCACTTGGAGTGCATACACTTTTGACATCCTCAAACACTTCCTCAAAACCACACAACATAATAATCATTCGTAGTGGAATGTAGAGAATTCCAATATGCACTCTACACCTATAACTCTACTTCTACTAAGCTCAATACTTTGTCATCAATATTTTGAATTGCGGAAGACATGCAACCCTGAAAATTTAAATGTAGAATCCTTCAATACATACCATTATTACCTCATAACCACATGACAAGATTCTGCAATTTGGAGCAATACAGACCACGAGACTATTTCTCTATTACTTACTATTGTAGTCTAGGACTTAGGCAATTTTCACTAAAACACTTGGTCTTCTCTGGACTATGTACATACAGATGCACCATTAATTATACAATGGGTTTCCATCAATGAAAACACCATATACCGCCATGCTCATGTTTCCAACACAATAATGCAATTCACATACACTATAGAATAATTTTTAGATACTAAGGAAATTATGTTGTAATCCTGCCTATTTTTTTTCCTAATCAATATTACTCAAAATTTTCTACCTAGAGCTCTTCCAAATTATGTTGTAAATATTCTCTCATAGTTTTCTCAAAATTTAGAAAAAATAAAAATAAAAAGATAATAAAACAAGAACCCTAGATTTTTGAAAATACAATATTTGATTCCATCAAATACTTAGATTTTTTTCAATGAATCTAATAATTCTCAACTTCATTGTTTAACAATAAATTTAGTAAAAAAATAGTTTAGATCTATCAATTAGGGTTTAGTAGCTCACTAGCTAACACCCTTTTCACATTTCCAAATTCACTTGAAATTGCATGTAAATCATAAATATACTTAACCAAACTAGTAATTAGACTATAGAAAAATTCCTATTTGTTTTTTGAATTCATGCATACAAAAACCCAATAGATTCAAACATTTTCTTGCTAAGAAGTCTTATTTAAGAATATCAAAACAAATAAGATTGCATCTAATTTACTTTCTTTTAAAAATTAATCATCTAAATAAATAATTAAACTAAAATAATTTTATGCACTAATAAATTGATCATCATCATCAATTTATTTATTTATCTAATTTACTTTATTAATTAATCTTTTCTACACAATTGGATCATAGATGAAATACTTCAACACCAATACCTAGCTCACCTTCCCCAATACCTTTTCTTGTTACACAATTCACTCACCACATCTTGTTACACAATACACTCACCACAAAATACCTTAGTAGTATCATCAGATAATATTAATAAATTTATTATCAACATTTAAATAATTATTTATGTCATATCACTTGTATTAAAATTGAGCACACAAAGAAGTGAAATCATCTAAAAATTGAATTCAATATAATTCACTAAAAGTAATAATTCACATCCAATTACCATAAAATGGGACATACATTGCATCATAAACAAAAATCTTAAAAGGTCAAAATGAGGGATGTTATAATTGTTAATAAATTCTTAGAAGCTAGAAATTTCACATTTCTTATTAGTATTATGAGGTAGAAAGCTAGCAAGAAGTTATTTTATTTATATTGAAAAATCATTTATTCTATGTAAATTGGATTGATCTAATTATTATAAAATTAAAACTACATATATTATTGTAATGTTCGAGATTAATAAATAGAATATTATACATAATCAAAGAATAATTTTCTTGAAATATAATGTTTATTTGAAAGTTATTTTAAACATGTAGCTTTGAAAGAATAAATGTGATTGAAGAGATCACCTCAAGTATTATACATTGTAAAAGTGTCATAGATTTAGTTAGTAAAAGATAAGGTAATATATGTTATTTTCCAATAGATTGTACAGTAACCCACTTTTAAAATTCATTTTAGGAGACTTAAAATTATTTATACAAGTGTAAATATTCTACAACTCACTCATTATAATGTCTAAAAGGTTAGGTGGTGTAGATGAAACAATTTTAGAATATGAGTAGGTAAGGGAGGATTGGTAGAGATCAAATTTATATGAGTAGACAAAGGAGGAGTGAAAATACAAATGGAACACGCAGTCAAAGGGAGAGTACTAAATATAGACTAAGACATAAGGTTTATGTGGTTGGAACTAAACATAAGAATAGATGTGGTAGGTAGGTGTTTGAAAAAGGTTGGGGAAATATAGCCCACCATATGAGGAGCTTGTTCATCAAAAATAATTTTCCCCTTGCCTCAATTGTGTACCTTTAGTAAGAAGTATGTTGGTGATAGAATTAAGAACAAATGAAGTGAATATTTCATCATCTATAGGAGCTAATTGATTTTGCAAAGATTTGAACTTATCAACCATCTTTTGTTTCCATTGATTTTAAAGAATTTTTTAATGAATTTATTAGGTCATATCATCCTTATTTATTATAATAAAAAAATTGATCATAAGAAGTAGAAGCCTAAAGGAATACATATAGTCATGATAACAATATTGGGGTTTAAGCAAGCACTCTTTCAAAGAGGATCTAAATATATTAGGAGCTTCTTAATCATGCAAAATTAAACAAAAAATACTATGAAAAGTAATAAATTCGCACTATGATATGTTGAGAATAGAAAATTAATACCACAAAGGATATGCAGAAAAAAATGTGAACTTTCACCAAAATTTAGGCAAATAAAGACACCTAGTATAAATGAATCTAAGTATAAAACCCTAGATTCTTAAATGATTTGAGATTGAAATAACAATATTTGAATAACCAATAAAGAGAAATATAAATTATGAGAAGGATTAGAGAATTTATTTGATTTAAGGTGTGATGTTGAATTCAAAACTATTTTGACTGGCCAAGATCATACAACCCAAAACTAGAAAATAGAAATTGGTATTTGATTAGTGTAGGAATATAATATAGAGACATTTTCGAAGTTTTAAGGCTTGGCTCTAGGTCATGCCTACAATCTAGTCCTAGGAAACTTTGCTATTGAGTGATTATGTTGAAAGTTGATTTTCACTTTCAATATTTGTAAAACCTATTTGCATGTGCTTGTACTTGCATATGAAAAAATAGAGGTGTAAAAAATACCTTTGGAGGCATGCTATTGATTTATGGAAGATCATTGTCATCTATAGATCAAAGACACACAATCTAGAGAACGCAATTGAGATTGGTCTTAGTCAACAACTATAACTATTATTTTAAATGCAAATGCAAAATGTGCTCTCCTTAGTATATTGATCTCTACATTTATGATTAAAATTACCTTGGATGATGTCCTTAAATATGAGTCTTAGACACACAAATTGATATATTTGACAAACTAATGGGTAACAACCACATTCCTAGAAAGTCGAGCTAGGAAAGCAAGGGATTGACTTTGGACATAATTGCATGGGAAACTTACTCTATGGGGTATAAACCTTAGGAAATGGGCTAGTCAATATTTGAAGTGGTAATTTAGTAAATAAGAGTGATGGTATAGGATTATGATCAACTTGTATGCTAAATAGATAAATTTGGTGTTAAATTTGTGCATTTACAACATCTACACAAAGTGAAAAAATAAAAAAAGGAACTTGATACTTTTATCTTACAATATAAAAATTCTTTAATTTATCAATTAAAAAATGCTAGTCTCAAACACCCCAATTTAGCATAATAGTCTAAAAAGAAAGAAAGTAAAACACCCTAAAAAAACACTAACATACTTGGACCCACCACAAACCCTTAAGGAAAGAACAATCTCCAACATACCTAGACCCACCACAAACCCTTGAGGAAAGAACAATCTCCAACATACTTAGACCCACCACAAACCTCTAAATCCCAAGTACTCCAACACACACTCATGACACATGGAGATTAGTTACTCGATCTTTTTGACTTGGTCTTTCATATTTTAAAAAAATTTGCTTATTGTAAAATCTTTCCTTTCTTTTCAAAATTATTTGTAGTCTCAAGTCACAAACATCTAAATTAGTATCATTATTAAACAATTATATATTAAATCATTTGTTAGTAATAATGGAAAGGAGCCAATAATTAAATAGATTTCTAAATTGAGAGTCTAGTCTAATAAGAAAAAAGAGTCAATGGTTAAAAGAGTCATTATTTGCAAAACCCAATAATTATTGTGATTCTTGATCTCATTGATTATTTGACTTCAAAGACATTATTAAAATATTTCATTTTATTTTATATTAAAATATATCTGGTACAAAATGGACTCAATGATGGGTCCTCCTCAACACATTACTATTGGAAAGACCAAACTACATGTTTTTAGATCACCTTGATTTACTAATGTACAAATTGTTTAATTATTTATCCCACAACTTAAACACTTTTATTTATAGTTGTTTTTCTCACAACTTCCACTTTAATCCAAGTGTAAAGCACTAGTTCATGGAATTATGGTTTGCAAAAAAGGTACACCAACCTTATTGATTGGAAAATTTAGGTTGCTATGTCCATTGTGGAATTATTGAGCATTCATGTGTGAATGTGAAAGGGGGACATTTGTACTTTCTTTATATAAATATTATTTTTGTTTCAAACATTTTTCTAAAAATAATGCGTTTAATTTGATTTTATAATTTTTATTTTTGATCATTAAAGAAAATTGGGTATCAAATGTACAATTTTAAGTTTGGGGTTATAGTGTAATTGGCTGCTAGGTGATGAAGATTGGTTTCCAATAATTGAAATGATTTTTTTCTATTTTATTATTAAAAAAGTCATTTGTTTAAAATGCATATATTTTAAAATTAATTTTACAATTAAAATTTTCTGTTATTTATTAGAACTATTTTTAATTTTAGAGGCTCTATTTATTATGAGATTAGAAGATAATTCTTTGTCTTTTTAAGAACTTGAATACTCTTAATTTATAAAATATATATATTCTTACAAAATCAAACAAAGATCAACTTTATAATGTACTTTTAGATATAATGATATACTTATGATTTATTTTTATATTTCTATTTTAATTCTCTTTTAAATTTCATAAAAAAAAACCTTTATTTTTTTATCATACTTTTCAATTCTATTTCTACCTTTTCAAGCTAGTTGCACCTGCTAATGCTATTCCTTATCTTGAGCCTCATTTTTATAAAATTTCAGTCTAACTTCTCCTGAATGGAAAAGAACGTCTAACTGCCCAAATAGACAGGCAATTTCTAAGGCAAGAAGATGAAAGTGACAGGGGGGTGTGTGGTCAATTGTTCATCATTCTGCTCTCTCATTAAAAATAGTTCTGCTCTCTCATTAAAAATAGTCAGCAATTGACCAGGCAGTTAAAATAGATTTGGCAATCATTACAGACATACCTCTGTTACTGCTTCTAATCCCTTTCACTTTTTATAGCAGGAATGCAGTTTTAGGTCAAATTGCACACTTGTTAAGCATGTTTTTTCATTAAATTTTGTTTATTCCAAATACCAATTCATCATATTTATCTTTCATCAAAAACTGTCTATTGCCTGTTAACTGTTGAACAGAAATCAAAGGTTTTCATTAGTTTTTCAGGTTTTAATGGGCATTTGTTAAATTGCTGGCTGATAGAGTAAATTAGTTAGAAAAATGAATTTTCAAACTTATGCCAAAAAGCTCTTGTATTGGACAACGCAGAGGAGGACAAAGCATGCAGAGCAGGTGGAAATCATTTAAGGGGATGTTAAGTTTTGTTTTGTTTATGTGAAGTAAGAGGGAGTGCTGGCTTCTGAGCAGTCAGGAGTGGGCACAATCTAAAATACTTGGAAGTGGGTCCACAAAGTAAAGCTGAACGTTTGAAATGGATTAGGACAAAACCCAGTTGAATTCAGAGATGATGTGTGTGGTCAAAAAGTAATATAATATTTAATGATACTAGTCCTGTGCCTCCACTGAGCCCAACCAGGGGAACATGAACTGCTAAATAAAGGTGCCCAAGACCTGTGTTTTACCAACATATTTAATAAGTAGGAAGCATTTTTTGTACTGTTTCAAATTATGATATTTTTAATGAATATCTAATTTTTGAGTTAAATTTATTGATTCATGAATAATGATTTTCACAAATCTATTTTACAATTGAAAAATAAAAATATCATAAAGACATCCATGTGTGAGAATAAATTGACAATCTTATAATAGGACACAGTCCTGGAAAATTTTCTGGAGAATTTGGATTTATTTTTATTTTTTTTATTGGAAAAAAGCATCAAAAAGAATTACATCAGAAGATCGTCATCACAGCTGTTGCAAAACAACAACAGTAAAAACAGCAGCAAGGAAGCTACAAACGAGCAGCTACAAGGCTGCTACAAAGGAGCAGTAGTAGAATTTGGATTTATTGATAGGCCTTCTGAATTTTACATTATTGTTAAGTTTTGAGTGGAGAAGTGTTAGGAGCTTGTCTAATAAGACAAGATTGTGTTGCAGGTCTTAACTTCCAAAATAGCAACATGTGGAGGGAGCAGATAGGGTGAAGTATAACCTCTGTATTTTAGTTGGAGAAAGGATATGCAAAAGTAGTTATAGATTATTTAACCATTAACCACTTCCAAAATAGGTGTGTCATGCCCCGCTAAGAATCGCAGCCTATAAGGATCGCTAATAAATATACAGTTCCCTTACAAATAAGTTGACAGCGACTTGGTATATATTCGAGCCATTTGAAATATACACTGGCTTCCTTGATACGGCTCCCTTAGGGTCCCATTATACATATGTAATCGGCGCTCCTAGTAGGGGGCCGATCAAGACTCAAAAGAATTGCAATTAAGATAATAACTAGAAATCGCAACTTCGTGTGTATGGGCACGTCGAAGAGGTGTGGAAGGTTAATTAATGTTTGTGTAGTACATGAGGTCAATTGGTAGGTCATTTATCAGAAGTTGTTGTTTGTGTAATAAAGGCCTGAATAGAGAAGTGATGGCTTAAAATCGATTATGCATCCATTGACATGGATCCAGACATGATTGAAACAAAACTTCTGATTGGAGAAGATAATTCAGCTCCATCACCAACATGCTCATGTTATGTTTGCAACAGGGAGAGAGGGAGAGATATGATACAAAGAGGAAGATATGGAGGAGGGAAGAGAGGAGCGGGGAGGTAAAGAGATAGAGATGGAGAGGAAGATAGAGATGGAGATGGAGATGGAGTTGGAAAAGGAGAGAGAAAGAGCTAAAGAGATAGATAGAGTGGAAAAGGAGAGGAAAGGAAGAGCTAAACAGATAGATAGAGTGGAAAAGATAAATATATAGAGAGGGAAAGAGAGGGAGAGTATGAGAGAGGGAGAGATATAGGGGTAGAGAGATATGTATGGATAACAAGATAGAGATAAGAGGGAGAGATGGAAGAAGAAATATGGATAGATAGAGATAGAGAGATAACGAGATATAGATATAGAGGTGTAGGAAGAGGGAGATGGAGGGAGAGAGGGAGACATGTCTAGAGATAGAGGGGGAGAGAGGAAGATAGAGGCGGAGATGAATATAGAGGGAGAGAAATAGATAAAGAGGTAGAGGGAGAGATGAATATAGAGATAGGGAGATAGAGAGGAATAGATAGAGGTGTAGAGGGAGAGGGAGAGATAAAGATAGATAGAGATGTAGGGATAACGAGATAGAGATAAGAGGGAGAAATAGAGAGAGAAATGGATGGTTAGATAGAGTGATAAAGAGATATAGATATAATGCGATATAGAAAGGGGGAGAGGGAGAAAGAGATAGACAGAGACACATATAGACAAAGAGAAGTAGAGATAAACAAAAGGAGATGGAGAGAGGGAGAGAGTGAGAGAGAGGAGGGAGCAAAAGGAAGAGATGGAGATGTATATAAGAAGAAAGAGAGAGAGATACAGGAGAGAAAGGGGGAGAGTGAGGGAGGGGAAAGTGATAGAGAGAGGGGGGTGATAGAGAGGGAGAGAGATAGCTAGAGGGAGAAAGAGAAGAAGGGAGGGGGGAGAGAGGGAGAGAGATAGGTAGAGGGAGAGAGGAAGAGAAATAGGTAGAGAGGGAAAGAGAAAAGAAGAGGGGGGGAGAGGGAGACATAAGCATGGATGTGTGTTGTGTGTTTGAATGAGAGAGATATGGAGATAGAGATAGAGACTTGGATAGATACATATATAAATAGATAGAGAGAGAGGAGTGAGGGAGGGAGAGGAATAGAGATATATAAAGAGGGCTCATGATAGGGAGAGAGGGAGAGATGGGGAGGGAGAGGAATATAGATATATAAAGAGGGAGAGAGAGGGAGAGATGGAGATAGGGGAGAGGTAAGGAGATAGAGAAAGGGGAGAGAGATAAAGAGGAAGATAGAGATGAGATATAGATGGAGATGGAGATAGATTTAACTAAAAAATATTTAAAATCCTTATTGATAGTAAGGGAGCTAAGTGATGTTGATCAATATGTTTGAGAGTCTCGAGACTATGTATGAAGGGAGCTTCATATACCTATATGGAAGCCTCTAATCTATTTATTGATGAAGCATCAAAAATTGCTATATAAACTCAAAAAATCCTAAATTTAGCAACAAATGAGTCTAGTTTCATTGATTTGTATGCTTCTTGAATAATTTAAACTATTGACCTAGGCAGTGCATGGACAATTGAGTTTTATTGTCTTACACTGTTTATGATAAGTAGCAGCTCTCCCTCCCTCCCTCCTATCTATTCCCCCACCTTCCACCCCTCTCTCATTTCATCTCTCTAAAACAGTAGCTCAATTGTTAAATTATTTTACATTAATTTAAATAATATATTATGTAAAATATAAAAAATATTATGTATATTGCTCATATATTATATTATATATATTTAATTTAAATAGTATTGTTAAAATAAAATAAATATAATATAATTTGAATATATTTTTCTTTCAATAAATCTAACATATATTTAACAAAACATATAATATATTTAATATCTATTTTTTTTTTAGTAAAAGGCTATAAGCATATATATATTAAAAAAGATTTACAAAATATAGAGTCTTGATGGCACCCATCAACCGATTGTGAATACCCTTCAAGCAGAGAAACAAAAATGGGAGACTACAGATTGAGACCCATTTGCCCATCGCCAACTACTGGCTATACTACACTATACTTTTGTCTTATGCATTCCTATAATTCGATTACACAGACAAAAGTATAATGACACTTTGATTAACTTTGATACACTTTGATTCATCATTACTCCACATAATCATGATTTAGACAAGTATGGTATGCCCTACACAAAATATTAGAAAACCTGCATCCAGCCAAAAAATTAGTTAATGCTACCTTTAGAACATGGATATAGTGTCTGGCAGGGGCCGATCGTAACATTAGCTTTTCTTCATTCCACCTTTAGGATATATCTAGGACTTTTTGTCAATCTATAGAGAGTACCTCCACCCATGTGAGCACTGCACTCGCACATTTACTTTGTGCCTTTTAAACATTGGAAATAATATCAATTGAAATGTTTTAGGTACCATAATATCAATCTTCAATTGCTATTTTTTATAAAAAAAATTGATTTATGCCTTTTTGAGGCTATTATAGTTGCCAGTTTAGAATATATATTAGTAATGGGGTCCCCTTTAAGAATCTCAATTTCTTGATTGTCACAACCCATATTTGCCAAATGATCAGCTATTTGGTTGCCTTCACGATAAGTGTGAGAAATATTAACCTCTTGAAAACACCTTAGCAATGAACACACTCTTTGTAAGATGTATTTGATCTTCCAGTTGTGAATAGTTTTCTCTTTGCATGCATTTACTGCCACTAAAGAATCATCTTCAATATGAATATTTTGCAACCTGAGAGACAATGCCAGTTTCAAACCATATAACAATGTTTAAGCCTATGTCATATTATTGGTACCCGGTGTGAGATGAATTGATTTAGCAGCTAGTAATAGACCCTTACAATCTCTTATGTAGACTCCTACCCTGAAGTACCTGGATTACCTTTAGATGCACCATCAAATTTTAGTTTATAAGAACCAACTGTTTGAGGCTTCCACTTTATAGACTTCCTATCTATCTTATGAGAAGGAAGGAATTGGATAATACCTTTGAATGACAACATGATAAATTCCCAATGTTTCAAGATGTCTCCATCCCAATTAAAAAAGAGAGAGCTAACATTTTTGTGACCCTGAACATAGGAATTTGTAACCTCAAAAACTGAATTTTCAATTTTTACCTATACTTGTTGTGCTGATGAACTTTGTTTCTTGAAGATACACTTGTTTCTTTCCCACCAAATATTCCACACTACTATGGCTGGGATTACCCTCCACATACAGGTAAATAGTGTTGATTTGTAGAGAACAAACCAACTAATAAAACGGTCCCAAAGAGACTTAGGAGATGGGAAAGACCAGCCTAGTTTTCTTTTAATAAATGACCAACACTCTTGTGCAAAAGGACAGTGAACAAACAGATGGTCCACACCTTCAAAAGCTTCCTCACACAAGTTGCATTTGAATTGCTCTAATAGCCCCAATTTCACTATTCTCTCACTAGTTAAGCTCTTATTTCTTAAGGCTATCCAAGAAAAACTACCAGCCTTTGGTAATACCACAGGATTCCAATAGAATGAATATGCATGTTGCGTTTGATTACAGTTGCCACTAGGCATTATTGATTTATAGCCTTGTTTGACTGAGTAATTTCCATCTTTAGAAGGAGCCCAGATGATCTTATCCTGAGTGTTTTACATGTACACAATTCTTTCCTTTAGGATCTTTTGCAGCATTGGTTTTTGATTAGCAACAATCAGCATGTTTGAACAATCTTTCCAAACTATATTGCCCATAACACCATCTACAAAAAGAATATAGTCCTTCAATTTAGTACCATATCTTTCTGATAGGATTTCCTCTACTGGTTGCAACTCTTGAATACTATTTAGAGGAGGGTGTCCATTCCAAGAATCTTTCCAAAACTAGATATTCTCACCTTTATTTACCTTCTTTGATATATGTAAGGACTAATGACTTCCCTACATATTATAATGAAATTTTTTATAATTGATCCATTTGAAGGATTAAAAATTGTTAAGATCCTTGATGGATTATCATTATCCAAATATTTGGCCTGCAATATCCTTTCCCATTTTGATGTTAGTTTTGTATACATTTTTCCAGGCTTGCTTTACCCCCGAAGCCAAATTCCTTGTAGAAATAGTGTGCACACCTGCCCCTTTTTGGCCTCCTCTAATGGTTCAATAACTAAGCCCTTAAAGTTATAACTTAGAGATGAAATATTTGCACCAAGTAGCTATCTTGCTCATCATGAAGGTTCATTTTATTATCAACCCAAGGATGTGAACTTGAAATGGGTCATCACTATATGTGCACTAGGATTCCATTGTTGCCATCTTTATCCTATAACCTTAGAAAGGAAATAATACTTGAAGTGAAATACTTGAAATGAAGCAGCATAAGTACCGAGCATAAACCAACAACTAAACTGAACTAAAATGAATTACATAAACATAAGTCTCAGTAAATAGACAGGAAGTTACTCTGTCTGTCGTGGTTGTAGGAAAAAACATATAACAAAGTTCTAGTGAGTGCAGGAACAAACAACTGCTAAGACTGTAACTAATTTCTGAATAAAAAAGTAACTACTAAACTGAAAGGATGGAATTCTCACCAAGTGGGCCCCCTTGAATGAGTTTTCCCAGTACTAACTCAGATGTAACAAACTTAAATATCATTTTATTTGAAAACATGATTACAACGTAGCAGCAACATAACTATATTTCTTGAAAACTAAAAATGCAAGTAAAACTCTTAGAACATTCCAACCTCTTGAAGAGGAGCATCTAACCATTATTTATAGAAGAAAATATTCCAACTAACTTAACTAACAAGGTAGTCGACTCCAACAGATTAGAAGGGCGCCACTTATTGAAAGCATGAAAAAGAGGAAGGAAGTTATGTATGCACAAGATTAGGTCAAACCAAAATTACTTCAAAAAAAATCCATAATAAAAACACCTCCTAAATCTACTCAACTAATAGACACGGCCATTAAGGTTAACTTCCACATGAGCTAGAATTTTCCAACCACTTGACTTTTTCAGCAACCAAGTAGCTGGCACGAACTCCTTCCACATTGCAAGCTCCATTTATTTCTGCATCTAAATATGGACCTGCATTATAACTTTAGTGTGCAAAAGAAAAATGTATATCCATAATTACCTTAAAGTAACATCCATTCAACCACATGTAAAATTAACATAGATTAATCACATAGCATGTTAATGTCATCAAAAGTCACAAGGATAAGTTTATGCCCAAGGTTTATGGATTTAAGGAAATAACATGGAGAGTGTCAATAAACAAGTTCCATAGTCTATAGTATCAACAACAAATATATGATAAACCCTATCAAAATTGAGCCTTTAATTGGACTCATCATCTCCCCCCAACCTAATGTTATATTAGTCCTACAACAGAGGGAGCTCTATTCCTTTGTCTTGTCAAAGCTTTGAAGTCACCAACTGCCAACTGTCTCAGATCAATCTCTACAAAATCTGAATTAGAATGCCAGTAGAATCCTTGTTTGTTTTCAAATCTGCTCCACCTTGGCCTTTCTATAGCTATGCCATACTGATAGTATATGTAATCTGGTACTGGCCACAACAGAGTAGGTGGCTGAAATGTCAATGGAAGCCAATAATGTAACTTCATCCTTCCAATTTGTATGTACCTAGTACATTGTTTACATGTTGCAACATAATTTTGCAAGGAATGGGGTTCAACTTGTTTCAACTGATCTGTCAAACTATTCCACCTCTACGATAGGTACCCCAATACTGTTTTCCCTATAGTTTAAGCTATTTGCTCATATTCCTGGTATGCTTCTTCCTTGACAAGAATGATTCTATTTTTGTAGCTCAGACGATAAAGAATTATGTGCCAGGTATAGTAAATGTTTGAAGGTTTACTAGATTTAGCTCTGAGAGGCAAGGGAGCATGGAGTTCTCTTTCCCTATATATTTTAAACTACTCCCCCCCAGCTGACTTCATTCTAGATCCATGACATGAATGCCCTCATATGGATATCTCCAATGTACAACAATGGGTTCCAGTCATGATCATTAGGCACAACATAATTATGCAAGTACAATTCACACAATAGATTTTTAACTTCAAGAGGAGAGGATTGGTAGGCTTGAAAAAACTCATGTGGGGTTTCAATAGAAGAGTTTAAACCTGAAATAACCCTTGAAAAATTGAAGGAAAGATGTCGCTCCTTCAAATGCAATGCATATACTCTTGGAGGAGTTCTACATGCCATCATTTGTGGTACTAAAGCTACCACATTATCTACCTTATCCTTCAATGCAACAATCTTTGCATCTTTCTTCTCAATTTCTGCATTTTTCTTTTTGACTTCTTCTTATAGCTTGAGTCTCTCCTTTTTCCACTCCTCCTCTTTCCTTTGCATTTTATTTCATAAGTTCAGAGCTACAAGATTCCATGAAAAAGTGAGAGGTCTATGTATCCCTACCAAGATCTTTCCTCACATCGGTTCATGTTATTCAAATGGCACCAGTTGTAATGATTCTTGTTGTTCATCTTGCTCTGGTTGCAATGGTTCTTGATTTTCAACCTTCTCTGCAACAGCAACAAGCTCTACTAACCCTATCTTTGCATATTCCTCAAAAATATCTTCCACTTCAACATTTACCTGCCCCTTAGGAGATTTTATCTCCTTCCTAGGTGTTCTTCTGAGCCTAGGGCTTCTTTTTGGAGGTATATCAGCAGCTAGCTCAACTGGTTTTGATTTCTTTAAAGGTATTTTATGTTTCTCAATGGCTACAGGAAGACTAGTGTCATCGGTTTTCCTTTTCCTAGGGCTAGGTTTTTCTTTTTCTGATGTTTGGTTCCTAGCCTTCCCTTTTCTAGTTTTTGCCTCCCTCATTTGTGCTTCCTCTTTCCTAATGGCTTCCCTAGTACGAATTGGATTTTTAGGAAGAACGTTGACATTAGGTTCTATAAATGAACTTTCTTCATTCGAATATTCTAATTCAGAGGAGCCAATTTCTATTTTTGATTCGACTATAAGAGGGTTTATACTAGGGTTTGTGCTAGAGGTTGAAGCTCTAGGATTGGTTCTAGCAACCCTCTCACCCCTACTAACCCTATGAGCTTGAGGCTGACCTCCATGACACACATTTTCCAATTTGAACAGATCAATGTTCACAAATTCTTCCCATGACATACCAGATACTTCTTGTAAATATTTTTCTACTAACAATTTTATCAAATAGTGATGGGAGATATAATTGTCCCTACCTTTTTTTATTTCCACTGCCATGATTGCTAGGAGGTTATACAACACATTGGGCACATTCATCCTTCTTCCATGTCTCATATGGTTCGGGAGCTTAAAATGCACAGAATGGAGGCATGATTGGCTGCATTCATAGGTTATATATTTGAAAATGTAGATAGCAATTTGTTTCCACTTTTCTGGCAGAGAAGTTCTCCTTGTTCCTTGCTTATCTACAACAAGAGGAGGATCACTAGGTTCAGTGAACTCTGCTCTAGCTGACCTCACATCCCTGGAAATAGGGTATGACTCTCCTTCGGTAGGAAAACTCGTTACATAAGAAATTATCTCCTTAGTGGCTATAAATTCTAGCCCTTTTACCATTGCCTTACCATCAGAAAGTGTCTGTGCAAATTCTAGAGCAATGTTCTCATTGAAACTATCTAGTTTCAAAAAGTAGTCCAACCATCCAAAAAATTTTGAATTCGGCTAGAGAGAGTGCATCCTGCAGTATCACGTCATGAACTATAGGTTCATTCCTAATCAGCTGACCTCTCATTGTTTCTACCCACAATCAAGCAAACACTTCTGCAAAATTTTCTTTCCTGCAATCCTTCTCTGAAAACCCAATTTCTTCTGCTTCCTGCAACTCTTCTTCAGTGCTAATGCTAATGTCATGTAACTCTTCAATTTACCTTTTTGGTGACGTTATGACTATGACTAAGGCAGTAAAGAAACATAAATGAGGGATATCATCAAGAAAAATGGTGGAAGTTTAGTGTTACATCATACATACATGTCATTTCAACTATCTTAAATTTGCTGACATGAATGACACGTGGACATGATGGATTTACACTTCCCCCCCAACCTAAATTAAGGCATGTGTCTACACAGGCTGGGATGCAACTATGGTGTGATAGGGCAGAGTACTTAAGATGTGCTATGAAAAATATCAACTTTAATATACAGTAATTAAATAAATGCATTCAAGATAATTAAAATATAACAAGTTGTTATGCACATACCTAGAATTTTGGAGTGTTGTTTGCAAAGAATATGGAAGGAAGTGCGTGTTACTTTTAAGTACCGTTAGGCAATTAAATGAAGTGGTGATGGAATAAAGTGATGGTGTAGTTATGGAAGAGAGAGAAAGAATGGAGATGGATGGACAGATGGATTTATTAATGGAGAAATGGATTCCCACAAAAGTGGAAATATTTATTGTTATTGCATGCATACTTTGACTAGTCAGAAGGAGGGACACTAGGTCTGCTTCCTTCAGCTACAGGAAGTTCATAGGTTTGGTGTTGAATAAATTGTTGCATGAATTCTTGTTTGGAAACCGGATTATGATATAACCTGAGGCGATGACCGTTGAAAAGGAGCTTAAATCTGGCAAGATCAATGGTTGTGAGTTAAATAGCACCATTGGAAAAGACTTCTGCCACTTCATACAGTCCCAACCACCTGGTTTGTAGTTTTCTTGCATTATCTTGATACCAGGAATCATAAAATGAGGGCCCAGTCACCTGGCTAGAACAACTTTTCCTTTATGTATTTATCATGCCATTTGATTCTTTGATTTTGCACTATCTCAACATGATGAAGAGTTGACTTTCTCATCTCATCCAAGGCATTCAACTGCATGATCCTATCCTTTTGTGCCTCGGATATGTCTATCCCAAGATCTAGTACAATTCTAAGAGTTTTATGCTCAAACTCGATAGGCATCAAGGTTGTTTTTCCATACAATAATTCAAAAGGAGTGAAACCAGTGGTTGTCTTCCAAGTGGTTCTATAAGCCTAGACAACTTCTGGCAACCTAGTTGCCCAATCTTTTCTGTGAAGTGATATTGTCTTGGTCAGAATAGATTTTATTTCTCTATTTGTTACCTCAGATTGTCCATTGGCTTGTGGGTGATAGGGAGTGGATTTCCTATGTCTAACATTATACTCATTCATGAGTGTTGTGACAAGAGTGGATGTGAACTGAGCCCCTTGATCTGTGACTATCTCCCTAGGAACTTCATAGCATGTGAAGATTTCTTCATAGAGGAATTCTACAACTTTATTGTCCCTACCATGTTTCATGGCTTTTACCTCGGTCCATTTTTTCACATAATCAATACAAACTAAGATGTAAGATTTTCCATTTGATGGTGGATCAATTGGACCTACAAAATCAATTCCCCATTTATCAAATGGTGTGATAACTACCTAAGGGTATAGAGACATCTCATCTGATTTAGTTGGTCGGCCCATCCTTTGACACCTATCACATTTCCTACTATATTTGCTTGCATCCTTATGAAGTGTAGGCCAGTAGTATCTTGTATTGAGGATTTTCATGGCTATCCTCTTAGTTGCAAAGTGTCCCCCACAAGGTTCATCATGGCATGCATGCAGTATTTCATAAGTCTCATCCTCTCTTATACATCTTCTCAACACATGATTTGGTCCACTATAGAATAAACAACCTACCATCCATGAGAATGGAAAATTCTTCTCAATAAGAACCCTTCGCTCTTTTGGAGAGTAATGAGGGGAAACTCTTCCTGCAACCAAATAATTGGCTATATCGGCATACCAAGGTGTATGCACATTGATGGAGAACAAATATTCATTCGGAAAAGAGTCATCAATGACTTGAGTGTCTTCCGATATTGACAATCTGGAGAGAAAGTCTGCCACAACATTTTCCTTCCTTGGCTTGTCTATGATGGTGATATCGAACTCCTGCATTAATAGCAACCATCTTGCCAATCTACCTATGATCAATGGCTTGTTCATAAGATATCTTATGGCTGCATGGTCTTTATGGATAAAGATTTGGTATCCTGTGATATAATACCTAAATTTGTTGAGAGCATAAATGACTGCCAACATCTCCTTCTTTGCCTACAAGGCACAACCAACAAGCCAAAATCAAAAATCAAAAGAACAAAAAATAAATATTTTTGGTGTGTAGGACTGCCCGTGCACTTGGATTCTCGTGCATCAAACAACCTAGATGCCCATGAACATTCACTTGGAATTGGGGTTCCAAGCCTCTGAAGCTCTAAATTTGTAACCCATGTTGCCTCTTCCATCTTCTTTCCTTTCCATTTCATTAAATATTCATTGCATTCCTTTCCATGTGTCTTCTTGACAATTCTAGAATCCATCACTTTTTCAATTTATTCTTCCTTTCTCTCTAGTATCTATTGTTCCCATGGATTAATTTATTGAAAATATGAAAAAAAAAAATCTTCTCCATTATTCTTCTCCTCATAAAAATTACATAAATCAACTACATTAAATATTGGTGAAATATACAATCCTGGTAGCAACTTTATCTTATATGCATTAGCTCAGAAATTTTTAATTACCTTGCATGGCCCAATAGTTTTCCATTTCAAATTGTTATAAGTACCTTGTGGAAATATCTCCTTCTGAAGGTGTACCAAAACCAAGTCTTTCTCCTCAAATTCTTGTCTTCCCCTTCTTAAATCAACATGTTCTTTGTACCTCTAGGTGCTTGTTTTCAACCTATCCTTCAGCTCTTTGTGTAGCTCATGCAAATACTCTGCATAATATTTTTCTACAACACTTTTCCTTCCCAAATCAACACTATCCCTTAGTTCATGAACCCCTCTTGGGCTAAATCCATAGACAGCATAGAAAGGACTCTTACATGTGCTTCTATTGATGGAGTTATTGTAAGAAAAATCAGTCTAGGATAAAATTATATCCTATTTTTTAAGCCTCCCATCTATACAACACCTCAATGAATTTCTAAGGCTTTGATTAGCTACTTAGTTTTCCCATCCATTTGAGGATGGTGGTTTGAACTAGAATTCAGTTTTGTACCCAATCTCTTGCATAGAGTCTTCCAAAAATGGCTAACAAATTTTGTGTTTGTGTTTGAAACAATACTTTTAGGAAAGTCATCTAGTCTCATAACCTCTTTGAAAAACAAGTTGGCAACATGTGATGCATCATTTGAATTCTTGCAAGGAATGAAATGTGCCAATTTTGAGAACCTATCTACAAAAAAAAAAGATGGAGTCATTACCTTTTTGAGTCTTTGGCAGCACAAGAATGAAATCCATACTCACTTCTTCTCATGGTCTCTCTGGAATTGGTGAAGGTTGATATAAGCATGTGTTTTGATTTGTCCCCTTTGCATATTGACAAGTTGAACACCCTTGTGCAATACCCTTCACATCCTTACTCATTTGTGGCCAATAGTACCCTTCATTAAGTTCCCCCAAAGTCTTATCCACTCCAAAGTGTCCTCCAAGCCTACCACTATGTTTTTCTCTAATCAAGTTCTCCCTCATATATCCTTTTTGAATGCATAATTGGATATTTAACCAATTGAACCATCATCACTCTTAACCTTTCACTCATGAGAAATTCTAAGTGTAAGACTTTCCAAGCCAAAAGTTGAGCATTAGCTCCTCTTCTTTACACATTAGCAAAGAAAATTAGAATCACTTGTAAATATTAAAATAATTTCATCCTAATTAATATAGTCAAAGAAAACACACTTAACAATATCTATTGACTTCTATCCATTCATATAGTTAGAGAATAAACTATTCAATTTTCTATAATTGTGGGTCATGTTTAGATTTATTAGTGAAGTTAGACTTTAATGTAATTAGGGACAACAATGCAATTCACATACACTAGAGTGAATTTCATAGACTATAGAATAATTTTTAGACACTAAGGAAATTATGTTGTAATCCTCCACCTATTATTTTTCCTAATCAATATTACTCAAAAATTTCTACTTAGAGCTCTTCCTCTAAGTATATTGTAAATATTCTCTCACAGTTTTCTCAAAATTTAAAAAAAATAAAAATACCAGGATAGTAAAACAAATTCCTAGATTTTTAAAAATATAATATTTGATTCCATCAATCTAATCATTAAAGATATCAAGTTTCCACAATCCATCAATTATCTGAATTTGTTTTCTGGATTAGATAGTGTTGTTAATTTTTCATCATCAACGTTTCGAATCATACTACATGATCCATCATCAGGATGAAAGAGAACTGATTCCTAATGACGGATCACGTAGGGTGATTCGAAACGTTGATGATGAAAAATTAACAACACAATCTAATCCAAAAAACAAATTCAGATAATCTAATCATTCTCAAGTTCATAGTTTAACAATGAATTTAGTAAATTTAGTAACTCACTAGCTAATACCCTTTTCATAATTCCAAATTCATTCAATTGCATGTAAATCATAAATATACTTATCCAAAACATTAATTAGACTTAAGGAAAATTAATATTTGTTTTTTGGATTCATGCATACAAAAACCCAATAAATTTAAACATTTGCTTGCTAAGAAGTCTTATTTAAATCGATAAAAAAAGAATAAGCTTGCACCTAATTTACTTTCTTTTAAAAATTAATCATCGAAATAAATAATTAAACTAAAGTAATTTTATGTATTGATGAATTGATCATCACCATCAATTTATTTATTTTTAATTAATTAATTAATTTAATTTACTATATTAACTAATCTTTTTCTACACAGCCGAATCATAAATGAAATACTTCAACACCAAGACCTAGCTCACCTTCCACCAATACCTTTTCTTGTTACACAATACACTCACCAGAAAATACCTTAGTAGTATCATCAGATAATATTAATAAATATATTATCAATATTCAAATAATTATTTATGTCATATCACTTGTATTAAAATTGAGCACACAAGGAAGTGAACTTATCTCAAAGTCAAATTCAATATACTTCACTAAAAGTAATAGTCCACATCCAATTACCATAGAATGGGACAACATTGCATCATAAATAAAAATCTAAAAAGGTCAAAATGAGGGATGTTATAATTGTTAATAAATTCTTAGGAGCTAGAAATTTTACATTTCTTATTAGGTAGCAAGTTAGCAAGAAGTTATTTGATTTATATTGAAAATTTATTTATTCTATGTAAACTGGGTTAGATCTAATTAGTATAAAATTAGAATTACATATATTGTTGTAATGTTCAAGATTAATAAATAGAATCATGTACATTATCAAAGAATAATTTTCTTGAAATCCAATATTTATTTGAAAGTTATTTTAAACATGTATCTTTGAAATTGAATACATGTGATTCAAGGGATCACCTCAACTATTATACATTATAAAAGTAAGTGTCATAGATGTAGTTAGTAAAAGATAAGATAATATATACTATTTTCCAATAGATTATACAATAAACCACTTTTAAAATCCATTTTAGGAGACTTTTAAAAATTATTGATACAAGTGTAAATATTTTGCAACTCACTCATTATGATGTCTAAAAGGTTATGTGGTGTAGACGAAACAATTTATGAGTAGGGTAAGTGAGGAGTGGTAGAGACTAAAATTATATGAGTAGATAAAGGAGGAGTGAAATATACAAATGGAACATGTAGTCAAAAGGAGAGTATTAAATATAGACCAAGACAAAAGGTTTGTGTGGCTAGAACTAAACATAAGAATATATGTAGTAGGAAGGTGTTTGAAAAGGGTTGGGGAAATATAGCCCACTATATGAGGACCTTGTGCATCAAAAACACTTTTCCCCTAGCCTCAATTGTGGACCTTTAGTAAGAAGTGTGTTGGTGATAGAATTAAGAACAAATGAAGTGAATATTGCATCATTTATAGGAGCTAATTGATTTTGCAAGGATTTGAACTTATCAACCATCTCTTGTTTCCATTGATTTTAAAGAATTTTTTAATGAATTTATTAGGTCATATCATCCTTATTTATTATAATCGAACATTTGATCATCATAAGAGTCATGATAACAAGATTGGGGTTTAAACAAGCACTCTATCAAAGAGGATCTAAATATATTAGGAGCTTCTTAATCATGTAAAATTAAACACACAATAATATGAAAAGTAATAAACACACACTATGATAGGTTCAAAATAGAAAATTAATACCATAAAGGATAAACGAAAAAAAATATGAACTTTCACCAAAATTTAGGCAAATAAAGACACCTAGTATAAATGAATCTGACTATAAAACCCTATATTTTTAAACGATTTGAGATTGAAATTACATATATTTGAATAACCAATAAAGAGAAATATAAATGATGAGAAGGATTAGAGAATTTAATTGGTTTAAGGTGTGATGTTGAAACCAAAACTATTTTGATTGGCCAAGACCCTACAACCCAAAACTAGAAAATAGAAATTGGTATTTGATTAGTGTAGGAATATAATATAGAGACATTTTGAAATTTTTAAGGCTTGCCACTAGGCCGTGTCTACAATCTAACTTCCTAGGAAACTTTACTATTAAGTGATTATTTTGAATGTTGATTTTCACTTTCAATATTTATAAAACCTATTTGCATGTGCTTGTACTTGCATATGAGAAAATAGAGGTGTAAAAAACACCTTTGGAGGCATGCTATTGATTTAGGGAAGATCACCGTCATCCATAGATCAAAGACACACAATCTAGAGAATGCAATTGAGATTGTTCTTAGTCTACAACTACAACTATTATTTTAAATGCAAATGCAGAATATGCTCTTCTTGGTATATTGACTCTACATTTATGATTAAAATTACCTTGGATGATGTCCTTAAGTACAAGTTTTAGACACACAAATTGAGATATTTGACATACAAACTAATGGGTAACAACCACATTCCTAGAAAGTCGGGCTAGGAAAGCAAGGAATTGACTTTGGACACAACTGCATGGACAACTAACTCTAAGGGGTATAAACCTTAGGAAATGGGCTAGTCAATATTTGAAGTGATGGATTTAGTAAATAAGAGTGATGGGTTAGGATTATGATCAACTAGTATGCTAAATAGACAAATTTGGTGTTAAATTTGTGCATTTACCATATCTACACAAAGTGAATAAAACAAAATATTACCTTGATACTTTTATCTTATATTATAAAAATTTACTTTAGTTTATCAATTAAAAAATGTTAGTCTCAAACACCCCAATTTAGCATAATAGTCTAAAAAGAAACAAAGTAAAACACCCTAAGAAGACACTAACATACTTGGACCCACCACAAACCCTTAAGGAAAGAACAATTACCTCCACACCTAGACCCACCACAAACTCTTAAGGAAAGAATAATCACCAACATACCTAGACCCGCCACAAACCCTTGAGGAAAGAACAATCACCAGCATACTTAGACCCACCACAAACCTCTAAATCCCAAGTGCTCCAACACACACTCATGACACATGGAGATTAGTTCCTCAATCTTTTTGACTTGATCTTTCATATTTCAAAAAATTTGCTTATTGTTAAATCTTTCCTTTCTTTTCAAAATTATTTGTAGTCTCAAGGGAGAAACATCTAAATTAATATCATTATTAGACAATTATATAGTAAATCATTTGTTAGTAATAATGGAAAGGAACCAATAATTAAATAGATTTCTTAATTGAGAGGAGTCTAATAAGAAAAAGGAGTCAATGGTTAAAAGATCCAATCATTATTTACAAAATCCAATAATTATCGTGATTCTTAATCTCATTGAATATTTGATTTTGTAAATATTATTAAAATATTTCATTTCATTTTATATTAAAATATATCTTATACAAAATGAACTCAATGATGAGTCCTCTTAAAGAAATTAGATCACCTTGATTTACTAATGTACAAATTGCTTAATTGTTTATCTCATGGAGTACCTGCTTAACTCTTTTATTTAAATTGTTTTTCTCACAACTTATACTTTAATCCTCAAGTGTAAAGCTCTAGTGCATGCAATGATGGCTTGTATAAAAGGTACACTAGTCTTATTGAATGGAAAATTTGCGTTGCTATGTCTCATTGTGAATTATTGAGCATTCATGTGTGGACATTTGTATTTTATTTATATAATTTTTTATTTTTATTTTTTTCAAATATTTTTCTTAAGAATATGCTTTAAAAATAATATGTTTAATTTGAATTTATAATTTTTTTTAACCGTTATAAAAAATTGGATATCAAGTGTACATTCTTAAATTTGGGGTTATAATCTTGATTGATTGCTAAGATTTTGATAATTAAAATTGGTTTTCATAATTGAAATGGTTTTTTCTATTTTATTATAGAAAAAAAAAATGTTTAAAATGTATAAATTTTAAAGCTAATTTTACAATTAAAAAAATCTGTTATTTATTAGAACTATTTTTTATTTTAGATAGACTATTTATTATGAGATTATAGAGCAATTCTTTTGTCTTTTTAGAAACTCTGATACAACTCTCTTTTATTTTAAAAAAAAATGTTTAATATTTATCAATATTTGACTAAAGATTTTACTTCAAAAATACTTTAAATTTTTTTAAAAAAAATTATTCATATTATTTTCCTGCTAAATCAAACAAAAATCAACTTTATAATATACTTTTAGATATAATGATATTTATAATTTATTTTTTATATTTCTATTTTAATTCTCTTTTAAATTTTACTTTGAAAACCCTTATTTTTTATTATACTTTTCAATTCTATACTTTGGTAAACATTACAATCATTACCTTACCTTAATCATTTCTACCTTTTTGAAGCTATTTACACCTGCTAATGCTATTCCTTATCTTGAGCCTCATTTTTATAAAATTTCAGTCTAACTTCTCCTGAATGGAAAAGAACGTCTAACTGCCCAAATAGACAGGCAATTTCTAAGGCAAGAAGATGAAAGTGACAGGGGGGTGTGTGGTCAATTGTTCACCATTCTGCTCTCTCATTAAAAATAGTCAGCAATTGACCAGGCAGTTAAAATAAATTTGGCAATCATTACAGACATACCTCTGTTACTGCTTCTAATTCTATAGCAGGAATGCATTTTTAGGTACAAATTGCACACTTGTTAAGTATGTTTTTTCATTAAACTTTGTTTATAAAATTAGTTATTTTAAAGGTTAGAAGGCGTAAATTATTTAATAAAAATAAGATAATTATTTAAGTTTTCAAATAAATGAGATATGAAATTGTTAATTGGTGAAGTTGAATGGTTCATCAATTAGATTCAAATAATGAGATTAAGATTTGATGAGACACCTTCCAATCAATAACACAAGAAAAACAATTAACCATATTTACAGAGAAGACAATACAATGGCAGATGCATTGGCAAATATGAGAGCTGATGGAATGACTCTTAAACAGTTAACTCCATGATGAGCAAGGATAGTTTTAAGGTTTCATGTTCTGATTCTGATTTTGTTCAGGATAGCTTTAAGGTTTCATGTTCTGATTTTGATCTTCTCATGGAAACCATGATTCTGCTTGTTTTATCTTCTGTTGAGGCTTCAAGTCTTGTAAATCCTTACTCTTTTAATTTTAATACAATCTCCTCACTTCGACCCCTTATTTATCAAAAAAAAAAAAACACAAGAAAAATACAATTGTTGATGCTCCAAATATTAATTGATCGTATTTATCTTTCATCAAAATATTGTCTATGGCCTGTCAACTGAAACCATAGGTTTTCATCAAATTTTCAGGTTTTAATAGAGCATTTAATTGGAAAAATGCATTTTCACCCTTGTGCCAAAAAGCTCTTACTGCGCAATGCAGAGAGGACAAAGGGTTCATAGCAGGTGGAAATCATTTTAAGGTATTTTAAGTATTTTGTTTTTGTTTTTGTGAAGTAAGAGGGAGTGCTGGCTTCTGAGCAGTGAGGAGTGGGCACAATCTAAAATACTTGGAAGTGGGTCCACAAAGTAAAGCTGAATGTTGGAAATGGATTAGGACAAAACCCAGTTGAATTCAGAGATGATGTGTGTGTGGTCAAAAAGTAATATAATATTAATGATTTATTTAATGATACTAGTCCTGTGCCTCCACTGAGCCCAACCAGGGGAACATGAACTGCTAAATAAAGGTCCCCAACACCTGTGTTTTACCAATATATTTAATAAGCAGGAAGTATTTTTGGTACTGATATTTTTATTGAATATCTAACTTTTGAGTCAAATTTATTAATTCATGAATAATGATTTTCACAAATCTATTTTACAATTGAAAAATAAAAATATCATAAAGACATCCATGTGTGAGAATAAATTGACAATCTTATAATAGGACACAGTCCTGGAAAAATTTCTGGAGAATTTGGATTTATTGATAGGCCTTCTGAATTTTACATTATTGTTAAGTTTTGAGTGGAGAAGTGTTAGGAGCTTATCTAATAAGACAAGATTGTGTTGCAGGTCTTATGCATGCTAACTTCCAAAACAGCAACATGTGGAGGAAGCAGATAGGGTAAAGTATAGCCTCTGTATTTTACTTGGAGAAAGATATTAAAATAGTGGGAGCTACTAAAATTTAGATATTAATCTAAAGGTCACCCAGAGAAAAAAAAAAAGAGGAAGTAATATCAAGGATTGTGCCTTTTAAGGTTAATTTTAAGGAATGTGTAGTCACTTTCTATTTTTTTAATTTGTTATCAAGGAAAAATTAGGAAGTATATATATCTGTTCAAATTTGAAATATAAAGTTAATTCAGATGATCAATTAATTGTGTGAAGATACTATATTTAAATTGTTCGTTGGAGACAGGTTAAAATGTATACTACATTTTAAACTGTGGTTGGAGACAGATTAAAATGTACTATAATCCAACCAACTAATTGTCCTCTTTGTCACAGGTATGAAGATATGAAGCATATTTTTTGGAACTGTCAGTTTGGTGGGAGACATGTAATTTTGTTACATATATGGAAAAATAGATGCAAAGTTGTTTTTACGAATAATAATGATCATCGGAAATTTGTATTTTTAAGGTTTTACTCTGATATATTTTATTGTTTTGCTGCCCTTTTCTTGTACTTCAGAGTGAGGCCTCGAAGAATCTCACGTGGAGTTTCCAGATTCGACAAGGACAAATCAAGCTGCAAGTTGAACAATTGCTGAGCAAAAACAAAGTTTGTATAGTTCAAAGTTTAAGTTCTTTTTTTTTAGGTTGAATAATACCTCAGAATTTTGTAAAGCCGGACATTTTGATGTAATATTTCAGCTTTTAGTGACATATTTAACCTGTTGTTGTGTACAAAGATTTAGCTCTTGGTTACTTTAGAGTTGTGCTTGTTTGTACAACTCTTTGTTTTGTAATGGTTCTTCTACTTTGTACAGTTTTATAACCGCACTTTATTCTTTGTAATTACATTTTATCAATACAAAAAATAAGAAGTTTTGATGTAATATTTTTATAATGAGATACTAATTTTGTTGGAATTTCTTAAGATGTTTTCATAGTGAGTATCATGAGCAGATTGAATACTTAGTAATGGGTTCACTTTTTCATCATGGTTACTAATCTCTCAATGAAATATTTTGAATAAAAGAGTTTCATTGCTTCTCATTTGAATATAAATAGTGGAAGAGGCTCATTAATATCATTAATTTGAATTGTAAGAACAAGCGAGAAGAGTTCCATGTATATAATTAAATCATTTATTTGTTAATATTAAACTTGCATAAAAATAAGAAGTGGAGTTTTCAAACAATTCCTAGATAAATTTTTAAATTATAATAAATATATGAAAAATTAATTGTGTCAAAAAAAAAAAAGAGTTATTATGAATGGGGAGCCTTCTGAGCTTTTTGGGGCTACTAGGGGCCTTCGTCAGGGGGATCCGCTCTCTCCTTATTTGTTTATTATTCTGGCTGAGGGGCTTGGCTGTCTTCTTAAATCTCAGGTTTCACATGGCTTGATTCATGGTTGGCAGTGGGGGATGGGCTTGCCTACACTTTCTCATCTTCAATTCGTGGATGATACCTCTTTTATGGGTCTGGCTCGTATTAGGGAGGCTGATTTCTTCAGGAAAACTTTGGACATCTACCTGGCGGCTTCGGGCCAGAGAGTCAATGAGCAAAAGTCTTCTATTTTCTTCTTTAATACTCCTCAAGCTATCCAGCATAGGATTGCTGCCATTCTGCGGTTTCAAATTGGGACTCTTCCCTTCGTTTATTTGGGTATTCCTCTTACTGTTGGCCGTCTGCCCAGATCTTCTTGGCAACAATTGCTTGATAAGCTTAGGCGAAAGGTTACTCATTGGACCCATCGTTGGTTGTCTTCTGCAGCTAGATTGACTCTTCTTAAGTCTGTCATCCAGGCCCTTCCCATCTACAGGTGCTTTGTTCAAGCGGCTCCTATGTATTTCCTTAAGGAATTTGATGCTCTTTCTCGTCAATTTCTTTAGAGCGGTAATTTATTGTCTTCAAAATGGAGCCTTGTTAAGTGGGAATCGGTGTGTAGACCTAAGCAGGAGGGGGGTCTTGGTTTACGCTCTGCTATTTTGAATGGGAAAGCTCTTGCTGCTAAGCTTTACTGGCGCTGGTGCACCCATCAGCACCAGTTATGGGCTCGTATTCTCAACCTTAAATATCTTCGGGGTGTTGCTTCTTTTGAGGTCCCTCGCTATCCTCTGGAGGGGGGTGGTTCTATGATCTGGCATACTTTGAAAGTGGGGGCACAGTTGATTAAGGATGCTCTTTTTTGGATCTGTCATTCGGGTTCACAGGCTCTTTTTTGGTTAGATTCCTGGGATGGTCACCCTCCTATTCTTTCTTCTTTTCCTCATCTCCAGCCTCTTTCTGAGGTTTTTAGTGCAGCTGGCTGGGATGCTGTGGAGCATTATAAGGTGGCGCAACATGATGGTTTGGTTCTACGTTTTCGTTGGAAGCACCCTTCTGAGTGGCCTCCAGGAGGGTCTGAGGGGGATAGGTGTGAGCTTTCCCAACTTTTGGCATCCCGTGCTTGTAATTCTTTGAGAGGACCTGATGTTTTGGCTTGGGATGGTTCAGACTTGTCTGGAAAGTACTCTGTGGTTGCTGGTTATAAACAGATTGGTAGGCAGTTGTTTGGGGACATTGAGGTCCCTTGGTGGAAGCATGTTTGGCACAAGTTGTCATGGCCCAAGTGCAACTTCTTTATGTGGTTGGTGGCCCAAAATCGGTGTCTCACTTGGGATAATTTATGTAAGCGTGGTTTTCAAGGCCCCTCTATGTGTGTTTTGTGTCAAGGTTGTGAAGAGAGTGTATCCCATATCTTCTTCCAATGCTCCTATGCTAGGGAGATTTGGCACTTCTGGTGGGGGGTGTGGAATGCGGCCTGCTGGCATGTTTCCTCTTTGGTGGAATTTGGGGAACGATGGGGCAGGGCCCCTGTTTCTACTTCCTTTCTCCAGGCTGCTTGGGCTATTGGGCCTTCCTTTATTATCTGGAATCTTTGGTTGGAGAGGAATAGGTGGATCTTTCAGGATTTGCGGCTGATGGCTCCTCACCTTTGGAGGAAAATTTTACATTCCTTAGGAGAAACTATTGCGGCTAAGTGTGATATGACTATGCGGGTGGACCCTCGAGATGTTGATTGTTGTATTCGTCTTCATCTTCCTCCTCCGCAACGACAACTCATGCGTAACAGATGTAGGCATCCTACCCCAAAGGTGAATAGGGAGGGAAAATGGACACCTCCTCCCTTGGGAGTCCTAAAAATCAACTCGGATGGCTCTTCTCGTGGTAATCCTGGTCATGCTGGCATTGGAGGTGTGGGTCGTGATAGCTCAGGGGATGTTCAGTTTATTTTCTCTGTGTATAAGGGTCTTCATACGAATAATCTTATGGAGGCTCAGGCTATTTTAGTGGCTGTGGAGCGGGCCAGTCAGTTGGGTTGGCGAAGGATCATATGTGAGTCTGATTCCCAGGTTGTGGTGAACTTACTGAAAAGGTAGTATATGGATAATGTGAGCTGGCAGCTGGCTTTGATTGTTGAACAAATTCTCACTCTCTGTGCATCTCTGGAGCATGTTACTTTCAACCATATTCCCCGTGAATGGAATGGCGTGGCTGATTGTTTGGCTAAATGGGCTTCCGATCATATGCATGATTGGAATTTGGTGGATCGGGGCCATCTGCCCCCGGATTTGTCTCATCAATTGGATCACTTGGTTGAACTTGATAGGGCCATTTAATGGCCTTGCTTTGTAATGTGTCCTTGGTTTAATAATATTTTTACCCCTTTATGTTAAAAATAGATATAAAAAAGAGTGCTCATAAATATATTTACATGTCTTACAATCACCCAACACAAACAAAAAGTCCTTCAAACTTAAACTATAAAATCTTAGACTAAAAAATAAGATACTTAACCAAGGTTCTCATAAAAATAGGTATATCCTTAGTGAAAGGTTTTAAATAACTAGGAAAGTATATGTGCAACACCAAGTAGAGGGTGTTTCATTGGGACCCGAACAATCCTTTGTATCTTAAGTAGAAAGTGCACTTAACAAAATTGTCAAAAAATTAAAACAAGAAAACATCAATAAATTTTTCATTTCTAGATAATAAAAAAATAGTAAGAAATAGAAGGAATCACATATCAATTTATAAAATGATTTAAAAAAAATATTATATATATTTAACTTAACAAGGTAGAAAAGTTAATCTTATGGAATAGTTAAAGAAAGCAAGGTTTGTTGTATTCAGTGTGTGTATGAATACTAAAAATTAGAAGAAATCAAATATCACTTTAGAAAATTATTAAAAGGGAACATTATAGATATTTAACTCAACAAGGAAGAAAAGTTAGCTTTATGGAATAATAAAAAGAAATATTTTTAATTTAAGAGAAGCTATTGATATTTGAAAGGTATTATAAAATTTTAAAATTGTAATAATTAGTTTTTTTTTTAGCTTTAGAAAGAATATAAATTATTAGGCAACAAAACTTGAGTTTGATGTTTAAAAATCAATAAAATTTTAGATTTTATATTAGATATGTTAAAATACTATGTTTATGGAACTTTTTTTATATTGTTAATTATTTTTTAGATATTTGATTAGAAACACAATGAAATTTTTTATTTTATTTTTTATGTAGTGTTTATTTATGTAATTAAAACTAGGTCATTAATACAAAATATAGGATTGATGGTCTTTTAAAAATATATATTAAAGATTCTACATTTTATTTTGAATAAATAATTAAGACAAAAATAGAAGCATGTGATTTTCAATACATAACTTTCAAGATTTATTTTTAAAATATATTATCAAAATGGGAAAAAATAAAAGATATCATAATTAGAGAAGATTCCATGTTGAGATAATATAATCATTTTCTATTTTAAATAAATAATTTAAAACAATAGAAATCTATTGAAATAGTTGTGTTTTCAATGCACAAAACTTAAAGATTTATTTTTTAAAATATATTTATTGAAATGTAATATTTTTTAAAAATTATGATGCACTAGAAGAGAGATTTCATGTCAAGATGTTATAATCATTTTGTATTTTAAATAAATAATTTAAAAAAATAGAACCTCATTGAAATAGTTGTTGGGACAACTTTTAAGATTTATTTTTAAAAATATTTTTTATTGAAATGATCTTAAAAATGAATATGATACACTATAGGAAATATAATGCAGTAGATGAGGATTTAGATAATACAATTATTTTATATTTTAAATTAATATTTAAGATCAAAATAGAAGTTGGTCAAAATAGTTGTGTTTTTAGTACACATAATTTTCAAAATTTATTTAAAAAATATATTTTTATGAGATTTAAAATATATATTTATTAAAATGGAGAAAAATTAACCCATGCACTTAAGTTTCAAGTTTAAATGTGAAAAAATAAGAAGAAAAATTATTATATAAAAATATATCAATTTAAACATATATATATATAATTTTCATTATATGCATCATTTGGAAATTCAAAACATGTATGTTTCTTTGTAGTGGTTCAAGTTAAAAAAATTATAACAATGTTGGATATTTACCTTATAAAAGTGGGACATAGCTTTAAAATTTTACTTTGAGACACATTATTATGCTTTGGGGCTCAATGAGCACAGTAGACATTAATTTTTTTAACAAATTCTAAATACATAATTAAAATTAAATAAGATCAAATAAGACTAGGGCGAATAAGAACACTCCAACAAAAGAAATGAATTGCCCTGAAATTGGGAGCTAAGACATCAATTAAACACAAGTAGGCTTCTTCTAAATGATAAAGAGAGAGAAAAGACTTATGTTTTTGTGTGGCTTGGAGACATTTTGTTGTGGAATATATCTAGTAATTTAATTTGATGTTTTATGATTTGATCGATTACTTCAATGCCTTGATAAAGTGTTGAATGGCTCATTTTTTGCTCTAGTTTTTTTTTTTTGTAAAAATAATCTCAATACTTATGAATTTGATCTGTCATTTCTAAATCCCACCTATGCCTATATATTCAATCTATGAACACTTGATTACTTGAAACTTTTTTGCCTTAGGTATATAAATCTATGAGTGAAACTTGGTAGTAGCTATAGATACCATTAGAGTTTCCTATACAAGGGATTTCACCTTAGTCAAACCCCTTGAATAGAGCCAATGGTATGAAAAATATGAAATACATGGTAAATAGCCATGCAACATGCCTCAAATATCCTTTCCATGTAAAGGAATGGTATTTGATGGTGCTATGATGCACTTAACATATGATGGATGTATGGATTAGATTCTAAAAGATGGTATTGGATGATTCGTTAATGCTTAAAATGAATTAGATTTTGTCTTTTAATACAAACTTTAATATGAAAAATGAATGAATTCAAATTGAAGTTGGAAAGTAAAAAATAGTAGGAAGGGGATTGGTTGTATTCAACATATATATACTTGATTTCCTAAAACCTATTTGCCCCAGGTATCTTAATCTATGAGTGAAAACTTGGTGGTATCTAATGATATTGGTGGAGTTTACTATTCAATGGATTTCACCTTAGTCAAGACCTTTGAATAGATTCAATAATACGAACACTATTAAAGACACTAAACAACTATACATTATACCTAATATATCCTTATCATACACATGTTGATGCTAAATTGGATGGTGTTATGATGCATTTAATGTATGATGGATGTATGGATTACATTCTAAAGGATAAAATAAAATGAGCCCTTAATCCTTAAATCAATTAGGCGAGCTATCCTATTATACAATACCCTAGCATGAAAATTTTTATCTTTTCAAAATCAAGTCAACAAGTAATGATTAGTAGGAAGGGGTTCAATTGTGGACCCAAGATTATATTTGAAATTTAAAATTAGGTGGTTGAATTTGTAATATGATTCTAACCTAGGGCTATCTAAGTGTACCCATATATTTGACTCATGATAAGGAATAAGTAATTTTCAAATTGAGTCCAAACTCTTGGGATGTTGGCAAGTTTAGGTTGATTTATCAATTTTCACATAGAAGCATACCACTTGTACACTAGTCATTGTATTTGGGATCTAGTCAGAGTGAGTCAAAAATGAAGGGGAAAAGTGTATCATCCTCATATATTCCCCCACTTTGACTTTAATGTAAATTATTATGAATCATACATGTGTGGGTAAAACATGAAAATTATAATGGACACTTCATCTTGAAATCATAAGCACAAAAATCTATGAGTAGCTTATCTTATAACAAGAATTTAAAACATGTGTACATAGTTAACAACAACTACAATCAATGTTAATGAACATATAAATTAGAAACAAAAAGAAGGATATGAAGGAGGAAAAAAAGTGATATGGGTTGTTGTTAAGGAACCTAAACAATAAGTGATATAGGTGGCTACAAAGGATCCTAACAAATAGCATAAAGATATGATGGATATGTATCCATAACAAGAATAAATTTGTATTAGAATGAAGTTGTAAACATCATAAAGTCGTCATTCTAATCATAATAATTAAGGAACATTAATGATAGTTTATGCTCCCTCTAATTTGTTGTATTGTTCAGGATGCATAGAATTGAAGGACAAGATGAAACCGGTATGTAAAATATGTGATTAATTCACACAAAAATATGTAACAAATAATATGTGAAAGATATATACATGTAAGCTCAATTATGATGTAATAATTTTAAGATATTATTGTGTGAAATAAGATGCCCCCAATGTCACACTCAATGCTTTAATTAAGGCAAATGTGGGAAGGGCCCGTACCCATTACAAAGTAGTTATAGAGGTAGAAGGGAGGAGTCTCACAAAAAGTGAGACTATAGAAAAATGGAACAAAGGATGAAAATCAACAACAAGGAAAAACAAGAAGCTTTTGACTAGAGCAAGGAACTGAAAAAGGTTTTGGAAAGACACAAACCAACAAAGAACCATCAAGGTGGTTTGAACCCAAACTTCAACAAATCCCTTAAAGGAGGGGTTGGGCGCGAATGAAGAAACCCACCATTGAAGGGAGTCTCAGCCGAAGGACTTCCAATCTCAGCATTGAGATTACAGTTAACCTTGCAATGAACACCAACATTAGCAAAAGGACCACAATCAAGATCCATCTCCTTCCCCTTAACAATAGAGGAGAATTCAAATAAGGCATGAACATCATAGCACAACGAAGAGAAGGGTCTGACACTGTGGAGGTGATACTACCACAAAAACTCGTAATGTAGAGTTTGATTCCAAACACCAAGCCTAGAGCACAAATTGACAATGTTGGGAAACTTCTGACCAATCTCAACACAAACACTAAATCTACCATATCAAAAACTAGTTCTATTTCTTGTTCAATTTACCAAAAGAATCATCTATACCTTGAAAAAATATCTTCATCCCAGAATTCCAAAGGGAACTCAAGGATACAAACCCAAAGAGGAACCAAATTTAACTTAGAAGTATTGAAACCAGCCACCCAACATTGAAGGAAAAGAAAAACCTTACTCAAAAACTAGGGGCCACCCAAACGAACCCAAGAGAAATCTTTGATAGTGTTGAAAGAGAATAGGAGGAAACTATTTGGTAGAGCCTTAACACTCCGTAGACTAGAATCAAACCAACAGTCAAAAGTCCAACTATGAATAATAGCAATATTGGGTATTTTCCCCAAAAATCTACCAATAAGAGCATGTTGCAGGTCTGTACTGGCTTGGTCCAAATACACATCTAAAATAAAAATAATAGGGGACACCAGCTCACAAACAGGTTGCACAAAACTAGGAGAAAGCTCCCCCATAGTAGAAGAAACTGGGTGTTGCCACAATAGTGTGTCTCACTTTTGGGATGTGCCGATTTTTACGTGAAATAACTGTTTTTAGAAAAAACTAATGCTTTAATTCTTGAAAGGCTCCATCTAAAGGGTTTTAATTGAAGAGGGATAGATAATACCCCATTAGATCAAACCCCCTTGGATAGAACCCTTCTAGTATTAAATCATACCCACAATGGAGTGTCCTTCGCACCTATCAAAATGTTGGAAAAAAACCACTTTTTCTTTACCTTTTGATGGATTAAATAACACCATTTAAAATTTATATTTTGCAAGATTGTAGCCCTCAAAACAAGCTTCCAACAAGTATAGCTTTGATATATTTTCATTTTATCATGTATTTAATTTTCATTTTTCACTAAACATAGTTTTTTCTCCGAACATCAAGCTCTTTGTTGTGCAAAGGTGGAAAAATAGTAAACCATTGTAAAAAAAATTCAAAAAATACCCTTTCCCTAGGTATTGTTGTCCTTGTTTTACCCAAAAAAAAATTGGGTTTCGATATATACACAACAAGTTAGGTTGTATGGCACACACGTATGTCCAAATTATAGTTTTTGATTAGATAAGCAGGGAAAGGGACCTAGTCCCATGGTTACAACCATATGGAAAAAAAGGAAAAGAAATAAGGTGGGAAACAACACCACCAGCCAACATAAAAAAATAGCATCCAGGGTGGCTCGCAAGCCATAATTCATAACCATAACCATAGACCAACCATAATCAAAAACATAAAGTTTTTGCTAAAATACTTAAGGCTACGTAGGCCATTGATTAAATCCACCATATACCAAGTAGTACTAAACCATAACAAGGCTATAATGAAATAGCAGTTCGGAATCAAGAAGAAAAAAGACAAAAAGAGGAGAGCAAACATAAAACAACAGCATAAAGAAAGTCATTACTTGGCTTTTCTCAATAGGTCCCCATATTCACCAATGAGGGAAATATATTCCCTCTAGTCAGGTCCCTTAGAATCATCCAACACCTTCAGCTCATCAGGCTTCCCCAGTTTCTTCAGCTTCTTAGTGATTTTCGTTTGTCCAGAAAAAACTTCAATCATTACTCTTCTTATCAACCTGTTAGTCACCTTCATTAGCGTAACCAAGGCTTTCTCCGTGTCATCAAATTGTACCTGCAAATAAGTTAGTATTCTTTTCATAAAATCCAAACTATAATCATCAAAATTAATTTCATTGTCGGTATTCCTAGCATCTGGAACAGTCAAGTTTTCATTCTCTTGATCCTCCTCCATCTTAGTGTGCTCCTCTTCATCATCTTCCTTTTCTTCTTCCAATTCCTCTTCCCCCATATCATAGGCCGAATCTTCAAACTCCATCTCATTGACATCTTCATCAATCTGGGCTTTGAATTCTTCAATATCCAAGTCTTCCTCATCATACACCATGATTTATTTTTTTCCTTTCTTGTCCTTCGAAGTAGCCTTAGCTAGGAAAGCGGACCTATGACCACCACTACCTCTGCTACCTTTCCCCTACTTATTTTCTATGAAATCCTCTTTTTGTGTGCCCTCTTCAATGATAGTAATAACTTCCTTTTGAGGATTGGGGTATTTTTTAATCTTCTTTGGCTTGGGTAATTCTAGAAGAAGAGGAGAGTGCTTTCTCTTCTTCGGAGTGGCTTTCACAAGTTCAAACTCAAAGGATCCTTTACCAATAATTTTTAGATTCACATGGGTTGAAGGGTTCAAAATATTAGCTATAGGGGAAGGGCAATTTGCAGGAACTAAGACCCTTCAAGCAACAACAATGGCAGGCAGGCGAGGAATAGGATCCTCAGTAGGGTTTACATCCACAAGGGGTTCCTCATTATCTTCATCATTACGGTTTTGATTTTCATTACAAGCAATAAGAGGGTTAACATGAGGGTTAAGCACAAGGGCATGATTATACAGAGCTAGCATCAATCCTTGATGCAGGGGAGGGATAGCACCTTTCTCAATGTTTAATTGTAGGGAAGCCAATAAGTAGAAGGGAAAATTTACTCTTTCACCATGCCTAATGTGATTAAGCAAAGGGAAATGATATGTATGGAAAAACATATAACGATCTTCCAACGTAAAATACCTCATGACAAACAAGCAAACCAAGGCATAGGGAGGCGGAAGCTCTAACCCAACATACCCATTTTGGAAGCGTTTGAGATTCTCCCCTTCATGTAGGAATTTATCCATGAACTTCTAGTAGTCGAACCCACTTTTCTTTGCCACCTTTAATCCTTGGTTTTGTAAACCAGCAGCTTCCGCTATAAGCCTCATTGTCACTTCAAACTTGATAGACTTAATAGTGACATTTCCCTTCCTCCATGAATTTGTGAACTTCGAAGTAAGGCTCTCATCGTAGCCCTTCATTGACTCAAAGAAAGGAGCCATGCCCGCATTATCCACAATTCTATGTTTTGCTTGAGCGCCTGGCAGTTTGGAGGTTCGGTGCGCTTCCTCGGCCCACCCATATTAGCACTCTGCAGGTTTTTGACTACTGTAATCAATTCATCATATCCACCCAACTCTTTGGCTTTTTACCAGTCTTGCAGAAAACGCTTTTACTCAAAGTTCCAAAGAAAGCCCATAGAAAATGAGGAATCAAGAACTTCCTTTTAGGAGAAGCCAATGACACAATTCCCAGAGCCACGATCACATTATAAAAATTGCAAATAATAAACCCCATATTAATCATCATACCTTGCAAATATTCACAAAAATTGGGAGATTTGACATTAGGCATTTCAGCACATTTGGGTGTCCAAATTATAGTTTTTGATTAGAGGTAAAAAATGGGTTTTGAAGGGGCTCGAAACCCTATACAAAAAAGAGCAGCTGAAACAAAAGAAACAAGCAACTAGAACATATCATCCCAACCACAACACAACATCAACAAAAACTCAGCAAAAAAGGAGGAACCCAACCAACAACATTACATATTTTTCAGTATATTAGCAGCCTCCACATCACACACTGCATCCTTTAGGCCCTCATCCACACCTTCAGACAAATATTTAACAGGAGCACCAAATTGAGCTTTAGTCTTGTTACGGGTCCTAGCCCTAGGCCCACTTGACTTTACCTCACTAATCAAAACATTATTCTTCTCACCACCCTTACCACCAAACACCTCCCCCTCCATCAGCTTGCCACCAGCACCAATATCAGCAACCTCCTTGCAATTTTTGACACTATCAACAAAAGAAGTAATACCAACATATTCAAAATTAAACTCAAATTTAGTCCCCTCCCCACCTTTATCCATATTAGAATATAACCTCTCCATATGATTTTCCAAGGTCAGAACTCTTCCTTCAATATTATGCTTCATCAGAAGCATTTCCTCTGCCACAATTTTCAGAGAGTTCATCAGATCATCAATCTGATCCTAAACTGGCGACTCATCCGCTTTTGTCATCACACCATGTACTTTCACATTTGTCATATTGAGTTCATGAAACATCCATTTAAATAACTTATAAAAATAATGGAACCCTCTCTAGTAGCTCCCAAAACATCAGAAATATTCTCTTTATCAATATTGAAAAAACCCTTACCCTCAGCATTCTCCTCATGAGAGGAGCTTCCCTTATCCAGGCCAACAGAGACATCCTTCCCCTTCTCAATAGCAATCGACGTCTTGATTCTATGAATGGATTCCACAATCTCTGCAATAACCACCTTTCTTTTCTTCTGCCTATTTAGGTCCAACATGGGAGAATCCATAGCACTCTGCCCCACCTCAGCCACAACCTTCTTTTCCATCTACAAATCCATAACCCAACCGGAGAAACCACAACACCTTGTCTGCCAACAATTTTAAGTGGAGAATTCAACTCTTGCAGTTTACTCGTAGACCTAGCCACCAACGTATGATTGCTTCCCATGACCAGTTCCTTCTTTTGCAGAGCAAGGGGAGGTAATGACACCTCACCAGCCACATCCTTCTTCTCCTTCATGCATCTACTCAACATTTCATTAGCTGGATCCTCACTGCAAGTATCATAACCCTTATTAGGGCTCGACTCCTCTCTTTTAGACTTCCCCAAAGCAGGGGAATGTGTATCCACGTCCATGGTAGCAAGAGAGTCCAGAACATAATCAACATCATCCTTAGACGCTGACTCCTTTTCCAGAATGAGCTTCCTCTTCTTACTTTTTTGCTAGCCAACTCCTCCTCAAAGACCGTCTCATAACCCTCCCCCTACTTTTGTTGCAAACTCTTAGGGGTAGCAAGTGGCTTAAACACTTCAAAATCTTTAGCATAGTCAAAAATTAAAAGGATAAGCCCCACATGAAGAACAAGATTCTTTGGGTTTTTCTTATGATCCATAAGGCCAGCATCCAAAGAAGCCAAAAGATAAAAAGGAAAGGAAATCCTTTTCTTGTGGCGAAAGTGATTAAGCAAAACAAAATGGTAGGCATTTACCACTGAAAAGTGACATTCAAGGGAAATGAACCGCATGAGCTCCTCGGCCACATCCCCCCATAGTGCCTTAAGAGATTTCCTCTGATATCCACCACTCCTCATCGTATGCAAGTCTTGAGCTTCATCACCTTGAAAAAAGAGTTGCATGGAGGTCTGCACTTCCTTTTTATCTCTGAAGAATTTCATACCCTCTGTCAAAAAACCAGTGATGTTGGCTATGAATTCTTTGTTAACATCAAACTTTGTTCCTAAGCTTCAGAACCCTATTGTTCTAGTTTTTAGCAAACAAAGTAGTAGTTTGTTGGTTCTTACCATGTAACCTCTCTAGGTACGGAGTCAACCCTCCCTTCTCTAAGATTTTCCAGACCTCTGAATTCTTCTTGACTGCATCACATGAGAAAGGTTTAGCGTGATTCCTATCTCCTCCCATGGTTGTTGGACTTGCAGAGTCGAGAATTTTAAAAACTTTGAAAGCAATGAGAAAAAATATCGTGAAAGCAATGCAAAGAGTGCCCACAATTTGTGTGAAAAAGGAATAGTGGCAGAGGTGATTAATGATCCTAGTGTTTTGTTCCATACGGATACCAGCCCTTGTACAATCAGCTCGATCCAAATCTTGCTTACCACTCTTCAACATCATAACTTGCCACGTGGTGAAATTCATGCATGCCCCAAGCCTTAATAAATCATTAATCACATTAAATTTGGGCATCATGGTTAATAGTAGCAGTAGCTTCTATAGGTAGAGGGTTGTTCAGTCCCCATTCCCTAGCACCTCTAACTCCAAGATTAGCAAAAATACTAGCAAGTCCATTTCCCTCTCTCAAAATTATAGTTACAGTGACTTCAAAAATTAATTTAAAAAAAATATGCAACAAAAATTATGAAAAAATATCCTTTCCCTAGATATTGATGTTGAGATTCTATATTTAAAAAATTGGAATTTAATCCTTTATATAAAAAGAGTTATGTTGTATGACACAAACGTTACTTTCTAAAAATGTTGTTTTCTGTTTAAAACTAGTTATTAAAGGAGATGTTGAAAGATTCATGATTTATTTCGAAAAATTTGAAAAAAAATAAAATTAGAATCTACACACAAATTGCCACAAATCACTAGTTCACATCATCTTCAAATTCTTAACGGTTTAGTTGCTATAGGTCTCAGAAGATGAAGATTCGGTTAAAATATTGATGTAAATGCCCATCTTGGGAAAAAAGTGAGACATGGTATTGTGATTTCACCCAACCACCCCCCTAGAAAGGGACCACAAAACATTCACAAAAGGAGACACAACCTCAAAGATACAACCACTAGTAACAGGGGGAGAATCCAACCAAGCAGGAGGAGACACAACCTCTAAGACACATCTACTAGCAACAAGGGGAGAATCATTCTGAGGAGGCAGAAGAAAACCCCTTTTCAAAGAGTTCCCAAGGTCACTCTTCTTGTACACATCAGGTTTAGAAGGATTGTTGGCTTGAGGAACATGCTAAGCCTCCAATGACATGGTCAAGATCGAATCCTCATCCTTATCAAGCAGTAGAGCACCCCCCTTAGAGGGAACTGGCTTAAGGTGGGCCTCAAAGAGAAGATCTAGGAGGTACTCGTCCTCCTCATCCTCCCAGGAAGAAACCCCGAGATCCTAGGCATCAGATCCCTCACCCTCAACATCGTTGCAAGGGAAGCAATCAAATCCAAAGCATAATGCCATCTTTGCAGCATGTGAAGCACCTCCATCTGCAGTTGACAGGGACCTCAACCCCGTGCCTCCATCATCTTCCTCATCATCATCCTCATCTCCCTCACCATCACCAACAAAAGAACCCACACGACTGCATCCATTGCTTAGGGTTTGTGTCATCTTTGTCTCTACCATCATGTTGTATATTTTAAGCTAAATGTCACACTTAATGTTGAGGACCATAAGCAAGTGATAATATTTAAGCGTTGGATATACAACATATAAGTATGGATGAATGTATGATTTAATCATGATAAACATATGTAAGAAGGGAAAATAAGATGTCCCCCAATGTTTCTTTAACATTGAGGACAATGAACAAACATAGATAATCTAAGAATTGTGCAACATAACAATCCATCATATAAAATGAAAGCATTATAAATTATAATGCCTCTCATGCTTACATTATTATAGACTTGTTTTGTACTTAGAATTGTGCATCGATAATTGATTATTTTGATTTGAGGTGTTCTCAATATGTCATTTTGTAAATTGGTACTAAGACCATGGTGCATATTGCAAGATACTTGTGTTATCATTATATATATGCTTGGACAACATGTTTACTCATTTTTGTTTGTTTATATATATATGGATTGTGTAATGTGACTTATGTTCTCAGGTATGGGAACTTTCATGGTAGTAAGCCATTTTAGATTTGTTGAATGGGTGATCCCACAATACTGGTTTATAATTTTTGGCCAAATTGGATATTGAACTAATTTTTTTAACTAAATCTTCACTTTCGAGCACCTATAGCGGCTAAACCGTGAGGAATTTGAAGATGATGCAAACTAGTGATTTGTGACATTTTGTCTGTAGATTCTAAATATATTTTTTTCAAAAAAATTGGAATCAGATTGCACTTCTTTTTCCATCTCCTTCGAAAACTAGTTTTTAATAGTAAACACCATTTTTAAAGAGTGACATTACTGGCTAACACAATTTTTTTTCTATGAAGGATAAAATTCTATTTTTTTTGAATTTAGATTCGTAACTACGATATCTAGTGCATGGAATTGGTTTCATAGCATTTCATTGAATATATTTTTCTTAATTAAGTTTCAAAGTCAAACCAGTTACAATTTAGACATGATTTACTAGCTAAAACATAACTTTTTTTGTATCTATCAAAATGCAAATTTATTTTTGTTGGATCAAGGACATCAATATCTACTACATTGATATTTTTCAATTTTTTTTTTTATAATCTGTTATTTTTTCACGTGTAGAATAAAGAACTTGATTTTTGATGAAAAATCTATGTTTAATCAAACTAAAAAAAATACATAATAAAACCAAAACATATTAAAATTATATTCGATGGATAGCTCGTTTTGAGGACTACCATCACCCAATTGAGTCTGTGAAGTCTCCTCCATTTTCATCCTCTACTCGAGCTTCGAAAGGAATTTGTTTGAAAAGATTTGGTAGAAGAGGAGGAGAAGGGGGGAAAAGGGGGGTTCGTATGGACCCCCCCTTCAAGAAAACCCCCTAACCCTTTCGAGCAAAGGGGGGTTCACTCAAAAGGGGTCCATACAAACCCCCCTTTTTTTAAAATTTTCCTTTGTCTTCATTTTAAAAAATGTGCCAAAAGGTGGGTCCCATCATTAGAGAGGGTTCACTCGAAGGGGGGTTCGAGCGAACCAATTTTGGGTCCATAGGAACACCCCAGTTCGTGTGAACCCCTAAAAACCAAAAAAAAATCATGGGATCATTTTTATAATTTTCCTTCCTCAATGGAATTGTAAACCAATATTGTGGGATCACTTGAATATGTTGTATGATGTACCCTGTTGGGTAACTATTCTATGCTTCAGCTATCATATGCATATTTTAGGTATGCTAGATGTGGGAATTGAGTGTATAGGTATAGGGTATTTCTCCACCCAAATAAGAAAGTCCAAGTTATCTCTAGTGATGGTTATTTCAAATATGTCATATTGGGCATTCCCATTGTAATGCCTAATTTTACCTTATTTAAGTACAAGATGTGTCATGTTTGACCTATGTTAACTTGGATCCAAATCATAGGTGATTCTAGAATTTATTCTTTTTGTGAAATACCAGTATATGCATGAGTTAATTAGATGATTTAATTTCCTTGTTGATCGTTGATAAATTTTGATGAGTTAAAAGTTTTCCTATCATCTAGTGAATTATTTATATGAAATTCGAGGAAATAAGGTTAAATTAATTTTATTGGGAATGTCTCTTTAGATAGGAATGCATATATTTGATTTAATCATTTTATTAAATGTGACAATAAGGTATTGTTGAATATTCATTTTGACTCAATTGCATTGTAGATAAATAATAAGGAAAATTTAATAAAGTGAAAAATAAAAGAAATAGAAATGAAAATATGTCAAAATAGAACAAAAGGAAAAGAAATTGTGCATTTTTGGATTATTCACTTTTTTGAAGAAAATGCTCTCTAAACTCCTTCTTTGGAAAATTTGAATTTTGGGGAAATCTTGCTCATTTTTAATTAGAAATACTTGGGAGTTGGATTGATTGGGATTGCAAAATATTTTTGGTTGTGTGTGTGATCTCCACCTCTTCAAGTTGGGAGAATTTGAAATCTTTTTATCATTTTCTATGATCTCATTTTGAGGTAGATCTCTCTTCTCTCCTTATTTTGTTTGTGTTCTTTCATTTGGATGTCATGCTCATCTTTAAGGGAGCATATGACTTACCCATTAGGTTTCAATTTGAGCAATTAGATTAGAAATATTGTAAACTTTAAAATTTTCTAAATTTCTAATGGAAAAGAAGGATAAACCATAAATTAAAGTCGTAAGAGATGTAAGAGTATATGGGCGCACAAAAAATATAAGGGAATAAAATCCTGTACATAAATCAAGGACAAATAAATAAATTCATGAAATCAAACACAATTTAATCTATATTTAATTAAGGAGCTAGGAAAGTGATAAATTTAAATACTATTTTAGAAACTAGATAGAAGCTACAAATAGATGTGCTTGGCTCCGAATTTGATGATTTAATATAGAAGTTGAAGATGTGTAGAATCAATTAACCAATGTCCAAAAAATGATGTCCTTTATATGCTCACTATCTTGAATTAAAATATGCATAATTTCCTATTGATCAATCTTGAGTGGCTCTTGAGCTCAATTCCAGGTAGTGTAAATTTGTCCTCTATTGCATGGGTATGATTAGGTAGATAACATAATTTTGTAACCTAGTTCACTATGATATCTAGTATTTAAAGATGCATAAGGATGACAACATTTTTAAATACCTTTATAAATGTTTTTTAATTACCAAAAGTAAGTTCCCTTTAGTCAACCCCCCTAGTTGGATGTGTTTTATGGCATTGGGTGAATGTTCCAAAAGATTACACAAGTGTGTAGATGGCCTATGGATAAATTTATATGTAGTGGATTCCTTTAAAGCTCTAAAATATAGGTGTTTCTATAATTACTATTTATTGATAATTAGATGGTATATGCCATTTATTGATATGTTTATTATGTGCAAATGGATGTCTTTAAATACCAAGACACAACAATTAGTTGCACAAAATATGTACCAAGTTACTCCCAATAGCTACTAGGAAAGGGTGGCGTTTAGGAAATTTGAATTTGACAAATTGAAGTTTAGGGTCAATCTTGAGCCCCTTGAGGCCAAAGTCAAGCATCAAAGGATTTACCTAAGAAAAAAATGGACATCTTCCTAGGATTAGGAATATGTGCACAAATTCTTGGGCTGATAATAGGGAAAATGTGTGGAGATAGGTTTAAATGGGGCTAGGATAAAATTAAATGTATGGAAATATGTGTAAGTATAAGTAAATAGAGATGGATAAACATGAGTGACTATATACTTTACCTCTATTGTCAATAAATATCCATAGCCTTTCATTTTCTCTATAAATAAATTGCACCATCACATAGGGTAAAGGCATACCCATTGGTAGACTTCTTTCTATCCACATCTCATATCCTATCATAATCCATGAATCCTTCTAAACCCATTATTCTACTCAACTTCGGTCCTCCATAATAGTAAATCAAACACTTAGGTCCTACATAATCAAATATATTTTAAGACTCTCTTCAATAAAATATAATGATCCCTACCAATTTGGACATATACCTGTTGGAAGTTTGAGGAGATTGCCATTGATGATGCTAGTTGGCAACATGAGCATGGAGAATGTACATAGAAATGTAATATAGTGTTTTCATTTATGCCAACATTGTTGTGGACCATTTTGATTAATCCTAACATGTTTTTTAGGTGTTGAAGAAGTCATTTGAGCAAGGAGATTTGGTCTAAAAAGTTTAGTGGTGTGAAAATCTAAGTGTCAGAACTACCAGTTTAAGGTTATAGTGTATTAGTTTTTGGGTCTGAACCACTCCACAAAGGAATATTTTTCTTTGTTCTTCTAACCTAGTTTTTGTGGTTGTTAGAAGATTCTAAATCCAAGATTTCATCTTGTTTGGCAAAGTATTTTGGGAGATATGAATGATAGAGTATGTTCTAGCAATTCACAATCATTTCATGTACATTGTGTCATTGTGGGAGATTCTACACTCCTTCGTGGGTGATTCCTTGATGTTGTGGTGTTGAAGATAAGCCTCCAAATGTCAGATGAGTATGAATTCTGGTTGGTATCGTGTTTTGAGGTCCACGTGTTGAAAACTGGATGAACAGTTGAAGGATTTTTTTTTTAGGTCCTATGATGTGTCGACCTAACACGTTTGATGTGTATGCGAAGGATTAATGTGTGTTGCACTTTTATATGGGATCTATTTTGGGTCCATCCTGACCTATCTTAAGGATTTTTGAATTTTGAATTGTGGCGCAAAGTTTGGTTGAAATGTTTTGGGGCCGAAAAGTTGAATTTTGTGTATTACCTCCAATTAGGTTGACCTAATTGATGTTGCACTTGGTGCCGATATATATGCTAGATTGTTTTTGGTGTTTTGTAGATAGAGAGATGTTGTATGTGAGATGTGTGATGTGAATTTGATCATAGCAGAGATAAGTTGTGAATGTTGAGATCAAAATTGTGTGAATGCAAAGCAGAGCATTGATCCAGATAAATGTGAGGTTTGTTCTTGTGTTCCATTGGAACTGTATTCCTGCATATTATAGATGCAATTTGTAATAGTTGAAAATAGGTTTTGAGCCAACCCTTTTTATTTTATCTTTTTCTTTTTGGGCAGTGAGTCCACTTGGACAATGAGTCCACCTACAGTGAGAACTTATGTAATATACTATAACTGGTTATAATATATTGTGAGCTAACCCTCGCCGTGGTTTTCCCATTTTGGGTTTTCCATGTAAAAAATTTGGTGTTCATGTGTTATGTGATGTTGTGGATGTTTTCATTCTTTCTTTCCTTATAACAATTGAATATGCTTTGGTAATTGGATGGTTAATGTTTGAATGGTTTAATAGAATACCGATTCATCCCCCCTCTTAGTATTTTATGTGTTCAACAATTGGTATCAAAGCTTGGATCCTTGGAAGGAGCTTAACTACTTTGGGAAGGTCTTGGAGATTGAACACATGGTTGATAGGAAGTTCCCTATTCCTTCTGAAGAGATTCCTGCTATTGGATACACAAAAGAAGATTACATGCTTGACAAATAAGGAGAACTCAAAGTTGATCTTGAAGATCTTGACAAAGTTGAAGGTGAAAACAAAGATTTGAAGGAAAATGTCAAGCAAGCAAATGAATGTATTAGAAAGCTAAGAGAGCAAATCAAGAAGTTCATAGAAAGGCATAAGAAAGTTAGTGAATAGTTGAAGCAAGAAAATGAAAACATCATTGGACTAAAAGTACAAGTTGAAGAAAAGAAAAGAGTTGATGAATGTCTAAATGCAATAGTAAAAAGAAAATCTGATGAATGCATGAGGCTTGAACAAGAAATGGTAAACCTAAGATCAAATCTAGAGAAAGCAAGAATTCATGAAGATAAATTCAAGACAAGTTCTACAATGCTTGATGAGTTGATTGTAGGTTAGAAAGCATCTAAAAACAAAGATTGCTTAGAATTTGAAAAAGGTGAAAGCTCAAAAGTAGATCAAACACCTAATGTAGAAAAGAAAATCAATGAACTAGAGAATACTAAATACAAGAAGAACAACGGCAAGATCCAGAATCAAAGAAATAATTCTAGAAGACCTCTAGTCAGATAACGAAATGCTCAAAGGTACCCATCTTTCAATGGTTCTTGTTATTCTTGCAATAAATTTGGACATAGAGCAATGGAATGTAGAGGCAAAATGAATCAGAATGTTTCATCCTTTATTGGTCAATGCTTTACATAAAATAATATTGGATATAGAGCAAATGAATGCAGAAGTCGAATGATGAATGCATATAACAATGGTAGAATAATTCAACCTTTCAATGGTTACTATTGTACATGCTATGGATTTGGACACAAAGCTAATCAATGCATATCCAAGATGAATGGAAGGAATGTTGTATGTCACAATTGCAATAGACCTGGACATATTGCTAAGTTTTGTAGAAGCAGAGACACAAGGAAGGATAATCCAATAAAGAGGAATGAACCAGTCAAAAAGGTTGATCCAGTTGAAGTAAAGAAGGAAATGGAAAAGATTTGGAGAAATGAAGAGATAGAAGATAAGGGAGAATTTGTACCACCCTCTGGTGCATATGTTTCCTCTAGAAACTAAGCCAAGAGTTATGGCTTAGGGGGAGCATTAATACATATCTTTTGTCCCCCACCAGAAAAGAGGTGTTGAAGCTACAACACATAGATATGTGATGAAGAACAACATGCTAGATCTATTGGTGAAAATTGTAGAAGAAAATATGTCAATAAGGAGATTTGCAAAGCTTGAGAAGTTATTTGTGTATACAGAAAATGTGTTGCCAACTTTACCGCTTGAAGCATTTATTGCAGAATTTTTGTAGATGAAAAGGTTATAAGCAAATTTTCCAAAGAAAATTCATTTCACAAAGCATTTGAAGAGAAGAAAAGCATCGAGAAGCAAATTTAATTATCTTATTTATGATTTTAACAATCTCATGCAAATAATAATTTAACTTCAATCCTTTATTTAGAATTGGACTTTCCTTTTTGCATGATTTATCATGCAATTATTTTATTTTTAAGCTTATGTTATTTAATTATAATAAACTCATTTAATTTATTTTTTATTTTTTATTTAAAACATTTAATTAAATTTATATTCTTCTTTTAAAAATAATAATGCAATTATTTTAAAACTATTTATATATTTTAATAACAAGCTTAAAAAAACTATAATAATCATACAATTAATTTGAAACTATTTATATATTTGATAAAAATATTTTTATATATTTATATGTTTATATATATAAATAATAATATCTTTATTATACTATTATTAATATATATATAAATATAAATTATATGCAATTTATTATAAAAATAAAATCATTTACTTTTCCAACCAATTAATCTAATTTTTGAAAAATAATAACCATAAACATTCATAAGGCATGGTCATCATTTAAATCTTAACACACAAATGACGTATTCCAATAATGCAATCATAATCATACACAATGTAGGATGAATGCAACTACGTGTGTGTGTGCGCGCATCCGGTTTTCATCATACTAATCATTACCAAGCGGCTAGGATACTTCTACCTCAGCCATGTTCTTGCCTTCGACACATTCCTACACTCATTCACACCCAGATTTACGCCAATAGGTTCGTCCATAAAACCATAGCTGAAGCATGTGCATATAACATCTCATCTCCATTTAAATTTTGGTTGCATACATTTAAAAATAACATCTAATTTAAAACACATTTATCTATAATCAAACAATCATAAGATAATCAACCAAAAGTCTCAACCAGTTTTGTTTGTTTATTAATTAAGTTTATGCACGCAAAACAAGATGTGATAAACCTTAGAGGGTGTAAACATGGATTGGTTCACCAAATAATGGGAAGGAAAAATAATCATTCTCTTCGTTTAATCTTGGCTAATTGAATAGTTCACACAAATCAAGCATAAATCAATGTAGATTGATTTGCTAGAGTTGGGAATGATAAATTGAATAATTGAAATGCTAAATTAGGAAAGTAGAAGTAAGGGAAGATACTTAGCTTTGGGAATGTCAAAAAAGAATGAATTTGATGTTGCATTGAAAATTTACTAGCTTTTGGACTCATAATGAATGCTCTCTATTTGTAGTTTTCCTTAGGCTCAAGATAGTTTGTAAATTTGTCGTGGGTTGAATTTGTGTTGTATGTGATTGATCTTGCCTTTCATGGAAATGATTAGACATATAGAAACTTGATTTGAAACTCATGGAGGCGGTCCTACACATTGTGGACTTATGCAGTTGAACACATCGTGATCTCTACTTTGTGTTTATTGTCAAGGGTTGGTGGTATTTAAAAACACCCAAGGGAGATTGCTAGATTGCAAGGGTCATGTTCTCCTAGGTCAAACCCTCTTGATTAGATTGAATTTATATTTTTGGAAATGCTCAAAGGAAAGATTCTCATCATGAAAATGTCCTAGGATGAGGAATGCAAACTTAGGTTCCTTGTAGAGATCCAAATCAAAAGGTTCTTAGAATGACATGCAAAAGTTAATTTTAAGCAATGCTTAGATCTTCTTCTCTGTAAAATGATGCACATTGAATGCCTTTAAATACCAAAATATAGCAAATAATGACACAAATGTATACCAAGTTGGCTCATATTTGTTAGTGGAATAGACTTAGTCAACACATATTTGAATTTATAATCTTTTTTAATTTTAGGGGTCACTTTCACGTGGTGCATGATTGATCCGACACATTGTGGGATTGAGTTGGGACATGAAAGTGCTAACATCAAGGTGGAGAAGAAATGCATGGGAACATGTGTAAGGTAAGTGTAATAAAAGGTCAAAGTATAGAGACATGCACAATTATGGGTAAATATGTCAAATATATAAGATTGAGCCTAAATGGAGAGATGTGACTAATTGAAGAGTGAGACCAACTTTGCACAAGAGTACATCGTTCATTGATATGTAATCAAGTATTAAGTCATTCCATCAAAGTGGGCCCGAATCTAAATGGGAATTGACATGGATTTGTAATTTTCACCACTCCAATACTATGTGCAAAACCTTACTTAACATGCACATTAATATTTTTTATTTTTGCAGTAATATTATTAAATAGTACTTTGATATTTTAAGGTACTAGTCAACAAATTAAGCATTTATTAGCAAATACAAATGTAGACACATAACAATCAAGACTTTTGTTGTTATTACAAATTGGGAATAACTCAACACACTATAACCATGTAATAGTAAGCACAGATCCACAAATGCACATCTATTTTTTACGTCTCCTATTTTAAATTAAAAAAAATTAAGTATATTATTAGTATATACTTTTCATTGAAACATAATATTTTAGTGTGGATTCCCAACTTGAGCTGTAATTTTTTTTTTGTATTGAATCAAAGCAAAAAAACCTACATAAAGAATGGAATTTGAGCTGCAATATGAGTTAGGTGCAATGATAAAACTCAAAACTCAAATAGAAACACTCAAAATAGAGAAATAATTAAGGAAAGCAATGAATAATGTAAAGCATAACAAGTATGAGTGCATCAAACCTTATGATTCAAGGATATAAATTGAGAAGAGAAAGTCTTTCTTAAATAGATATCTTGGATGAAAAATGGAGGTTTGAGATTAAAGGATGAAATCAATCACAAAGATTAGCTTGCATGAACAAGCTCTCTAGCCTTCTAACAAGTGTCACAAGAGGATGCAAGATTTTTGATCAATAGATGAGATTTTATTAAATCATGAGTGTGAAGGAGATGTGAGCAAGTGGAAGATGAGGTGGAGGATCAAGCATGCTCACACGTGTGAGCATGGAGGTGGCATGTGTTAAGAGCATGCTCACGCATAAATGAGCAACGAGTGGGATGAATCAAAATTAAGAGATCAGATAGAGGATAAGATTCCTCCAAGTTAGCATGCTTGACTCATACCCATTCTATTAAATATTTAATTAATCTAATCAATTAAATAAGAACATAGATTCAACACAAAGATTGATTAAAAACTATGGATCGATTAGATATAGGGTAGCTACGCTGTGGACTTCAAAATTAAAATTTACAACTAGAAACTCCCTGTTACAGCTGGAAGTCATGAATGATATTCTTAATGACATGAAACCCAGAGAAAGGTTTGACATTCAGGTGGGAGGGCTGTGTGTGAAAAGAGATTTGAGGGTACCTGCAGGCTGCACTTGTAATCACTACTCTGTACAGTACGGGTGGTTTGTTGCCAATTGTTGCGTGCCTGAGCCATCTAAATGGACAAAACGTACCAACAAACATCCCACGACCCATGAGCACATTCATGGAGATTCGAACCCACGCCTTATGCAATTACACAGTTCCCAATCAATAAAACTGTGAGCAGTCACAGGAACTAATAAGTGCGTTATTTGGTGGAGGCAAGTAATGGGTAATTACTAAATTACTTTGTGATGGTCATAGCCCAGTGACAGTGACGGTGATGGTGATGGTCGGTCCTACTCTCACAGAGTTAGAGTCGTGTCATGTCTAAGGTTGAATCCCAATGGAGATTTGTAGCGTGTGATTGTTCTGTTGTTATCATTGCAACTTACGGCGTATCCCAAAAGGGCAGGATACGGAATGAAATAAAATACTCTTCCAGCTGTGTATAAAATAGTTAGAGGAGAGAATGTGAAGAGAACGGATGGAATAGCCCATTTGAGGGGACCTGTGATTCAGTTAACATGGAGAGATGTCTCAAACGTTTCAATGGCAGCGCCAGACAATGATTGACAGATTTTTTTAGAGATTTGAATCCTCATCACCATCAACCTTTGTTTTGCTGGCACTCTCTTGAGTTTGAATTCGCTCATTTTTTTATTTATGCTAAAAAAAAATCTCTGTGGTTGGTGATGTTGATGCGACACATCTTTCATATCAAAAGGATGAAGTATTTAATTGGTAATTCCTCATCTATCTCTCATATCAAGAGGACGGAGTATTTAATTGATAATTTGCCTCACTCCCCACCCTACAAACTGCAGTGCTGTCTGGTAAACTTTTTTGGAATCAAATAGCCCCTTGGAATCAGATAAGATAGCCCTTCTATAAACTGCAGTGTGGTGAACTTTTTCCACGTGACCAATTAGCCCCCCTTTGGTAAACTTTTTGAACACATGACCCATGACACTGGCATGACATGCCGTCCCGTATTAGAGGGATGGAGGAAGACTAGACCTTGTGACCTATTGCTTGTAACACGATGCTTTAGCCTATCGAACTGAGCCCCCACCCCAACATATAGATTTTTGATGACTAAATATTTTATATTTTATTTTGTATAAAGATATGTATTGTATTGTATTTAAAAATATAATGGATAGTAAGATACTATATCTTAAGCTTTCAACAAAATAAATTGTAAATTTACATTTATTAAAAAAAAAAAGGAATACATGATGAAATTGTTAAGTATTAAGAGTCATAAATTTAGTAGGTAGAAGTAATTCACAACATCAAAATTGTAATAGAGGTAGGTCAAGCTATTCATTTCTCTTCACTTCTTTTGCTTTCTACTTTCATACTAAATTTTTAATTTTTTAAAAGTGGAAGGAAAAATTCTAATTGTTAAGATTTGACTTTCAACTCAAAATAATTTTATCTCATCTTCCATCTAATAATTGAATTTCATCTTTAATAAAACAAATCAAATTGATATATTTTAAATTATAATTATAAATATAATTTATATATTTACAATGATAGTAGGTCAGGTTATTCATTTATCTTCACTTCTCTTCCTTTCTACTTTCATACTAAAGTTTTAATTGTTAAAAAGTAGAAGGAAATTTTCTAATTGTTAGGATTTGACTTCCAACTCATAATAATTTTATCCCATCTTCAATCTAATAATTGAATTTCATCTCTAATAAAACAAACCAAATTATTATATTTTTAAATTCTAAATATAATTTATATATTTTTAAATTCTAAATATAATTTATATATTTATAATATTATTTAAAATTATAAACATAATTTTTAACTACCTCCTCGATTTCAAAATATATTAAAATTGATATAACTTTGTATTTTATGAGGGGCAATGTTAAAAACCATGGCGCTAATAAATTGCTTGACCAACATAAGAGAATCATTTTTTTTGCTTTGGTCATGAATAATATTTATAGAGTATTTTTATCTTAAATAAAAAATACTATTTAGATTACAATTTTGTCTTCTTATTCTAGAACTTCATTTTGTTTATTTTATTTTGGTTCTAGTTCTATGGTTTCTTTTCCTTTACCTTATGGCCTGGTTCTTAGATATGCTCCTCCCATCATATCTACCATCGCTATGGTAACCAACACTTTTACCTCTTTCCTCTACTAGTACTAGACCTATAGCTACCCCAATTAGTCAAACAACTTCCACCCCATACCACATCCCATACCCTAAACACTCTTAAGTATATTGCTTCTTCCATGCCTTTATCCAAACACAATAATTCATCAACTTCCCTCATTTCCCATATACCCCCTAGTGGTTCGCATTTAGTCACCATCCCTTCATTTACCCTAGACACACTATTTCACAAAATAGATCAAGTAGAAAAGAGAATGGATGCAACACCTAACGATAATAATAAATTTTGGATGCTATACACTCACCACTATTTTATGATATTGTGACATGTTTGTTTCCTATGGGAGTTGTAACAACACATTTCTCTATGTATTATTGTAAAGGTGCTCCTAATACACATTTTAGATCTTATGCCAAAACATGTGTAGAACTTATCTATGAAGATAGGCTGTTAAAAAGTATTTTCACACTTTGAAATATTTTTCTATTGAGTAGGTTTCCTCACTTTCTCAAGGGTCTATTCATTCTTTTGATGAATTCACTAAAGCATTTCCAAAACAATTCAAAGGTATTGTGGACCATAGAGTAATTGTTGTCAATTTATTTCCGTGTGACCAAGGATCTAATGAGCACATTAATGATTATGTCATTCTATTTCAAACTTCATGCTCTTAGTTGATTACTTTTTTATATTATATTATTGTGCAAAATATATTTATTAAGGGATTAATTTCAAGGAGATTCAAGGTAATTTATATTTGAACAAGTTTGATTCTTTTATAGATTGGTGGGCACAAGTTAACATGTAGAATATGAAGGTGTTACATTAGAGGCGTTTATATATGTACCATCAATTAAAATACTTCCTATCATTCTAAATATCAAAATTCAAACAATTTTTTGAAAGGGTAGTGATATGAAGGAAAATGTGATTCAAGTGACTCATACTTATTTTTCTTCTTTTAAACAAAATGCTCTTGAGAAGTTCATTAAGCTTTAAGAATCCATGGATGATATGCTTCAAATTCTTTTGAGTGCTAATCTAATTACACTACCTCCCATTCATCCATTGGATACCTCTAAACCACTTCCTAACTCATATAATGATCAATCATTTTATAATTATCATAGAGTCAAATTATATTACATACAATCTTGCTTCACTTTTAAACATAATTTAAAAGATATCATTGATAAAAATAAAATCAATGTTGAAGGGAGTAACAACAATGCATACTCATCAATTCTTGTGCCTAGAATACAATTCAATGCAAATAACTTGGATAATGTTGAAGTATATGATAATCTAGAACATGAGGGTGAGATTTTTGTGGGAGATATTAAATCTAAGGCTACATTTCTCTTCCTATGGCACCATTGATTACATTTTCTAATAAGGAGATCCCATAAGATATTATTATGGTCCATCATATATACAAATAAATTTTAGAGGGTCATCACCTACTAAGTTTCTTATTGACCTTAGATGGCAATATAAAATTTATATAGAAGAATTATGGAACACTTGTATTCAATATCAAGAATATGCACATTTTAAGATTTAATTGAAAACACCTTCTGAAATTTTAATTAATATATTAAGATTCATTATTATACACTTGAGAATTGGACCTAAGTATTTTCTTGTTATATGCCACATAATACCCTCTTTTTATAGATTTCCAACATATTACTTGGGAGAGAATGATTCGAGGTAGAGTTGTCCCTTTTATTTCAAACATCATAGTATTAAATTTATTCATTTGAAGGAAAATTGTCACAATTTGAAAGGGTTCATTATAAACCAATAGGTTTGATGCTATCCACTTTTCATTATATATAGTTGTGCAAACACCAAGAGATATACTGTATTAGATAAATGACAATACACATAATTTATTCAAGATACATCTAAATGAGATACAAAAAATTGAAAAGAGATAAAGATAAATATTTTATAAAAGCAAAACAATCTCGGGTTATATGACCAAATGTTAATTAATGTTCACACAAATCTTGACATATGATGACCTTCAAGTGATCCGTGTGAGCAACAAACTATACATGTACAAAAGATAAAAATAAACCAAAAGGAGTACAAATAAAATAAAAGTGACTTAATCATCAAGCTTCACACCAAAGACTACATGGAAACCAAATAAAGAGGTTCTAGTTCATTAAAAGAATATTATTCCACCACAAACATACATATAAGAAAGAAAAAAAACCTAATATTATACCTATCGAGCATACGTTTTCCTGAGAACAAAGTAATATCAAAACAAAATGCATGGTATTGAGAAAAAAATAAAGAAGAACAAAATAAAAAACAAAATAAAAAACAAAAGGAAGATAAATAAGATAATTAAGTTTAGAAAAATGATGATCTAAAGGTTGAGGAGCCTAAGACAAGGGTGCATAAGGTGGTACTAAAAAACAATGTGCAATGATTTATGATCACCAAGTTATAATCTATATTCATGTATCCCTATAGGTTATATTTTATATGTTTTTTCATTTTTCACTTTCTCACATTAGTTTTTTTCTTTTTTTATATATTTTTTCTATATTATTGTGTCTATTTATTCTCATTTCATCTTCTATATTTTTTAACACATTTTCCTTCCCTTATTTGGGCATTATTGGATTTACTTTTACATTTTTCTCATGCATTTATTCTTATTCCTCCCAATTGAATTATCTATTTTGTTTTTCTTATCTATATTTACATTAAGCTTTATTTCCTTATGACCACGATCATTTCTATGATAAAGTGTTATAATACCATTGTAATTATAGCTTATTAATTGGGCTTACATTACTATCTCATTCCTCTTATAACATACTTATTAATTTCATATTGTTATATCATGCTTCCTAGTTCAAGTGCATATAGTTGCTACTGTGATACATCATACTTGCATTTATATATTATGCATGAATTATAGCTTCTACTATAGTTTTACCTTGATGCATCTTGCTTCTTATATATTTATACATTGTACCTATATATTAACACATATTAGTCCTTTAGTTATATATTACACTTATATTTGCATATTATATTTATAAAAGTTCACACTTTAATCCTACATTGACATATTTTATTTCTACAGTCACATATACTTAGGCAAGCATGGTGTATTCCCCCCTTACATATTATGTATTGAAATATCTTTACACTTGGGGGAATATATTTTTCTTTCATGCCTTATAAGGCCCCATTGTCACATCTATAAAATTTATACTTAGCGCATCATGTTAGATTGCCCTTTTCCATATGAAATACCTTTATGGTTACACCTTTACATAAAGGACATTGTGCTAAGAAATCCTTTTTTTATTTATATTTAGGTATTTTGATTCTCTCTTTTCCATATATGATGCCTATTATTTAAATACCTTAGGGACTTTCACCATAATTTTAATACCATACCTAGTTCTGGGTTCATCCCTTATCATGGCTTTATGCCTTATCTTAGGGCCCTTGATCATAATTTGAGTTCTTTATTTCTATCTCATAGATTAACACTAGGGACCCATTTCCTTACTAACTTTTGTGTGTTTGTGCTTTTGGATGTTGCATTGGAGGCATATATGCATATCCTAATACCCTTAAATATTGATCATCAAGTCAAGATTATTTCTACCCTTCTAAATATCAAAAGTTAAAATAATTTTACTTCAAGGTAGTGATATGAAGGAAAATGTGAATCAAGTGGCTCATACTTCTTTTTCTTCTTTTAAACAAAATGCTCCAAGGAAGTTCACTAAGCTTCAATAATCCATGGATGATATGCTTCAAAGTATTTTGAGTGCTAATATAATTGTACTACCTCACTTTCATCCATTGGAGAACTCCAAAGCACTTCCTAAGTCATATAATGATTAATCATTTTATAATTTTCATATATTCAAATTATATTTACTATCTTGATTTAACTTTACACATAATTTAAAAGATCCCATTGATAATAATACAAGAAATATTGAATAGATTTGCATATTCATTGGTTTCTATGCCTAGATTACAATTTAATGCAAATCATTTAGATAATATTGAAGCATACGATAATCTAGAACATGAGGTAAGATTTTTATTGGAAATACTGAATCTTGTAGTGTCGTAAATTGTCACCCTTGACAATTTCACACTATGTTTTCCTCCCCCTAAATTATTCAGCCTAATTAGGTCCCTAATTTCCTAAATCATGCATTCTATAGACCATTTGTACCACTTTCCAATAAATTGCAAGCATTGAACAAATGCATCCAATTAATATTATGCCCTCGACACTAGATGTCTTAGAGAATAGGGCCAAGAACCATTTTCCCTAGGGTATATGGGTCCTCCTATTATGTTGGGGACCAATTTTGGACATGTTAGAGTGGCCATTTTAACATTCAAAATTCAAGTTACAAATGTCAGCTATCGAGATTTAATTCTTGGGAAATTAGAGAAATGCCTATAAATACCTAGTTATTGCATCATTTCAAATCCATCTAGAATTAAGTGAAATTATATTGGTGAGCTTATGATCAAGAGCACTATCAAGCAATTCAAGAGAAACATTTCAGAGCTTTATTGCATCAATTCAAGATCCTAACATCATGTCAAATCTTATGTGAGTTTATGTGTGTTCATGTTATCATTTTTTTGTGAAGGCTAACACTTTTTTACGTCTTCAAAGCATTCAAGCATTCAAGAAGCAAGATCCAAGACCTTGAAGTGATGTGCATGACTTCAGTCCTTTAAGGAAGCTATTAAAGGGTAGTGAGTTGCAACACTTTGTGATTTTATCCTTCCTTCCTATCATTTATCTATTTTATCATTGACATTGCCATTGTGGAATTGGAAACACTTACACGGGGTTTTGATTAAGGCATGCCCCAAAATGGCCGAACATTTTCCCTCTCTTAGAATGTACAATTTTTAGGTTTGAAGAGGATTGAAGGGAGCTTGAAGACAAATTGTTTATAGTTGCATTTGAAGCCCTAAAACTTATTTACTCACGGAAACTCATTTACAAAATTATTTGACAATTTTTCGACAACTCCACAACCGAAAATCAGAAGCTCATATTTTTCATTAGAGGATCCCAAAAGCATAGCAGAAAAGGCTTACAAGGACCCATATGCCCTAGGGCGACTTTGTCCATCTACATCACTTAGACCAAACTTCTGGCGATAGTTACATAGTCCTATGCACTTCCCAGATCTTCCTGCAAGTTATTATTTTAGTTTGTGCATTGACGTGATCTTCAATTTTTCATATTAGGTCATATAGTCTAATTAGGTTAATAATAAAAAATCAATTCCAAATCATTTTAATCCTTAATAAGATGGAGATTTATATCTGATTGACTCACCTTTATGGTTGAAAGTCAATCCATTCACCTTGTTAATCTCCATCTTAATGAAACATAGGAAAAATACCCCACACACCCCTAACCATTTGAATCCTAGGTTTACACAGTAGACCTAGGGTTCCTATTTTTATTTGTTTCATTTTGGTGAATCTAACCTGATAACATTACATACCTTCTGAAAATTAATCCTAGATCTAAGTTTTGCATTGCATTCTTTTTCATCTTTTATTTAGGTTTTCACTTTTGCATCATAAAAAGACAAAAATTCAAAAATTTGCATATCATTTTGCATCATAGGTTGCATTATACCATTGTACTTATAACTTATTAATTGGACTTACATTATAATCTCATGCTTCCTATAATTTACTTATTGATTACATAGTACTATATCATGCTTCCTATAGATTACATATTGTTGCTACTATAATGCATGATGCTTATATTGACACATTATGGATGCATTATAGATTCTACCATAGTTTTACCTTGACACATATTGCTTCTTATATATTTATATACATTATAAGTTGATACAATGACAAATATTAGTCCTAGAGTTACATATTACACTTATATTTCTAGAACTTTACACTTTTATCCTACATTGACATATTCTACTTCTAGAGTCACCTATACTTAGGGAAGCATAGTGTCTTCCCCCTAGATATCATGTCTATATTGAAATATCTTTACACGGATGAAATTTGGCTTTCCTTCATGCAATATATGATCCTATTGCCACATCTTTATCATTATACTTGGGGCATCATGTCTTCCCCTTTTTATATAAAATATATTTAGGGTTAAACCTTTACATTGAGAACATTGTGCTAAGAAATCACTTTTCTAAATTACATTTAGGGAATTCTTCCTCTTTATGTTCCATATGATGCCTACTATTGCTATACCTTGGGGAATTACCCCATAATATCAATATTATACCTAGTTGTGGGTGCTCATCCCTTACCATGGATTTATGCCTTATCTTAGGGCCCTTGATCATAGTTTGGATCCCATTATTTATCTCTATTAACAATAGGGACCATTTACTTATTTAACTTTGTGTGTTTGTACTTTGGATGTCATATTGGAGGCATATGGACATCCTAGTGCCTTTTATACTCACATGACCATTTTTTTTCCATTAAGGTCCACGTTCACCTTTCTATCAACCATACTTGGGTAGCCTTAATTCCATTTATGATATCTTTGATCACTGTGCTTACATGATACATCCTTTACAATTATTGTTAATTAAATGCTTTTATAATTCCATGATTAGATGCTTCTATACTTACACATGATTATATGTTTACATGCTTAGAACTAACATTTTTCATGTACTATTTTTTCCTCTTTTAAAAATTCCTTGTATACCATGGATACAACCAATTGTTCGAAGATGGGTGCATATATGATTCCACTAACATTCCTATGATTAGATATGCAATTAGATACATGTGCTTATAGAGTCTCATCTTATGGAAAAATATATACATAGAAGGCAATACACAATAATTTCCTTATTAGGTCCTATGAACCCCATGGAAATCCTTTAAGTGTTTGAGTATTTTATTAACACATATTTGTGGTGCTACATACTTTAAGATACATGATCATTTTAGGATTCACATGCACCTCAAAATGTTAAAAATGTAATGGTGAAATTTGCACACCTATGCCATTTCTTATTGAGTTTTGTGTTTATTTTGAGGTATCATGTTAATATATGTACATAATGATAAATCAAATGATCTTGTGAAAAATTGGGTGCATTCCCTTAGCCTTTTTTATCCAATTATACATACACATATCACTATACACCTAATATTACCCTATCCATTTACATACGCATGTACTTAAATATATTTGTCATATCTATATGAAATTATCCACCTATTTATGGATGTTCCTCTATTTAGCCATTTTCCACCTAGATTTGATTGTTATTTCATTTCAAGATGAGATTGTGGATAGGTAGGTGACTTGGTTGTTATGAATTGTACCTTTCCAATTCAAATTTCAAATTTCAAATTTGGGTGACTAGAACCCTTTTACCCTTCTACCTTTAGTTGACTAAACATACTTTTGGTGTGATTTGATGTTATGTATCAGTATCTACATATATTAAATACATTCATTCAATCATCAAATAATCATCTCTAATCAAGAGTGCAATCAATTATTCAATCATTATAGTCTGAGAAATCAATATAGCAACACATCTCAATTTGGTGTAATATAAGACTAAAGGATTTGTATTTTAGGTTCTTGTTTTTTTTTTTTATATTGTTCATATTTAAGGGATTGATCAAGGTGCAAAGCCTTTATGACCTTGTCACACAACAACCTAACAAAGGTATTAAAAAAACCTTCAACCCAAAACTTCAAAAAAAATTGGACCAAAAGACCATGTATAAGGTGAAATTACAAAGAAGAACCCAACAAATTATCCAGTTGAGTCTAGAGTGCAAGTACAAATTTGTAGTTGTGAATTCATCCTAGACCCATACACTTGTCCTTTAATAGATATAGATCTAGCACATAATTGCATACAACTCCATTAACTAACATGCAATAAATTATAGAAGCTTATCCATTTAATGTCATTCTTTGATTACCAAACTAAGTATTATATTTTTTCTTATTAAATATCTAAAGCATTAATATCAACTAACCAGTTCTCAATATATATGCAATTAAACTAGATTGATTGTAAATTATGGGATTAGCTCGTCACCTTATAAATACAAGTTTATTTTTATTTTTAATGTTATTGTCAACATTTAATTTAAACAATTTTTTATATGCAAAACTTAGAACAAACACCAAAGAGATTAAAACAATATTAAACCCTTCTTTCTAAATCAAACATAACCTCTAATCAATGATTTACCAATACAAACCTTATTTATTGAACTTGATTGCTTAAGTTGCGACTGATGTGGTTGCTTAAGGAATTATGCAAGATTTTTATGGCATGTACTTCTCAAGTCTTTGATTATATGTAGTGATGTTGATTGAGATAGATTCTTGATTGCAAATGTTGATAATTGAGAAAAGATGTATCAAAAGAACATATGGCTATGATGCATTTGGGTACAACTTTACTAAGTTTTTGCTAGCTTCCAAACAAGATGGAAGATGAAAGGTCAAGATTGATTGCAAATGAATGGTGGAGATTGATTGAGATGACTTTAAATAATTGTGGGTGGTCGTATAAATAACTGAATTTTTATTTATTTATTTGATTTAGATAAATAATATAGAAATATTTTTTATTCTAAATAAATAAGTAAAGTTAGTCTAATTAGTTCAATTAATTAAATAATAATAAAATATTTAATTAATTAGTAATGTGGCATTATTAGTGAGGTGAAAATGGAAATTATGAATGATATCGGTTTACATTGAGAAGATATTCAACATAGTATTAAGTGGTCAATTATGGACATTTACAACTAATTAAAAAAGACTCCCATTAATAAATTGGCTCTTGCACTTAGTGTTACATGTTAGTAAACTAAAATTATTCATTGTGTGGGTGCATAAGTTTTAAGCTATTTTTTTATATCTTTAAGTTCTAGTGTAAATTAAAATATATATTTTCTATTTTTTAAAGATAAGAAAAAAGTAAAAAAATTATTAAAATCAATATGTAAATATTATGATTCAATTAGTTGAGTTTAGAGTGTTATTTTTCTGGATTATACTGTGTGTAGTTTATTTGCATCAACGTTTGGACAGCTCTCTTTTCATCCTGATGAGGGATCATGGACTACTGTGATCCTAAACATTGATGCAAATAAACTACACACAGTATTTATGATCCGAAACGTTGATGCAAATAAACTACACACAATATAATCCAGAAAAATAACACACTCATTGAATATGGACTGTGGAAATCTAGTGTCTCGAAGTTTTTCAATTCCCATCGTTCAAACTTCAAACTAAATACAATTGAACCAGATTCGATCTCGATATGAACTGAACCACCTACTTATAATTACTTAACCAAAAGACGACTTCCACATACTAATATTATAACAATTATTTCCATCAACCAAAGCACTAAAAACTTAGAACTTCCATATATTCCTATCATGCCCACTGTTGATGGAATAACAGTAGGCTGTCCTTGTACAGTCGTCACTGACTTCCAGGCTAAAAACCAAGCTGCTAACTTAGTCCAGCCGTGTGATGGGAATGATGGCATATTTTCTTCTCCTGCAAAAGAAATATTTTGTCAAATAATAATGAGTGCCAAGAATGTATGTCTTGAATTTCTGTCTCCTCTTTTGAAAGCCCCAAAGTTTTGATCTTCCTTTCTACGAGATGGAGAATGGATAATGATGGACTGGACTGGTATGAATGGTGGGTGAATTTTACGAGGATAGTTTTTCCTTGTTATTGTATTTTAAAGCATTATTTTTTTGTAGTTTTTCCTTGTGTTTGTATTTTAAAGCATTAGTTTTAAAGTATGTTTCTCCTTTAACAAAATTGTCCCACATGCCCTCAACCCACTACATGCAAAAGCTCTTCTTTTCACACACCCTCAATAACTTTTCTTCTTCTATACTTGATTGGATATGTCAATCAATATCTTATTCCCAACTGTTCAATGTTTTGTATTAAATGTTTGGAAAGAATATTTGTGAAATGCAGTACAGATGGATATACTTGCAATGTTTGGAAAGAATATTTGTGTCTGCAAATTGGAATTCACAGTACAATGATAGAGTCTTTTTATAAAAGGAATTTATACATGAAGAACAAAGAGAGAGAGTGGTTAACAGTGATATGAATAATTGAGATTGTATGGATGGAAACTTTGAAGTAAAAGAATGGTTATTTATATTAGTTTGTTATGGTGAAAATGGGGTAATCATATTTTTTTTCTTATTTTTTGGGTTTACTTTTATTAAAGTGTCTTTTGTGTGATAATAAATTTATAAGTATTATATTCTTGGATGAAATGTGATTCACAATCTTATTTTTTCTTTTTTCTTTTTTATCATCATTTATTTTTAAGAATTGGGTTTAGTTCTTAGATATTTTATTGGCCATCTTAGTTTAGAATTATGTGTATATAATTGATTCAAGTTAGTTCTGCACACACAAATTTGAACTACAAAATTTTGAATTTCAAAATTCGAATTAAACTTTATCAATTTATTCCTACTAGTCATTGGGAGTTGATCTAGCACACGTTTATGTGAATTTGTGTACCATGATGTATTTAGAAACATGTCTCAATTCATATGCAATCATCTAGTACTGATTTAGGATCATTGAGAAACATTCATATAAGAACATCATAGAGCATCCTAATTGCATCATGTGCTTGCATCATCATCCTAGATATATTGCATGCTTTCTTGTTGTATTTGGTATTTATTTATCACCATTAAATTTATCTATTAAGGGGCTTGACCAAAGGAGAACAAATCCTTTCTTAGAAAATTCACAAATAGAGTCTCAACGTCACTCCACTTCAAACATAGGTAGAACAAATTGAGGCACATTTGTAATAGTCGTTGATTCTTTGATAGTTCAATGTCATGTGTTAGTTTCATTTCCATACACTAGATTCACTTGCAAAGGTGCAAAGATTAGTTTTGCATGAATGGATATGAATCAAAGTGGAGTATTGTTATGATACTTCTTGGAAATATTTGTAAAAAATCAGAAATATAGTAGAACACTTCAAGGTGGTTACCTCCAATAATCATAAAATATATCATGAATTGAATAATTGATGATATGATGATTTGGGAGGAACATTTTCCCTTTATTTATAGGCTTAACCATGTAGGGACATACCCCTTCATCCTAATAAAGAGTATTTATGGTATTAACTAAAACTAATGATAAGATTACGCATGTCACAAGTGCTTAACTCATTATACTTAGGAATATCTATTATATTATTAAGATATATGATATTAGGGTCATAACCTTAGATATAATATTAGGGACCTAACATGCTCCTCCCCTTTAAAAAATTATTGTTCTCAATGATTATTAATTTTGGATAATTTAGTATGAATAGTTCGTCTTCCCATGTGGCATCTTCAATTGACATATTCTTTCCCTTGATTAGGAACTCCAAGATAGCTCTATTTCATAGCTGTTTCACTCTTTTCTCAATATTTTTTCAGGTTCTAAAATAAACCTTCCATCTTCATCTAACTATGGCAATTTTCTAATTGTACTAGAATATTGTTACCTATCACTTTCTTTAAACAAGAAACATGGAAGATAGGATGAATTTTGGAAGAGGGTGGAAGTTATAACTTATAAGATAGATAGAGGGATCTTTATATCTCAATCCAAGTATGTGAAAGAATTGCTAAAGAATTTTGGTATGGAAGATTCAAAGCCAGTTGGTACACCTATGGTGACCGGATGTAAGTTGACACAAGATGATGATTCTTCTAAAACAAATCAGACTAGATACAGATCCATGATTGGCGGATTGCTCTATTTGACTCAAACTAGACCTGATATCATGAATGTCGTATGCATTGTTGCAAGATTTCAAGTTGATCCTAAGGAATCTCATGTGACAGCTATGAAGAGGATTTTCAAGTACTTGAAGGGGATAGTTGATTTTGGCCTATGGTATCCTAAAGAAGATGACCTTAGTTTGAGTGCTTTTGCTGATGTTGATTGGGAAGGAGATGTGAATGACAGAAAGAGTACTAGTGGTGGTGCATTTTTTTTGGGAAAGAAGTTGATTTCATGGTTAAGTAAGAAGCAGAATGCCATTTCTTTATCTATTGCAAAGGCAGAATACATTGTTGCTGCTAACAATTGTACTCAAGTATTATGGATGAAGTGGATGTTAAAAGATATCAGATTTGTGTATGATGAACCTATTGCTATATTTTGTGATAATTCAAGTGCAATTAACATTTCTAAGAATCCGGTGCTGCATTCAAAAACCAAGCATATATCTATCAAGTTTCACTTTTTCAGAGAGAAGGTGAGTGAAAAGGAAGTCAAATTGGAGTATGTGCCCACTAAGGAACATATTGCAAGTATCTTTACCAAGACCTTGCCTAAGGATACTTTTGAGTATCTCAGAGGGAAGCTAGGGGTGATTACCTCTCCTAATCAGAATTAATATGCAATGACTTGCATCAGTCTGTGCATTTCAAAGTCATATTTTGTGATCTGGATTGATGTTGTGGTAGCTGCTACTCAAGGGGAGTAGTCAAATGTTCAGAAATGTGGTTCAGAGGTTGTGTGGAGAAAGATAATGTGTACCTTTTTCATTGATGTCAAAGGGGGAGAAGAGTCTTGTGAAAAACTTTGAAAGAGTTAAGGAGAAAAGAGTCAAAATCTAAGGGGGAGAAAGTGCTAAGAGAAAGTATTGTTGATGGTGTTTTTCACATAATGTGTTGCCATCAATTCCAAAGGGGGAGATTGTTGGATATTGCTGATATGAGGTTGTCATTGATGTCAACACTATTTCCATTAATGTCTTTAAGGTTGTATATGTCGAGGATATTGAGAAAAATGTAATAAAATAAGTTGTAGGTTGTCGGTGATGCAGTGAGGTTCAGTATGTTGGCTAGCTCAGTATATTGATGATAAGAAGTTGTGGATTAAAGGGTTTGCTGACAAGTATATCTAGTTTATCCACATGAAGTTTCAGAGGTTTGCATTTAGATTTGATTAAGTTATAAGTATATGTGTTGTTATAGTTGTTTTGTTCCTTCAGTTGGTGTTCCTGAAAGAAGATGATGTGATTCTAGTAATTTGAGTTGTTGCAGATGCTTCTGTGGTGATTCATGATGCCTGTGGATGTTTCTAGATTGTGCTCTATCTATTTTGTTGGCATGCATTGATTGTTGTTCTCGTGATTGGTGATTTTCTTTTGTGAGTTCATGTTTTTCATGATCATGACCAATAGGGTAATTGTAGCGTGTTGCTGATCTTCGAGGCATAATTGCTTAAGGTGTTTCGTGTTTGAGACATGTTGTTTTGGGACCTTACTATGTCCTGGCTGACATTGTTTGGTCCACATTGATAAATTTTGTATTGATTTGGGCTGACAGTTTGTACACATTTTATATTTTCTTGGGCTGACATGTAGTTGATGCTATCCTTAGTTGCAGATATATATGATCGATTGTTTATACCATTTGAGGGAATGATGTGTGCATAATGTTCTAATCTTTCAAAGGAAGAAGTAAAGTGTGAAGAAGAGTGAGCAGAAGAAAGTGTTTATGTGCTTAATCGGAACTATAATCAGGCATTAGAAGATGTTATTTTCTCAGTTCAAATCTTCCAGATGTAATCTTAATGTGACTGTAAGACAGTGAGTCTTCCTTTGGGCAGTAAGCCTTTTGTTTTTGAGTAGTGTGCCTGAATGCATGTGCATTCCCCATTTATAATAAATTTAATAGATTATAATCTTGTGGACTAACCTCCACCGTGGTTTTTCCCCTAACAGGGTTTCCACATAAAAATCTTGGTGTTATGTGTGTTTTTGATGTGATGATGGTCTATGCTTTGATGTTTATTTATCATATCTGAGAATAAGTTTAATAAGTATAATTTATGTGACAACTGATTCATCCCCTTCTCAATTGTGTGCCCTTGTGTTGCCAACAATTGGTATCAGAGCAAGTTCCTCTTGAGAAGCTTGACCGCTTGAGGTGATCCGGGATGGCGACATATAAGACGGATAGTCTAAGATTTGATGGAACAAATTATTCTCTATGGAAGACTTGAATGGAGTGTCATATGAGATGCATTGTTGAACCTTACTGGACAGTTACAAAGAATAGGTATATCATCCCATAGAATGATCCTTCTACTACAGGTGAGATTAAGGAAGCCGAGTACAATATCAGGGCTAAGGAAGCATTGTTTAGTGCTCTAACTGATTCCGAGATGAAAAATGTAATGGAGTTGAAGACTGCTTATGAGATCTGGAAAAACTTGGAAACTTTGTATGAAGGTGATACCCATGTGAAGATTGCTAAGCTGCAAAGCCTGAAAGGGAAAAATGAAACGCTAAGAATAGTTGAAGATGAGAACATCACTTCTTTTATGCAGAGAGTGAATGAACTTGTGTGTAGTATCAGATGTGCTATTGGAACATTGGAAGAATCAGTGATTGTTGCTAAAGTGATCAGATCCTTTCCTGTTGCATACAAACACAAATTTGTTGCTATTGAGGAGATCTGGACTGTGACAAATGTAACCAGAGACATGTTGATTGGAAATTTTGCTGCTTTTGAGTTAAGTGACTTTGGTGAATCTCTTCCTAAGATAGAATCTGCATTCAAAGCTACTATCTTTGGAAAATATAAGCAGAGATATGATCTGGGAGAAATTTATTCTAGAAAAATGTCCAAGTATGAGTAGGAAATGAGAGAGATTGAAGAAGAAGAGAGAAAACTAGATGAGATTGAAGCACTTCTTATCAAAAGGGTAGCAAAAGGAGAAGGTAACTATACAGGGAAATTTCCTCTTAAATTTTTTTCTAGCAATAAGATAGGTCATTTTGCCTCAAGGTGTTCAAAAAGAGTTCCTAAGTCAAGACCTAAAAAGCCTAGATTTCAAAGAAAGTGTTATTATGTTGTTGATGAAGGTGTGACAGATGATGAATCTGATAAAGGGAATTTAAGTGAGGATGAATGGGTATTTATTGCTATCAAGGAAAATGATCCAGTACCTACTGAATCTACTAATTGCACAAATGTGGAGAAAGCTCTAGCTGCTAGAGTTGAAGAAAAATATGAATGGGTGATTGATAGTGGATGCTCTCATCACATGATAGGTGATTAAAGTAAATTTGTGAGCATGGAAAAGTATGATGGTTGTGTTGTAAGATTTGGTGATGACAAATCTGGTGTAATCTATGGCAGAGGATCCATTTCTTTTGATGGTAAGCATAATACTGATGATGTCCTATATGTGGAAGGATTGAAGCATAATCTCTTAAGTGCTGGACAAATGGTTGACAACGGATACAATTTGCAATTCAAGGATGGAAAGTGTAGAATATTGGGGAGTTCCAAAAATGTGATTGCATCTGGTACAAAAACAAAATGTAATATCTTTCACCTGAGTGCTACTAGTAAAAGTTGTCTGATTGCTCAAGTTGATGAAAGTTGGTTATGGCATAGGAGATTGTGTCATGTAAGCTTTGAAAATATTATCAAGATAAGTTATACTCAGGCAGTGAGAGATCTTCCTAAATTGATAAAACCTACTAATACTATACGCAAGGAATGTCAGTTAGGGAAGCAAACTAGAGTTTCATTCTGGAGCAAACAACATTGTTCAAATGAAGTGTTGGATCTTGTGCATACTTAATTGTGTGGTCCTTCTAGAGTCAGAAGTTTACAAGGAGAGAGGTATTTCATGTTACTTATTGATGATTATTCTAGATTGATGTGGGTTACTTTCTTAAGGGAAAAAGTTGAAGCTCTAGAGAAATTCAAGATTTTTAAGGCTATGGTTGAGACAGAGAGAGGTCTAAAGATTAAATGTCTGAGATCATATAGAGGTGGTGAATTCACTTCCTATGAGTTTAATTCTTTCTATGAAGAGCATGGGATAAAGAGACAATTATCTGCCCCGCGACCCCTTAGCAAAATGGAGTTGTGGAAAGGAAGAACAAGATAATTCAAGAAGTTGCTAGGACTATGATGTTGGAAGGAAAGGTTCTACATATCTACTAGAGAGAAGTTGTGAGTACTGCATTTACACTCTCAACCAGGTACATGTTAAGGGTGATACTAGTAAGACTCAATATGAGCTATGGTTTGTTCATAAGCCTACTATTAGATACTTCAAAATCCTTGGGAGTAAATGCTATATCAAAAGAGATGAAGATATAGGAAAGTTTGATGCTAGAAGTGATGAAGGAATCTTTCTTGGTTATTCTACTAAAATTAAAACCTACCGGTGCTACAATAAGAGATTGAGGAAAGTAATTGAAAGTGCTAATGTCAAGGTTGATGAAAACAGTTAGAGCATCTAGAACCTCCAGATATGATTCAGACAATCAGAATGACAATTCAAATAAATGAAAGAGAGTTCAAACTCCAATCATTCTGGTGAATCAGGAAAATCAAGAGGAAGAAATTAGTGAAAATGTAGAAGTAATATCACAAGAACCAAGACTCCAAGGTATGTAAGACTAAATCATTCAGAAGATCAGATTATAAGTGATAAGAACAAAGGTGTTCAAACAAGGAGAAGAATTGTAGAAGAATATTGTTTGATCTCAAATACTGAGCCTAATAGTGTCAATGAAGCATGCAAGGATGAACATTGGGTGGAAGAAATGAAAGAAGAACTACTGTAAATTGAGAAGAATGATACATGGATTCTTGTTCCTAGACCTAAGGACAAAAATGTAATCATAACTAAATGGGTCTTTCGGAACAAATTGAATGAGCAAGGTGAAGTTGTTAGAAACAAAGCAAGACTAGTGTGTAAAGGATATTATCAGATAGAAGGAATTGACTTCAAAAAAACTTTCTCTCTTGTTGCTAAGATTGAAGTTGTGAGACTATTTCTTGCTTATGCTACTTACAAAAACTTCAAGGTTTATCATATGGATGTCAAGTCAGCATTTCTAAATGGTGAACTGGATGAAGAAGTGTATATTGAGCAACCTGGTGGATTTCAATTGATTGATCAGGGAGATATGGTTTGTCAATTGAAGAAAACATTGTATGGACTTAAGCAAGCCCCAAGAGCATGGTATACCAGATTGGTCAAGTTTTTGTTGAAGCTTCGATTTAATAAATGTACTATTGATAGTAATTTGTATTTCAAGATTGATCATGATAAAGATTTGATTGTTCAAGTCTTCTTTGATGATACCATTTTTGGAGGAAATGATAGTTTGTGCATGAAGTTTGTTGATGAGATGCAGAGTGAGTTTGAGATGTCTATGATTGGAGAAATTAAATTATTTTTGGGATTGCAAATTACTCAGCTAGATAGAGGGATCTTTATATCTCGGTCCAAGTATGTGAAAGAATTACTAAAGAAGTTTGGTATGGAAGATTCAAAGCCAGTTGGTACACCTATGATGACTGGATGTAAGTTGACACAAGATGATGATTCTCCTAAAACGAATCAGACTAGATATAGATCCATGATTGGTGGATTTCTCTATTTAACTCATACTAGACCTGATATGATGAATGTCATATGCATTGTTGCAAGATTTCAAGTTGATTCTAAGGAATCTCATGTGACAACTATGAAGAGAATTTTCAAGTACTTGAAAGGTATAGTTGATTTTGGCCTATGGTATCCTAAAGAAGATGAACTTACTTTGAGTACTTTTACTGATGTTGATTGGGCAGGAGATGTGAATGACAAAAAGAGTACTAGTGGTGCATTTTTCTTGGGAAAAAATTTGATTTCATGGTTAAGTAAGAAGCAAAATGCTATTTCTTTATCTACTGCAGAGGCAGAATACATTGTTGTTGCTAACAATTGTACTCAATTCTTATGGATGAAGTAGATGTTAAAAGATACCAAAGTTTTGTATGATGAACCTATTGCTATATTATGTGTTAATTCAAGTGCAATTAACATTTCTAAGAATCCGGTGTTGCATTCAAAAACCAAGCATATATATATCAAGTTTCACTTTTTGAGAGAGAAGGAGAGTGAAAAGGAAGTCAGATTGGAGTATGTGCTCACTAAGGAACAAATTGTGGATATCTTTACCAAGCCCTTGCCTAAGGATACTTTTGAGTATCTTAGAGGGAAGCTAGGGGTGATTACCCCTCCTAATTATAATTAAGATGCAATGACTTGCATCAGTCTGTGCATTTCATAGTCATATCTTCTGATCCGAATTGATTTTGTGGTGGTTGCTACTCAGGGGGAGTAGTCATATGTTCAAAAATGTGGTTTAGAGCTTGTGTGGAGAAAGATAATGTATACCTTTGTCATTTATGTCAAAGGGGTAGAAGATTCTTGTGAAAAACTATGAAAGAGTTAAGGAGAAAAGAGTCAAAATCTAAGGGGGAGAAAGTGCTAAGAGAAAGTATTGTTGATGGTGTTTTTCACATCATGTGTTGCCATCAATGCCAAAGGGGGAGATTGTTGGATATTACTGATATGAGGTTGTCATTGATGTCAACACTATTTCCATTAATGTCTTTAAGGTTGTATATATCGAGGATATTGAGAAAATTATAATAAAATAAGTTGCAGGTTGTCAGTGATGTAGTGAAGTTCAGTATGTTGGCTAGCTTAGTATATTGATGATAAGAAGTTGCAGATTAAAGGGTGTGTTGACAAGTATATCTAGTTTATCCACATGAAGTTTCAAAGGTCTATGTGAAGATTTGATTAAGTTATGAGTATCTGTGTTCTAATAGTTATTTTGTTGCTTTAGTTGGTGTTCCTGAAAGAAGATGATGTGATTCTAGTAGTTTGAGTTGTTGTGGATGCTTTTGCGGTGATTCATGATTCCTGTGGATGTTTCTAGATCATGCTCTATCTATGTTGTTGGTCCGCATTGATTGTTGTGCTTGCGATTGGTGATTTTCTTCTGTGAGTTCATGTTTTTCATGATCCTGGCCGACAAGGTGATTGTAGCGTGTTGCGGATCTTCGAGGCATAATTGCTTAAGGTGTTTCGTGTTTGAGACGTGTTTTTTTGGGTCCTTACTATGTCTTGGCTGACATTGTTTGGTCCACATTGACAAAAAAAATAATGATTTGGGCTGATAATTTGTACACATTTTATATTTTTTTGGGTCGACATGTAGTTGATGTTATCCTTAGTTGTGGATATATATGATCGATTATTTATACCATTTGAGGGAATTATGTGTGCATAATGTTCTAATCTTTTGAAGGCAGAAGTAAAGTGTGAAGAAGAGTGAGCAGAAAAAAGTGTTTATGTGCTTAACCGAAACTATAATCAGGCATTAGAAGATGATATTTTCTCAGTTCAAATCTTTCGTATGTAATCTGAATGTGACTGTAAGACAATGAGTCTTCCTTTGGGTAGTAAGCCTTTTGTATTTGAGCAGTGAGCTCTAGGCAATGTGCCTAAATGCATGTGCATTCCCCATTTATAATACTTTTAACAGAGTATAATCTTGTGGACTAACCTCCACCATGGTTTTTCCCCTAACAGGGTTTCCACATAAAAATCTTGGTGTTATGGGTGTTTTTGATGTGGTGATGGTTTATGCTTTCATGTTCATTTATCAGATCTAAGAATAAGTTTAATAAGTATAATTTTTGTGACAACTAATTCACCCCCACCTCTCAGTTGTTTGCCCTTGTGTTGCCAACTAGATGTGTGAGATGATGTGGTGTACCACCACTCTAGTAATGGTAGCCATTTGGATCATTGTGTTTTTTTTATCAAAGGTAAAACAACGTATATATCCTTCTAAACATTTATTCACAATTTTTGTTTGGCCATATAATTGTGGATGATAAGAGGAACTATGTGCTAGTTTTGTACCCCACACTATAAATAAGTTTGTCCAAAAAATGCTATTGAAGATAGGGTCACTATGGTTTTGGGAATTCCATGATTTTTGTTTTTATTTTTCATGAATATTATGGCCACGGTACTTGCTTGAAATGGATGAGAGAGTCCACAAAAATGTGCGTACTTGGTGAGCCTATTGACAACAACCAAAATTACATCAAGATTATTAGATTTCAGTAGACCTGTAATGAAGTCCATTAATATTTCCTCCCAACATGTGTTGGAATGCCTAAAGATTGTATGAGGCCGAGAGTCTTTATTGTTTCACCTTTATTTATTTGGCATATTAAACATTCAGCCACAAATTTCTTGATATCTCCTTTTAGACCTTCCCAAAAGAAATCTTTCTTTATATGATGATAGGTCTTTAGAAACCCTAAATTTCCTCCTATTGGTGATTCATGCATTTGAGATAATATTTCTTCTTTTAAATTAGAATTTTTACGTAAAAATAATCTATCTTTATACCATAATGAATATTCTTTCCAAACATACTTAGCAAAAGAAGATGGGTCATGTTGAAGTTTTAGAATGAGATAATGTATTTGATCATTTTTCCACTCATTTCATGCAAATTATAACCATTTTGGTTGTATTAAGGAAATGGCACAAATATTTTCTTCCTCTACTTCTTGTTGAGAAAGGGCATCAACTACAATATTCTCTTTACCCTTTTTTATAATGATTTTAAAGTCATATCCTAGTATCTTAGTAACCCATTTTTATTGTTTTGATGAGGATAGTCATTGTTCTAAAAAAAAAATTAAACTCTTGCATGATCAATCTTGACTTTGAAATTCATTCCCATTAAATATTGATGTTATTTTTTAATTGCATGAATAATGGCTAACATTTCCTTCTCATATGTGGGCCTTAGAAAGTATTTTCCTTTTAGTTGTTGAATCACAAATGCTAACAGATGCTCTTTTTGCATTAGTACTACCCCAAATTTTAGAAGCATCACATTTTACCACAAAGATTTTAGAGAAGTCTGGGATAGCTCATAATAGGGTTGAAGTGAGAACTTCTTTTAGTTGTTGGAAGGCTTGAGTGACTAGCTTTGACCATGAAAATGAATCCTTATTTAATAACATTATTAAGGATGTTGCAATACAAGCATAATTATAAATAAATTTTCTACAGTATCCTATTAGACGCAAAAATCCTCTCAACCCTTTGATTATTTAAGTTTCAGCCATTCTTTTATTGCAAAAATCTTCTTGGGTTCTACCTTAACACTTTCATGTTCAACACCACATGTCCCAAGTATTATATTTATTTTACTTTGAAGACACATTTGGATTGCTTTACATAGAGTTGATTATCTTCTAGTACTTATAATATCTTCTCTACATGTTGAAAATGTTCTTCCCATGATTTACTAGAGATAAGGATATCATCAAAGAAATCTACCACAAAATTGTGAAGAAATGGATGAAGTACTGGGTTAATGAGGATTTGAAAAGTTGATGGGGCATTAGTTAAACCAAATGGCATTCCTAAGAATTCATAATTTCCTTCATTTATTTTAAAGGAGATTTTATGAATATCCTCTTCCTTTATGTGAATTTGATGAAAAATAGAACATAAATATAACTTAGTAAAGAAAATTGCATCATTTATTTCATCTAATAATTCATCAATAGTAGGAATAGGAAACTTATCCTTAAGAGTGAGCTTATTGAATTCCCTATAATCAGTACACATTCTCCATGATTCATCCTTCCTTTTAACCATAATTAATGAAGATGAATAGGTACTCTTACTAGGACGAATAATTCCTAAATCCAACATTTCCTTGATTATTTTTTCAATTTCTATTTTTTATTCATAAGGATAACGATAAGGTCTAATATTAGAAGGAATGCTTATAGGTATTAATTCAATGGCATGATCATGGTTTCTAATTGGAGGTAGAACCTTAGGCTCTATAAAAAAAAAAAAAATAGTTTTATTGAATGATCTCTTGAAGTTCTTGTGGATGTTGAAATTTCACATCTTGTGCTTCTATAAAATTTAGTTGTGCCACTAGACCATATGAACCTTTCTTAATTAATTTGTCCATCCTATGAGAGCTAATAATTTGAGTTGGTGGGGATGTTTTTGATAAGATAAGTAGTATTTACAGGGTGTTGTACCCTTAACACAAGGAGCCACAAGGGCCAATAAGTCCAAGTTCAAAAACCATCAAAGACAAAACCTAATTAAAAGCATAAACCGTAGTCCAACAACAGATAGACAAAACATAGAAAAAGAAAAGACTAACTGGTATTTCCCAGTTCTTGGATAGGGGATCAACAGCATCATCCCCAACCCAAACCTGATCATCATTAGCATTCTTCCCATCCAACTCATCCTTCATGACCACAGACAGAGTGTTGGTAACAAAGTGGACCAACTTAACAATAAAGCGAGTCAACCCACAAAATTTATTGTCTAGCTTGTTCATCCTTTCCTATAGCACACGACACTCCTCCTCCTGATCAACAACCTTCACAGTATCTGCATGCTCAACATCCAATGGGTTCGAGGACTAGGAAGTTGAATCCTCTTTCTACGCTTTGTTGGAATTAGGAACAAAGTGGGGCCCTCTAGCAAACTCCTCCTCCGCATCACCAAACACATCCTCTTCCCTGTAATCACTACTGTCAGACCGCTCCTCTTCTGAATCCAATTCCATCAGAAACTTCTTGTTATTTTTAGCCAATCTACTCGACTTTTTGATAATGGTCTCACCATAAGTCACAATAGTAGCCGCTACCACCGTATCCCCCTTAGAATCATGACCTATCACATTTTTACCTTTGTTGTCCTTCGTTGGAGGCTCCATCAAACCCTTCGCATCAATTTTACCTTTCTTCTTCAAGTTGGGTTTTCTAGTTGACTTGGTTGGGGTGGACTTGAGCTCACAAAGACTAGCGACAACATTAGTTTGCGTGTTCCCCGCATTCCCCTTAAGTTTTTTAGTAGCAGGTTTAGGCTTGTGGGCATCAGCAACAATTGGATGGGTTTTTTTGATGGGACCTTTGGACTTGGCTGAGGAAATCTTGGTCACATGAGGTTCTATTTCCTCAATCCGGATAGCAAAAATAGGTTTGGGCGGGCACAACACAAGATGGAAGTGGTAGAGTCTCATGATGAGACCCTGGTGAAGAGGCAAGGGAGGGGTATCTCTAGGATTTAAGCCAGCGGCCTCAATACATTTCTCGAAAGAGCTCTCTAAATCCTTGAGAAGGAAGAATGGAAAGCTTAAAAAAATTTGATGCCTAAGGTGATTGAATAGAGGGAAATAGTAGAAAAGGTAAGTTTTGTATCTACCTTCAAGCGTCACATAATTCATGATGGCAAGGTAGACTTGGTCCCAAGGCTACAAAAGGGCCTCTCTCTCAAAACCCTCCCGGTTACAAACCGACTTCTCATTCCCCACAAAAAAATCATTCAGGCTATCATTGTCTTGGGTCTTTGTATTCTTTAGATACTTTTTGCCAATACTCTGCAGCCTCGTCATCTACGCTATCACTTCCTCATTAACTTCAAAATAAATGCCACCCAGAGTCACTCTTCTATCTTTCCAAGAGTTTGTGAATTGTGCAGATAAATTTGGGTCATGACCAACCAAAGACTCCATCAGAGGAGCCAAACCATGTTCAACACATATATGCCACACTAGAGGATCTTTGTGAAATTTGTTGTAGTTGTCTAGTTCCGTTCGGACTCTTATCACCACCCATAATGTCTCTCTGCACACAAAATAACTAGACCACCCGTGACAGTAAAAGGTTAGAGAAAATGGTTAATTGAATTTTCTCATGCACACTAAGGATTTTGAGCCAAACAGAGAAGCCTTGGGCAATCAAAGCGAGGTACTGGACGCACGCGTGAGGAGGTAAATCTCTAAAAGAAATCTTAGCAGGATCATAAATGTGAGCCTTCACACAATTACTGCTAGGTAAGCGAAAAATGATGGGAATGGAAGGTTTTCCAATCAAGTTGTTTTTACCCAGACTCCTAGGCAAGACGACCACGGGTCTAAATTTAGAAACATCAAGGAGATCGGTCTTTAGAAGGGGAGATAAATTAGTGGAAACGATAGAGCTAAAAAGGAGATTTTCCTCATGATAAGTAGTCACATCAATGATAAAATCACAAGTGTTTATAAAAATATGATAGCTTAGCACAATCCCCAAGAGGAGATTATGTAAGGTATGGCCCTGGCTGGCCTTGATCTTGATGTACTCGTCATGGATCCTCATGATGCCCATCTTTTAAAAAATGGACTCCACCCCATTATTCAAATTTTTTTGTTTAAAGGACACCTCAACATTAACACCCATCCACATAGCCCATAAGATAAGCATGTGGACCCCTTACACCACCCATAAAGAAGCATTATTATTTAATATCATTGGTTATAAATGGCTTTTTTCTTTCAAAATTAAATCTTGAATACTTAGAGGTAAGTTCCCCAAAAAGTGTGAGCACTTAGAGGAATTCCAATGTGTGCCAAAGTTGGCAAAGGCATCAACCACTTGATTGCCCTCCATGTAAATGTGGGTAGTATTATTCAAGCTCAACTTAGACACAAAGAGCCTTATGTCAAGAAGGATGTCTTTAGTTTTCCATCCCAAGAATCTACCAAAGTTAACCACATCAATAATTGACTTTGAGTCACCTTCAATATGAAGGTTCTCAATCCGCATAGAAACAACAATCTGTAAGCCCTTTAGTAGTGCACAAGCTTCCACGATCATAGAAGATTGGATACCAATCCCCCCAGAGTACCCTGCAACAAAATCTCCTTTGCAATCTCTTATCACTCCTCCAATGCTAGCTCTGCCCGGGTTGCCTTTAGCTATCCCATCAAAATTAAGTTTATACCATCTCCTATCCAAAGGTTTCCAAATAGTGCTACCCCTAGCCAATAGTCTAGTGTTGTCAAAGGAACTAGCATCCAACTTTTGATAACAAGGATTGGCCAAAATAATTTCCTTTTCAATTGAACCCTTTTCTGAGGTTTTCCCTTTGAATAGCAGAATATTTTCCTCAATGAGTCGGGAACCAATACCAAAGACCTCCTTCAGACTCATCTCAATGTTCCTGAAAATCCTGTTGTTCCTCTCCTTCCATAAGCACCAGCAGATAATGGGGGGGACCTAGTTCCAAATTTCACAAGGTAAGGGGTGAGCGAAGGGTCTTGTCTAGCTCAATATGAAGGATTTAATATCCTTACACATAGGCCATTGAATTCCCAGAAGTTCTAAAGCCAGCTCCCACACACCAACAACAAATGGGCATTACAGAAAAAGGTGATCCACATATTCTTCACTATCTTTGCATAAAAAGCATCTGTTGGGGATCTAGAATCCCCTTTTCTTCAAATTGTCCTGGGTGAGTATCTCATTATGGCAGGCAGTCCACCAAAAGAAGTTTACCTTTGGGATCATGTGTCGATTCCAAACCCTCTTCCAAAGGTCAAGGGAAGCACTCTGGGACCCGTTAGTAGATTGTAAGCCGATTTACCAAAAAGCTCGCCCTCCTTATTATGTGCCCAGAAATATTCATCACCCAAAATGGTTGAAGGAAGTCTAGTAAGAGAAAGAAGTTCTTGTAGGGAGTTTTCCAGAAGGCTTAGACCAGGGGATAAAATGCAACAAAGAGCTATGAAATTCCACTTTCAGGCACCATGTGAGCCTAGAAGATAATTACTAATATAAACACCAAAGAACCTTTGAGCTAGCCTCATAAGATTCCCAAATTCATAGTTTTCCAAGGGGAATCAAGTAACTAGGGGTCCTCCTAGAATATGATTTTATTACCAATACCTATCTTTCATTTCATCCCATTCCTAAGTAGACTCTGCTGACTGCAAATACTCTTCCAAGCTAAGGAACCTGAAGGGTGAACCTCCGAGAGACAATCAATCAAGGGTCGATTTTGAAGATACTTAGCATTCATGATCTTGCACCAGTCTTTACTATTCCTTAGATGGTCCCAGCCCACCTTGGCCATCAAAACCTTATTGGTATTAGAGGTAATCCTTGTCCCAAGCCCACCACAATGTCTAGGTTGACATACTAGGTCCCATTTAACCAGAGCAAATTTCTTCTTTTCCTCGGTCCCAGACCAGAGGAAGCTCCTTTGAATTTTCTCCAATTTCTCAACAATATATTTGGGAATCTTAAATATGGATAGGAAGTAGATAGGGATACCCTGAAGAGAAGTAGATAGGAGATAAAGTTTACCCACATGGCTAAGGATGGAGCATTTCCACCCGGCCAGTTTCCTTTGGATCCTTTCGAGGACCGAATTCCAAAAGTCAAGATTAACTTCTTTGACAGTGAGGGGTAAACCAAGATAGACTGAAGGAAGAGAACCACTCATACATCCTAGGACCGCAGTCACTCAAGCTTGCAGGTTAGGAGTGTTGTTGAAGAAATAAATCATAATTTTGTTATAATTAATGCACTGGCCAGAGCAAGCAACGTAGTTGTTAAGAAAAGTTTTCCATTTCCTAGCTTCAATCACAAAAGTTTTTCCAAATAGAAAGGTATCATCCACAAATTGTTGGATTTCAATCGGATCTAAGGAAGAGGTTGCCTTGATACCCTTAATAGTCCCCTCTGATAGTAGATTAGAGAAGTTCTTGCTCAAGACATCCGCAACCATGATAAACAAATTCAAGGACAAATTGGTGGGGATGTTACTCTTATAAGTTTATATTTTTTTCCATTAGAGTTGAAGGTCATAAATAATTCTTAAAAATTGAAGGACATTGTGTAGATAGTGTTTTGAATGTGGGGAATAAGCATGATCAATAATAGCAACCATAATACTATATAATCCAAGAAATAAAGACCCTAATCCAACAATGAAGTACAAATGAACATAGAAATCACAATAATAATGCAATAAACCTCAATCTCTATGCCATAATTGAATCACCTCCATTTTTCTTATCTATTTTTCTTTATTTGTTCTCAAATATGCAGTATGCGATATACTCGGTGAGCTTGATGTTGACAATTGATAGCTTGATCTCTTGAGAGAAAAAATTCAAAGATTGTGGTTAATCTTGAAATAAAGATGATGACTTACTTGTATAGAAATCTCAATTCAAATGAAGGGCTAGGATTAGATGATGATGTATGGTGATCAATAGATGAGATGGATTGAGACAAGGATAAGGATGAATGGACCAAAACTCAAGAAAGTAGTTGAAATTTAGGGCTTGGCTAAGAAGAAATTCAAATTAAATAATGACAATTATTTAATTTAAGGGAGGGAAAATGAATAATTAAATATTTAAAAATATTTATTTAATTATAGAAGAAAGGTGGAGTGTTAAATATTAAATAATTATTTAATTAAATGAGGATAAGAATAGGATAAATAATTAAAAAATATTTATTTATTTAATTATGGAGAGAAAAGGCTAATGAATAATTAAATGATTAAAAAATAATAATAATTATAAAAGATAAATGAACATGAATAATTAAATAAATAAAATTTATTTAACTATGAAGAAACAAGGGAGTGTTAGTGACGTAATTTAAATAAAATTGATATTTATTTAAATTAATCAAAGGAAGAATAAGATAAAGTGAATTAATTAAATAATTAAGAATTATTTAATTAATAGAGGAAAATGATATTAGAGGATAATTAAATAATTAAAAAAATATTTAATTATGCAAGGATGAAAGCCAATTAATGATAAAATACTGCTTGCAAGCTCGAGACATTTTTCAGTGTCTACACATTGTTCTCAACTATTTAAGCTATTTTACTCTAAATTTTCACTCTTTAGTTCTATATTTGGTTCTTCTATAGATACTTCTTCCTCTCCTTCAACTTCATTCTCAATAATCATTAGTCTCTTCTCATTATTGCCACATTTATGGCCCCTAGATCGTTTTCTATAACAATGCCAACATAGACCTTTTTTCTCTTTTCTCTACCTCTTCTTAAGGAGAGAGCTTAGTTACTTGTTTTGGGATAAAAAGGTTAGCCCCATTTTTGTTAGCAGGATTAATTATATTTTTATCTTTCCATCCTACTATTTGGCCTTGTGTTGATCTTTTTGTAGTGAGGTTTCTTTTCTCAATATGTAATGCTTGTTGCACTACTTTTCTAACTATACAAGGTTCCAATAAATGAACATCATGTTTAATTTGTTCATTAAGTCCATTGATGTAGAGTGGTAGCCTTTGATAAGGTGTCACATCTTGCATTCGAATTTCTAATCTCATGTTCTCAACATTGTGTTCTGCTACAAACCCGATTTGTTTTAAATTTGTAAGTTGGGTAAAATATCTCCCTTCTAAGGTTTCTCATAGTGGGCTACTAAGTCATTGGTAAATTCTCTCCAACTAAGTAATCACCCTTGTTTTTCACCCATTATCCATTGGTATCATTGATAAGGTTCATATTCTAAATATAGTGAGGCTATGTCAACCATTGTATCATCTGATATTATTGAGTTTAAAATATTGTTCCATGAGAGTTATCCATGAAGCTACATTTGTACCATCAAACTTATGTATATCTATTTTGGGTAGGTTCATTTTGAACTTTGAAAAGATCAACTTATTCCTTGATTTTATCTATTAGGATTGTACCCACCTTGGTGGATTTTTGAACCCCTTACATTTGATAGTATTAATTTTTCAAACCTACATAATCCCTCATTTAAGATGTTGTAAATGGATCAAATAAGTTATTCTTAATGAAATGTACCACTTTTTCACAATCCGATGGAATTATTCCCTCAATTTTTAATAGTGGACAATAAAGATGGTCATCGGTTTCCTCATTCATAAAATAGGAGCATGCTCGTATATATATATATATATATATATATATATATATATATATATATACATAGATCATAAATTTTATATATTGTAGTGTAGGAAATTTTATACCTTTATAAATTCACACTATGTTTGGGTCCCTTAATTTATTGGACTTAATTAAGATTTTAATTTTCCAAATTATGCATTCCTGAAAATTATTTTCATGTTGCTAAACTTTGGTTTTTGGTTTGGTTGGGGTTAATAATGTCATGTAAGGCCATTTGGGGTCATTTGATTCCATTGTGTGATGTTTTGGTGTCATGTTGTCAAAAGTTGCAAATGTTGCAAAATGTTATCAAAATATTGTCAAAAAATTACAAATGTTGTCATTAGTGTTAACAAAGGAGTTAATGGTTGGTTGGGAAGTTGAGAATGGTTGTAACATGATAAATATGTAATGTAACCTCGAGAACAGGGGTTGGAGAAAATATAGAATGAAAACAACTTCATTTTTCCACGTTTGATTGCACTTTTGTATGTAAAACTGACTGTAAGGACCCTTCCTTTCCTATCCCGAACCTTCATCCTCCCTATCTCCCCCCACCCACCCAACTATATGCGTTTTTATTGTACAACCTGGTAAAGATTGGTATGGCCTAAAAACCAGTTGAACATGTGTAGGATGTTTCTATCTTTCTGATGGTTTTGGTTTGAGAAGTTTTCATTGCGTTTTGTGGGAGATATCCCTTTTTTTCTCTTGACAGGCTAAAACCTTGCCTAGGGTTTCCAAGGAGCATAATTTAATTATGGGTAGAGTTTCCACCATCCAAAAATCATGAAATCTAGTGGAAAAATCTAACCCAAGCCTATATAGATCCCCGTAAAAAGGTAGGCCTTGGTATGCACGTGTGAAGGAGTTCTTGCAATCTATGTGTTCCAATTTGTTTGAAAACTATCATGAAATCACAATTACAGTAGGGTTTGATGAAACCAGTGCCTTGTCTAGTCATGGTTGGATGGTAAGTCACTATAAATAATTGTAATGAGTCTGCACAAGATAGGGAATCATATGACAAGTGTTATTTCCTTTTTTTGAATTCATTTCCTAGTATGCACCTAGTGGCAACAAGTCCTAATTTGGATGAATAATTGTGTTGATCACTTGGTTGGGATTAGGAATGGTTGGGAACTCTTACAAGGTTTTGAAACAAGTCTACACAAGCCAATACTTCCATGTTCCATGATTTCTTCAATGACTGAATACCATTAGGGTGTTTTTCCCATGTTTAATGTTCATTAGGAGGCCTTTAGACATTGTTTTAGATGGGCCATTGCGTGAAGGGTATAAAGGAAGTCAAATTGTGTTAGAATTAGTCCTTCCTCTGCATCAATTCCAAATCCTTATTTTTACCATTTTTCAAAAGGAGAACTGATATTAAATAAATGCAATCGATAATTAAATCACCATGTAATGTGTTTCCTAGACTTATAGGTCATGGCAAATGGGTCCCCTTTAAGTTCCAAGACCTATTTTAAAATATGTTTTCGACAGCATTTTAATGTTTCAAATTCAACTTAAAATTGTTGGATTTTGGAATCTAATTTTTAAGATATTAGATAAACACCTATAAATACACAGTCATTTTATCATTTGAAATCTAACAACTAGAAAGAAGACACATGATGAAGATATCCTATAGAGTAAATATTATTGTCAAAAGCATAATTGAGTATTCAAGAGTTTATTTATCAGTCATTTTTTGCAACAATCGAGATCGTAACATCATGTTCAAGCTTATGTGTGTTCATGCCATCTTGTGAAGGCTAATATGCATTGTTGATCCTAAAGAATCCAAGCATTCCAAGTATCCAAATCAATCAAGCAAAGCAAGATCAAGTTCCTTGGAGAGATGTGTTTGGCTTTAGCCCTCTAAGGGAAGCCATTGAAGGGTGGTGAGTTGATCAAGTATTGTCCATTCATCATTTCCTTCCATTTTCATTATATTTATATCAAGGTTTAATTAACAAGTTGGGGTTTGACCAAGGCAAACCCCCATACAAAAAGAAACATTTTTTCCTCTTTATGTATGTGCAAATTACAAGTTGATGAAGAATTGGAGAGATATTGAAGAAGAAATTTTGCATTGTTGCACAAGTTGTCATCATTGTTGTTAAACATAAGCCAATATCCAACATCAAAGGATTATCAAAATTTATTTTGGAATCCCTAACTGATACCCATTCACCCATGGGAAAACCAATCCCTTAGCAAACCTTAAAAATAGCTTTTGGTGGCAGGTGCATGCCTTCATACCCTTCTCAGATCTACCTACAAACTATCATTTTTGTTTTTGTACATTTAGTTTGAGTGCCTTAAATCATTTCAGTTTGTTTCCAAATCTTTCTTATTGTCGTAAGGACTGAGATCTAAGTCTAATTGACTCACCATTGAGGTTGAAAGTCAATCTCCACACCTTGTGATATCTTTCCTAATAAAATCCCTACGGAAAGGAACCTATATTGAGATTCCTAAGTTTTATAAAACAACACATATAAAACTTTGGGGATTCCTTTCCCTAATCTTTTATTTTGGTGAACCTGACGTGAAAACTCTCTAGCTCCACCACAACAAAAATAAGAACACACAATGTATATTGTCATTAGACCTCTTGTTGTGATTAACTTGGATGATGATGATGAGATTTCTAAAATTGATTAAGTGCATAATGAATTGAATTTATTATTTTCCACTTTTATGAATTTAGATGGGGGCAACCATGACGATCCTCCTAAAAAGAGTGATCCACCACGTGTTGAACCTAGTAATTGTCCTAGTGTGGCACTTGATGTAGTCCCCTTGGCTACCTATCCACCTTTCGTATATGATGAGAAATATTGGGATGTAGACAACCTTTTGTAGGTTGGCTCGCATGTGACATACTTTCTTTCTTTTCTTTATATTTTCTTTGTGATTGTATGTATGTAATGTGATCACCTGTATCATGCTAATCGGAATGTCTTTATGGTTGTGAGTTTTCTTTGGATGACCCTTGTTACTCTGTTGGTGCAAGGATACAAAGGAAGTGAATCTATTGTGACATTCTTCTATTTGTATCTACATTCTTCTATCTGTCATAAACATTGCCTTTCCTTTTATCTTGTATTTTTCTTTTGGGGACAATACAAGGCATTGAAACATCTAAGTCTCTTCCATGTTGACCCAAAATATTTTCTTTTCTTTCACTCTCTATGTGTCGTTCTTCCTTTGTGTTCATTGTTCTATGAAGTATTTGGGGAATTATGATGGTTTCAAGCTCTATTATATCACTATATCAAAGACATACACTAAACCCGAATCTATGGATACCTTATGTGTTATCTTTTGAGATTACATGTGGTGGAAACCCTTCTTCACAATGTAGCTTTATTTGGAAACATATCATTGGCATAGGGATTTCCAAACAAGCTCACATTTCCCTTTTATCAATTGGCATTTATCATTTTTTACTTTAAAGAAATTGATCACAACATGGTATTTAGCAATTCCTTTAAAGTGGAGGAATACATTGGCATTATTTCATTTTGGCATTTGCACCTCCTAAGCTGAGTTTCTTTTTCAATTTGACATTTTTCTTCACTTTTTCTCACAGGAGTTGAACTTAGTGTAGTGTTGGCATAGCACATTGATCATTTTGTGGCACCTTATCAAATTTATCAAGGACTATAACTTTTGGTATGGTTGCAATATGGGTACACATTTTGTGATGACTTTACCCATCTGCCACCTTTCTATGGGTACACAACTTGTGATGACTTAAGTGTGTCTTTCTCATCTTTTTTCCTTTGGGGGCTCACCTAGTGTATATCGGACTACACTAGCCCTTGTGATTGTATTTTATGGATGTGGCATAATGCAACTTGCTAGTCCATCCTTTTTCTTTTTACATTGGCTTTGACATTGTATTCTTGTGAATCTTGTCTTACTGCACATATCTTACATACATGTGTATCCTTTGTGCTTATGTTGGTTTTCCATAGGATCTTGGATCCTAGGGGCTTGAACATCCTCTTTGATCTTTTTCATCCTATCTCATTAAAATTTGTTCACTTGGACCCCTCTTGACACATATTTATCTACTTTTGTGTGAGTCTAAGTGTAAGTTCATACTCACTAAAGTGGGGGCTAAATGTAGTGTAGTAAATTGCACACCTTTACAATTTCACACTATGTTTGGGTCTTAACTTATTGGACTTAATTAAGCTTCTAATTTTCCAAATTATGCATTCCAAAGCCTTATTTTTAATATTTTTTGAAAGGAGAACCGACATTAAATAAATGCAATCAATAATTAGATCACCATGGAATATGTGTGTCCTAGACTTATAGGCTAGGACCCATTTTCCCATGGGTGAATGGTGTTGCATAGACGGTTTTTGTTGCACCAAAAGATCAACCTATTAACACCCAATAAAACCGTCAAAGTTAATGAATCTAGGGAGGCGATTAAGCCATGTCACGAATTTGAGCACTACATTGCACAAAACAAGGAGACCAAGGGTGCACACCTTGAAAAATCCCCCCTAGCGCAAGCGAGGGGTTCAAACCTGTGACCTAGGCTTTGATACCAATTGTTGCATAGACGATTGTCGTTACACCAAAAGATTGACCTATTAATGTTTGATACAACCGCCAGAGTTAATGAATCCACGTGAGGCGGTTAAGCCATGTCGCGAACCTGAGCATTGCATTGCACAACACAAGGAGACCAAGGGTGCACATTTTTGGTATGTGGTGACTGATCATGCAAATACTATACACTTGTAATATATCGTGGGATTTAGGGCATCGCCTCAATTTTTTTCATTGACATGTCAAGGTTTTTTCCTGTTGACACGTCAAAGTTTTTTCCCATTGACATGTCAAGGTTTTCCCGTTAACATGTCAAATGAAAAGCGACCTTGTAAAGCCCTAATTATAGAAGGTTTTGAAAAGCTTGTTATAAGCGGTTGGGATGTATGTTATAGTGTGGTGTTCGTGAGATTATAATTTGTTTTTCACTAGATAATAAAATCATTGGATGGTTGAGTTTCTATGGATGTAGCCCATATTGGGTGAACCATGTTAAATTATGTGTTGATATCTTTTGTGTTATTCTTCATTGTTATTTTTAGGTTATTTAATTTGCATATAATTGTTAATGTTTATTGCTCCAATCTGCCTGAACCCTAACAATTGGTATTAGAGTCATGTTTATTTCGATTGATTAGTAGGAAACCTCTAGATTTGAGGGGGAGCAATGGAAGAAGGAAAATTCAAGGTTGAGAAGTTCAATGGCCAAAATTATCAATTATGGAAGATGCAGATGGAAGATTATTTGTATCAAAAGGATCTATGGCGGCCATTGCAAAGAAAAACAAAGAAAGAGGATATGTTGTTCGATGAAGAATGGAATATTTTGGATAGAAAGGCACTAGGAACCATTCGATTGTGATTGGCACCATCTATGGCATTTAATATAATAGAAGCAAAGAAAATAGGTGATATGATGGAAGCTTTGGCTAAATTGTATGAAAAACCCTCAGCCTCAAATAAGGTATTTCTCGTGAAGTGTTTGTTTAACCTGAAAATGATTCAAGGTGGATTTGTGACAAATCATTTAAATGAATTTAATATGATTACTAGTCATTTAACTTTTGTAAAATTTAATTTTGATGAAGAGGTGAGGGCTCTCTCGATTTTATGTTCTTTGCTAGAAAGTTGGAATAGCTTGGTAACGGTTGTAAGTAACTTTGTCTCTAGTTCAAATACATTGAAATTTGATGATGTTGTTGGTGTTATCCTTAGCGAGGAAATGCAACGGAAAAGCATAGGTGAGAGTTCAACGTTGGGTAATGCTTTGACTATAGAGAACAGGGGAAGAACAAACGAGGAAAAATCCCAACAAATCGTGGGAAGTCACAAGGGAAGTCAAAGAAAGGAAGATCTAAATCCAGAGGAAAATTAGATTGTTGGTACTATGGAAAGCCAGGACACTTGAAGAAGGATTGTTGGTCTCGAAAGGGCAAACAACGAGACATACCAACATGATGATAGTAAGGAAGCTAACATTACAAGTAATAAATTGTAGGATAATTTAATTTTGTGTTTAGATAACGCTAATGATTCTTGGGTAATGGATTCAGAGGCTTCATTTCATGCCACACCCCATAGGAAATATTTTGTAGATTATATTCAAGGTGGTTTTGGACAGGTATATTTGAGTGACAATGAACCTTGTCAGATTGTTGGAAAAGGAAAGATAAAAATCAAGTTGTAGAATGGAAATGAATGGTTGCTACAGGAGGTAATACATGTTCCAAACTTGAGAAGGAATTTAATTTCTACAGGACAACTAGGTAGGGAAGGTTGCATGGTTACCTTTTCAGAAAAAGTCTAGAAGGTCACTAAAGATGCATTAGTAGTAGCTAAAGGTGAAAAGGTAGGCGCATTGTATTTGTGTACTAGTAATACTTACTCTACCTAAGCTACTACATAAATAGCTGCTACTAAGACAATTATAGCACTTGCTACAAGGACATAAATAGAATTATGGCACTAGAGACTTGGGCACATGATTGAGAAAGGGATGAAGATCCTTCACTCCAAAAAGTTGCTACTAGTTCTGAAGTAGATTGACTTGGAGTTATGTGAAAATTGTGTTTAAGGAAAATAGAAAAGAGTTTGATTTCTCAAAGTTATGAAAGAGAAAAAGAGTGAGAAATTAGAGTGTTGCATTCAGATGTATGGGGACTAGTTCATTTATCTTCTCTTGGTGGCTCTTGTTATTATGTTACTTTTATTGATGATGCAACTATGAAAAAATGGGTGTATGTCCTACAACAAAAATTAGAAGTATTTGAAACTTTTAAAAAGTGGAAAGCTTTGGTTGAGAATGAGACAAAAAAAATTGAAGTGCCTCAGATCTGTTAATGGAGGTGAGTACTCCGGCAGAGAATTTGAAAATTACTATTCATACAATGGAATCCATAGGCAGAAAATGGTGTGTCTAAGAGGATGAATAGGCGGTCATTATGGAGCATGCAAGAAGCATGAGATTGCATGTTGGACTACCCTTACACTTTTGCGCAGATATTGTACATATAGTTGTTTATTTAATAAACAAGGGACCTTCAAATCCTTTGGATGGTGGGATTCCAGAGGAGGCATGGATGGGTAAAAAGGTAAACTATTCATTTCTGAAAACCTTTGGTTGTGAAGCTTTTATCCATGTCGATATTGAAAATAGAACCAAGCTTGAGGCTAAGTCTAAGTAATGTACCTTCATTGGATATGGAGTAGATGAATTTGGTTGTTGGTTATGGGATTATGAAAATCATAAAATCATTAGAAGTATAAATTTTATATTCAATGAGAAGGTAATGTATAAGGATCGGTTGCAAGAAAAGAAGCATGAACAAGCCAAAAAGGAATATGTGGTGCTGGATGAGATTCCAAAAAATAAAATGCTAGTGGTACTTGATGCTTAGCAACAAAAAGTTATCCCACAGACTCTTACAAGTGTTAGACATTCTACAAGGATAACTAGACCTCCAAAAATATTTTCTCCATCATTATATTCTATATTATTAACTGATTCTGGTGAACCTGAAGGTTATGAAGAAGCAATGTAGGTAGATACCAAAAAGCAGTGGGAGCTAGGCATGAAAGAGGAAATGGATTCCTTGCTACGGAATCAGACTTGGAACTTAGTCCAATTTCCCATAGGTAAAAGAGCATTGCAAAATAAATGGGTTTACAGGTTGAAGGAAGAAGATGGAGGCAAGAAAAGATATAAGGCCAGACTCTTAGTAAAAGGTTCTGCACAGAAAAAAGGTATAGATTTTGATGAAATATTTTCTCCAATTGTAAAGATGACTTCTATAAGCACTATTCTAAGTCTTGTGGTTGTGGAAGACTTGCATCTTGAGCAGCTAAATGTGAAAACAACATTACTCCATGGGGATTTGGAAGAGTAAATATGCATGCAACAACCACATGGATATGAGGTCAAGGGTAAGGAGGAATTTGTGTGCAGGTTAAAGAAGAGTTTGTATGGCCTGAAGCAAGCATCTCGGTAGTGGTATTTGAAATTTGATAGTTTTATGGTTGAACAAGGTTACAAAAGATGTCACTATGATTATTGTGTTTATTTTAAGAAATTGAGTAATGGCAGCTATATTATCCTGTTGCTTTATGTTGATGGCATGCTTGTTGTCGGGTCTAACATGTAGCATATTAATGAACTTAAGAAGAAATTAGAAAATTCTTTTTCTATGAAGGATTTGGGTGCATCGAAACAAATCCTTGGTATGAGGATCACACAAGATAGGACAAACAAAAAATTATTTTTGTCTCAAAGTGAGTATGTAGAGAAGGTGTTGAAAAGGTTTAACATGCAGAATGTAAAAGCAGTTAGTACACCTTTTCCTAGTCATTTTAAGTTGACTAAGGAGATGTGTCCAAAGTAGACATAAGAGGAGGAAGACAAAATGTCTAAGATATCATATGCATCAGCAGTTGGTTTCTTGATGTATGCAATGGTATGCGCAAGGCCAGATATTGCACATTCAGTGGGAGTTGTGAGGAGGTATATGAGCAATCTAGGAATGGAACACTGGAATGTGGTAAAATGTATTCTCCAATATTTAAGAGGTACTAATTCAAAGAAACTATGTTTTGGAGGAACAAATTATGCTCTAGAAGGATATGTTGACTCTGATATGGCGAGTGATATGGATAGCAGGAGGAGTACTACAGGGCATTTTTTTATTGTAGGAGGTACCACAGTCAGTTGGATCTCAAGACTGCAAAAGGTTGTTGTGCTTTCAACCACTGAAGCTGAGTATGTTGTTGCTACAAAAGCTAGCAAGGAGATGATTTGGTTACAATATTTTCTAGAGGAATGGGGACAGTGACAAGAAGATAGCCCTTTGTACATTGATAGCCATAGTTCCATTCATCTTGCTAAGAATTCAGCTCTGTATTAAAAAATTAAGCATATACAACTCAGATACCACTTCATCTAGTCAATTTTAGAGGATGGACAGTTGAAGCTGGAGAAAATTCACACAAGTGGGAATCCTGCAGATATGTTCACAAAGGAAGCTACATAGGAGATTGATTTCTTCATCAGTTTTCATTGGCCTTCATGACTGGTAATGGTGGACATAAGAAACCAGTCAAGCCTGTAATCCAGTGGGAGCTACAAGTGCGGCGGTGTCATCCAACATCAATCTCCAAGTGGGAGATTGTTTGGTGTGGAGCCTGATCATTCTCCAAGTGGGAGATTGTTGGTATGTGGTGATTGATCATGCAAATATTGTACACTCATAACGTATTGTGGGGTTTGGGGCATCACTTTGAAAAAAAATTTTGTTGACACGTCAAAGTTTTTTCTTGTTGACACGTCACAGTTTTTTCCCATTAACACGTCAAGGTTTTCCCATTAACACCAAAAATGGCCTTGTAAAACCCTAATTCTAGAAGGTTTCAAAAAGTTTGTTATAAGCAACTGGGATGTATGTTGCAACATGGTGTTCACGAGATTGTAAATTGTTTTGCACTAGATAATAAAATCATTAGATGGCTGAGTTTCTGTGGATGTAGCCCATATTGGGTGAACCACGTTAAATTTTGTGTTGATCTCTTTTGTGTTATTATTCATTGTTATTTCTAGGTTATTTAATCTGCATATAATTGTTAATGTTTATTGCTCCAATATGCTTGAACCCTAACAAACACCTTGCAACAAATGGGTCCCCTTTAAGTGCCAAGCCCCATTTTAAAATATGTTTTTGGTGACATTTTAAAGATTCAAATTCAACTTGCAATTGTTGGCTTTTGGAATCTAATTTTTGAGAAATCAGATAAACACCTATAAATACAATCATTTTATCATTTGAAATCTAACAACTAGTAAGAAGACACATGATCGGTATATCCTATAGAACAAATGTTACAGTCAAGAGAATAATTGAGTATTCAAGAGCAAATTTATCAGTCATTTGTTGCAGCAATTGAGATCCTAACATCTTGTTCAAGCTTATGTGTGTTGAACCTTGGGGAAAACTCTATGGTCAACTGCACTTGAGTTGGAGTGGTACTGGGATGGGTGACCTCATGGGAAGGCCCAGTGCTTCACCTCTGTGAGCATCACCTAGATGCTATGAGTGCTAAGTAGACCATTCACTATCATGAGAGATGTGTTCTTGTGAACCACTACTCATGAAACATGGGTCAATGAGGTTGACTTGTAAAACTACATGGTTGAATCTTGATAGCAATATCACAATTTTCTTTCTCTATCAAGAAATCTAAAATATTTCATATATTTTAGTAATTATTTGTGCATGCAATGGATATGACAATAATGTAGGGAAATAAGCTTTCATAAGTACATTCAAGTATTAATATAAAGGCGGATTAAAAATTATAACTTCCTAGATTAATTGCTTTTGCCTACTCTTTTAAAATTTTCTTTATTTTTAATTCACTAAAAGATAAAATCATATATATGTTGTATTTATTGATTTTATGGTTTCTTTACTCTTGTAAATAATCTCAATTAAATATTTTATTTTATCTTTCATTTATATATATTTTATATAATCTTGAGCTCAATTTTTACAATCATTTTAGATCTATCAAGTCTTTCGCTTTACTCAAGATCCTTTAAAAATTGATTTTAAAAATTTATTAAAATATGTCAATTAAATAAAATCACTTCTCATATGTTATTTCAATTAAATATTGTCTTTATCCAATGTTTCTTATAAACCAATTTAATGTGTAATATAGCTGGACTTGCATGTTTTCATCCATAAATTTATGAAGTTCTCAATTCACTAATAATTTGAGTTGTTATAGTATTCACATTAGAACTTTTAGTTTATTTAGTTATATTATAATGAGAATAGTAGACACTAGTAATGACATAGTGTGATGGTTAATTTGTGGTATCGTGGTTCTACTATCAAGATTCAATAATAATAATAATAATAATGATGATAAGAATAATAAGAAAGATTAATATTATCATTTCATCAAGAAATATGACTTATTCAATACATATGTTTATATGTTTTCATATAAATATACCTTTAATACTTGAAATCATACTCCTTATAAACATTACTCAATCAAATATAAAACGCAAACTTCTCACAAACAAAATTAAATTTCATTGATTTGCATAGATGTTGTAAAGAAACATGATCATATGATCATAAAAATATGTTAACACAACATTAATCATATATTTATGATAGTCACTACATTTGACTTTTCTATAATATCATAAAGACAACAACACAATACATTTTAAAATGTGAAACACAATTCTAAACATAATCATTATAAATGACTAAACAATACACATAATTATAATTGTCTATTCGTACTTTTAAACTTAGAATCTATATATTTCTTATAATTCATATGATTTTAACAACATCAAGTTTTCACAGTCCATGATAATGAATTGTTGAGAGAAGAAAAAATCATGAAGTTTGATCCGAAACGTTGATTCTGATCTGAAACGTTGATCACCAAGATAATATGCATGCAACAGAGAGAAGGAAAAAACACATGAAGTTTGATCTGAAACATTGATTCATAGAATTTGATCCAAAACGTTGATTTATATTTAATTGCACACAGTTTCAATCAAAAAAATTAACAATTCATATGACTATTAAATAAAAATATATTTTAATAAATTTTATCTATTCTACAATATATTTCCAACTTTACAACTACCTCTACTGGATATAATTTATTTATTTTTCATACCCATTTGATTTCTTTCATAAAAGATGTCACTTTTATTATTATTTTCATGCTTTCTGGATTCTTTAGAAAACATCTGCCTATATCTAAGCTGTATCATGGTCCAATGGCAAAGTTCATCATACCAAATAACTGACAATGAAAGAAGTCATCAATTGAAAAAACTGAAAAGCTTAGATTCAAATGAGTCACAACTCAACTAATGTAGGGCAATGAACAATATTTGGTCAAAAATTACAGGCATAGTATTGTAACAATGATGGTATTTTGTTAAACTATTATTGAAAGCTGTTGGGCAGACATGATCACCTCCCATGTTTGTCCCTGTTAAAAGAGATTGCTGAGTCTCCAAAGTGGACCCACATGTCCTCAACTCAGGGACATGCAAACCTCTTCTTTTTCACAGAACATGAAAAACTTTTGTTGCTTTTCGTTGCATTTTATATGTGGATGGGATGTGCCATTGCAAGTGTTCATACACTTTGTATCCAATGCTCAGAGACACCATACGTGACCACATTAATTCAAATGCAGTACAAATAAAGATTGGAAAGACTGACAGATTCTGTTATATACTGCTGGGATTTAGTTTCATATTGCAGTTTATTATTCTCTGGTTTTTTAATGTCTTCTACCAATATATTTGGTGTATCAGTTTTCTTAGGCTTGTTGGACAGCCATCTTTTGACTGCTCAGTCTACTTTCAATTAATTTTATGACAGTATGATTGTTCCCTCTTCTTTCAGAGGTTCGACATACTCTTTTTTTTTTAATCTCAAGTTGTTCCATTGTGCTGTTGTTCTATCATCTGTAAGCTCAGGTTGAATTCAATAAAAGAAAATACTGAAAAAGACCATTCGTGGCTGCAAGTTGATATTAGTACAAATGTATGATTCTTTTTAAAATGAAAATTATTAGTATAATATAACTGTAACATGTAAAATAGGTTCCTTAAAGGGTGTGTTTTTGCGTTTGGCTCTTTTTTTGAACGATTTGTTGAAGTTTGGGTTCAAACCATCTTGATGGTCCTTTGTTAGTTTTGGGTCTTTCCAAAACCTTTTTCCGGTTCTTTGTTCCGATCAAACACATTGTTGTTCGTTCTTGGTTTACTGCTGCTGTTTTTCATCCTTCTTTGTTCCTTGTTTCTGTTGTCTCACTTTTTGTGAGACTCCAATCTTCTGCCTTTATGACTGCTTTGTAACAGGTATGGGCCCTTCCCGTATTTACCATAATCAAAACTGTAACATGTAAAATAATATAATTGTAATCGTGAAATTAGTATATTCACATGTTATTTTTTGTTTTATTTTATGTTTATTTTGATGGAATGTATCAAATATAATAGTATATTGACAAGTGATATATTTTTAGTTTGTTGTTCTTTTTATCTCTGTTTTACTTTTATATATTTACCATTACATTATTACACTTTTGTTTGCACTCACTTTCATACATTCATTTCTTGTCTCAAAATTATTGTTCTAACCTATGGTTCATTCTTGCTTTGCTCTAGATTGGTCTAATTCAATCTTGTGGTGCACAAAAATAAGTCTAGCATTCAAGAATCACTCTCCATTGGTGCGTGGAGCATGAGAAGAAGCTTTGATAGGAACCGCCACAATATGAGCTGGGGCATGCCACTATGGAGAATAGGGATGAGATGATCATATTTGTGATCTTTGCAAATGGTATCCATTAATCATTGAAGGTTTAACAGATGGTACAGAGGCTAAGGTATCAATTGGGACCTTAGGGAGGTCATCCTAGAGTATCTTGTAGAAAGCATAAAGCCCAAGAGTGGTTTAAGAGTACTCCCACCGATAATTTGAGTTATCTACAATCAAACAAGCTGCAACCCATTGAAGGTTCAACAGATGGTACAGAGGCTAAGGTATCAATTAGGACCTTAGGGAGGTCGTCCTAGAGTATCTTGTAGAGAGCATAAAGCTCAAGAGTGGTTTAAGAGTACTCCTACCAATAATTTGAGTTATCTACAATCAAACAAGCTGCAACCCACATATTCTCAACTTAAAGAAGCATGTTTTATGTGGTTTATTTGGCTATTTTGCAAAAAATCACCCACAAAATGCAGTGGCAGCAGGTAGCCAAGGGTCAATTGTATTTGAACTAACAGTGGGTGAGAAGTTGTTGATGATGTCGGTCCACTACTACTTCTTTTCATACTAACTTATTGTTGGTTTTCCGATATGATTGAATAATAGTAAATCACTTGATTTTTATGTATGGTTTCACCTTACTCATCATTCTTGAACAATTTATGTGTATCACATATATGTATTTTGAGTTAATATTATCCTTGTATTCATTATAATATTTTTTAATAATATAGAATTACGATCCTATTTATGTTTACAATCTTAGTTATGTAAATGATTAGTATTAGAAAGCTAATATTAAATTAAGAAATTAATTAATGAGATCTAATAGAAAATGAAAGCTTGAATAAGCATTATTGCTTCCTTCTACTATAGATTGTGAATTTTATAATGCAATGAGATATGTGAATAGAAGGGCTTGATTGAAACCCCATGGTGTCTTAAATATACGCGTCTAATGCTCTCCTTGTGGTATACACACAGTGTTTGATGTGATGTTCAAATGCATGAGTGGATTCTTTGAAGTAAATTCGTGTATTTGGTGTCTTTGACTATGTGTGTGTTTCACGGCATCCTAAATTGAAAGAACAAATTATTTGGGTAACTATATAGACCATAGTGTTTTTTTTGGCTTGTTTTGCTGATTGATGGTAAAATAGTAGCAACAGAGTATTGTCATTCATCCCAAAAGGGAAGTGGGGCCTCCATTCAACCGAATAAAGGAGACCCTGTACCAACACTAGGCTTTGTACTTGCACCGGGCTATGCTATTACTAATGGTCCAGACAAAGCATATATGTTCATCATCCTGCTCGTGAACAAGCTTAAGAGTCTAAGTTTAGGGATGAAATCATATGAAAATAGTAAACTCATGGAGAGGTAAGCAGAATTGATATTAGCAAATTAAAATCATCAAACTTCTGATAAATAGATGGTATTATAATTTCTTTTTAATTGGAAAAAAATAATATCGTCAAAGAGATGTTGACTTTGTATTAATCAAGAATAAATCAATTGATCAATACAATTCATTATTTGTTCTTTATTCTGATAACATTCTAGTAGCATATCATTACTTTACCTCCAATCCGTCATAAAACAACCATCCTGTACCTCTAATATATAGAGTAAACTAAAACAAACAACCAAAATTGGTTTACAAAACTAGTGGCCAAAACCATGGGCCCAAAACTAGGTATCTCACTTCTACTAGCAAAGATATACTGGTCCTTATTCATGAAGAGTGTCTCTAAGAATAGTAAATAAATCCCATGAACAAGTAACCCCCACCATTATGCTATAAGAAATAAAATTGTAACTCCCAAGCACTCCATGAAGGCTCTGTTTACAAGGCATGACTCTTTGTATTCCAATGTGTATTTCATCTTTCTTTTGTATTCATGCAACCAAAAAGTATTTAATTTGAGACTATTTTTTCTTACCACACATGGTCATCCAAATTTGTCTATCTACATATACTAAGGGAAAACATAATAATATTTATCTACAAATATAATTAGATACATTAGACATATGGATTTACAAGGTAGGCATAACATAATCCCAATAGTCTCTCACTTGATATTTACATTACAAAGACACAATAGAAATATAAGAAAATAGTTAAGTGCTAGAATAGACAAGGCCTATAACCTCTCTACACTAACCAAACTTATTCATGCTCATTAGTTTTGTAAGGGAATTTGAAACATTGTGAAGAGTATCTACCTTTTGTGTCGCAAACTTATCATTCTCAACCATCTTGTAAAAAAATGATACTAAGATATAAATTCTTAGAATGAGAATGGACCGTACAATATTCTTGGCCAAACAAATAGCAATTTGACTATTGCAAATAATGGCAACAACCCTGCGGTCAAAACTAATACTTGAGCACAACCTCCATAACAAAACTACCTTTGTACAAGAGCATGTAGCAGTTATGTGTCTCAACATCTTACCCACGTCATTAGTACCATAATAACATAAATAGTAATTAGAACTCCCTTGTAAATATCTAAATACCTTCTTAACATTATTCTAATGCTCTCTACCAAGGTTAGGCATAAACCTATTAATAACTCCCATTGTGTGGGCAATATTTAATCTACTACAAACCATTGCATATACCAAGCTACTAATAGGACTAGCATATTTAAGAAATATTGTGCATATCTTCAAGATTATCCTCCTCCTTAGGATAGTTCTCAAATGAAAACCTAGTGCCTAGAGGTAAAGGAATAGTTATTAGGTTAAAGTGTAATGCCCAAAGCTTACAACCAAGACATTAATGGTAAAAAATTAAGATTTGTAGTTTTTTGTGATACAAGTAAAATGCAACATTTCACAATGCACTCTCTCATTCGCAAGGTATTATAGAACCAAGGAATAAGACACTTGAAATGGGTACTAATGCACAACACAAGGTTAAACAAGCAAAATGCTTAATAACACCATGGGATAAAACATTATGATCAGCTCAAACATTGAGATATAGAGGAGAGTTAGTTTCTCGAGCTAAATTATAAATCTTGACTACTTGCCTACCAAACCACTCCTGTAACATCTCAAAAAATGAAACAAATAGGACAATCCTATACTAGATCAATGTTTGAGGAGCATGTTACATTTTGCAACACCTTGAATTTTAAAATTTGATTTATAGAATGAACTCTAAAATGCATCTGTAAAACCAATCCCTAGCACATTGACCATTTAGGCTTTGATCCCCAAATAAAAAATTATAAGAATAGGTCTTTGCATCAAGCACTAAACTCTAGGAACCACACCTCAAACTTTAAATTTTGATAGATAATTGGAATTTTAGACCTTAAACTCAATTTTACACCTAGCAAATCCATCAAATCTTTATTTCAACGGCAAGCCTAGTTGTTTTAACACTTTAGGCCTCAAAGATTGATTGTATTATGTATTTTATACTTTGAGGTCTAATTTATATTTTTCAACAATAAGAATTATCAAGGACAAGTCTAAGTTCATCATACACTCAAATTATACTTAAGAGGCTAAAAGTAAATATGCATCTCAGACTCCAAATTTTGAGAATCATCAAACACTATGCAAAAACTCACACCTAGGTTGATCTCTAACCACTAAGTAATTCATATTTTAAATTCATAATGACACTTTGCACCATGCAAAATGCATGTACAAATCTAAATCCTAAGAATGTAAATTAAAATTCAGAGTCCAATTTTCATGATACATTCTTCAAAATTCAAGTGTAAGTTTGAACTCCAACCCTTTTGCAATTCAAACTATAGACTCCAATTTATACTGACAACCTACAAAACATAATCAAGTATAAAAATAGCAAGCGAGTTATTTTCATGATTAGTGAGGTATAACTTCCTCTATTTTCATGTTAAGAAAAAATTAATTAGACCAAATTCTTGTGCACCTATGGGCTCTATGTTAACTAAACAATAACCCCCATAATGAACATGGTTCCTTGGATGTATAAGGTAAAACATAACTCATGTATTTTATCATAGACATTATTGATGCACAACATGATATAACCATCATTAAAGAATGGTAAACAAACTACATTTACATAGCATATATGGAAGAGTATAACATAAGATTCAATTTCACATTTAATATTTACTTGAGTGTTAAATGATAACTAAAAGAAGCAATGGAACCACAATTCACAAACTTATTATTTAAGCATGAGTTACAAGTTTTATGCCTCCAAAATAAACTGAGCTAATGAGTGGCAAGGGCCTAATTCTCTCAAAAAATAATACCATAAAGGAACTACCTTGCTAAAATAATAAAATAATCATACATACTCTCCATGCATATCCATCAATCTTGTTAGCTCCAACTATGATATAGCACCAACCAACTTTTGAACACACAAATATATTGAGAGGGGGGTGAATTGGTATAAAATTATATTTTATCTTTAACTAATGTACCAATGATCATCAAAACATCATTAAGGAAATTAGAAGAAATAAGATAACACCAGATTTATGTGGAAACCCTAGAGGGAAAAACCACAATGACAAAAATTGCTTGGATCGATTGCCCAAATATAGCCTCACAAGAATAATGAGATCTTATAATGTTTTGCAAGAACCATCCCACTAGAGACACAAATCCCCAACATAATTTATGGGCACCAACCTAAATGAGACTTCAATCTCCCAATTTGAGCACCAACCTAGAGAATAAGAGGCACCAACCTCACATGAAACAAGAGGCATCATCCTCAGAATACACTGAAATGATTACAATAGAACTTACAAAAAATTCACTATTAGAAATGCTCTCAGAATGAAGTTACATAATTATTTTTTGTCATTTGGACTACTCCACATGCACAATCTACTCTCCTTCACATAAATTGACTCTGCTCTAAAATATAAGACATGAAAAGCTTAGACAGATCACACACCAATGTATAGTCACAGTTCTGTATTGTTCAACATTACTTTCAAAATTTTGAAACTAGTTGCTTAAATACCAATATGAGATGATAGATACCATTGATATGTCAGTTTGTATCAATTCATAGACCTTATCTCTTATTTCTCCCTCTTCTTTGTGGACTTGCAGATGATCAACACATGTCCCTTCTAAAGCATTCATTCCTTTTGGGCCTGACCAATACATGTGTCATCATTTCAGGAACTCATGAGAGGAATATTGAAGGCATGAAATTTCCCATGACAAAAGAAGTTTGTATGAAATAGACTTGACCCCTCGATAGATCACAAACCAAAGCATTTCACACACTAGTAAAAATAATTCATTAGAAGTTAAATAATCCACAAAGCAGAAATCTAGCATGACTCAACCAAATGACTAAAAGTGGCACTGATAGGGATTAAGTGGGACCTCGAACTTTTGCACTTTCACATGCGATAACTAGATCAAACCATAAACAGTGTGGGTGAACAATGACACTGAAGGGCTTAAGTCATAACTTAAGTGACCTAGAACCTCCAATAGCTAGTTAACAATGAAATAGAACATAAAATGCTCAACCATGAAAACACTTAAGGTTTGGGCTAAAACCCTACAAAGGCACAAACCCTAATAGAAGCATGTAATCCAAACTAGCTTAAGTTATCCGATGTAGACCATAATTATCACTACTACTAGCAGACATGAATAGATTAGAGCAACAAAATATAGTTAAAATAGACAAACTCCATATCTAGAGAAAATAAATATATCTTGACAAAAGTGATAATTTTGACAACATTGATAATATTTGTAATCACCTCCTTCTCAAAGGCCTTGACATCAATATAGAATCCTTCACATCAATGGAAACAAGCATATTTCCAAAACCAACTATGTGGAACCCTTAGTCCCACCCCTCTAAAATGAGAGATGATTTATCGATAAATAAAGCACAATTGTAATACAATTATGGGGAATATACAAATCATGACATCTCACATAGAAACATAAATATCAAAATCTAGTACACAAGAGTATACAAAGGTTAATGCCTCCAACCAATAACACACAAGAAAACTTGGTATCAACCACAAAAATCAAAGAAAAAGGGTGGCTCAACCACACACTCAAGCAAGGACATTGCAAGGACACGTCAAGTACCAAATAATCAATGAGAATAAGAAAGGCACTACTAAGTATCAAATATAGAGTGTCATCATTGTCTTGCATGATTCCCTAAAGGATATCGTGCATAAGCAATGGCATAAGTACTATCTTGCATGATTCCCTCAAGGCCTTCATACACAAGTAGATCATAATAATAGCCTTTCATGATTCCCTCAATTTTTTCAATGCAATTGATTTCATATTGTTTTCTTCTATGATTCCTTCAAGGCCTTCATGCATATGTATGTCTAGCATATCTTACATGATTTCCTTAGGGCCATCAACATAAGTAATATCTCAAGTTATTTAGGTTAATTCATTTTAGATGTTTGAAACCCAAATACATTTTAATCTTATTATATTAATGATATAATGTTTCATATTATGGTATCTCTAGTTTTATAAGTGTGGCATGGTCCACTCTACTCCTAACCTTACTATCCAATCCTAGGTCTAAAAGTCAATATTCACCCAAAATTCAAGGCACAAAAAATTAGGCCAAAGTTCTGTTGGCATTGGTTGTCATTGGTGTCAACACTTGGTGAATTGTTTGTGGTTGTCATTGATGTCAACACTTGAGACTGTGGTATGTTTGGCATTAGCTTTCATTGATGATTTGGTTGTCATTGTTGAAAACATTTAGTTTGGGCTATCATTGATGTATGATGATGTGTTGCTAAAGTTCCTGGTTGGATGTCATGCCTTGTTTGATGTCATGTAAAGAAGTATTGTGTACGTGGTTGTTGTCAGCAAAGTTATTTTCATGATGATATATTAAGATGAGGATTAGAATTATTGCTAATGGTGGAGAGATGTTGTTGATAGAATATAGCATGTTGTATGTTCTCTTATGTTGTTCTTTAAGAAGTATGTGTTGTTGCAAGGTTGTTCTGGCCTCTATAAGTGGGTAAGAAGGTTTTATTTCAGAATGGTGCTGTGAAGACTATTTGGGAGAATGATTTTCATTCGTCCACTATTGGAGATATGGTCTTGTAGTTGGGATTCAAATTTTGAGTCATGTGGATGTTGCACTCCTATCTTTTTTAAGTCACCTGTGTTGCCGAGGAGGTTTCTATAAATTGCAAAAGGTTGGCAATGTTGTTGGTTGTCTGGACTAGTCCAAAAAATGATCCACATTTCTCCACATTGATGTTTCTCCTTCTACAACTTGGTGGATGTCTTCTCAATGTTTGTGTAGTGTCTCAGTTCTAATTTCATATGTTGAAGTGGATAGCAAGTTGTCCTCTTAATGTTATATCACATGTTTGTACATTTTGTGCTTCTGGCATGTAGTATTATGTTTATGTTTGATATACAATGGTTTTTGGTGGCATGATAGTATGAAATAAGTGTCTTGAAGTGTTGTTGGATATTCAATATAAACATCTCTTTGTGATTTGCACATCAGTAGTTGATCTCTTTTGGCGTTTCGTAGTGTTTGAGTTCGTCTTTTGGGTAATTTGTGGATATTTGGCCGACAGGGCTTGTTACCTTGCTTGTGTTATGTGCTAGAGAGTGTGTGCCAACATGTGAGTTGTTTGGGATCACATTGGAAGATGTAATAAGGTTATTTTTGGTCCTCTCTATCCCTTGATAGGACTGCATTGATGTTTTGTGGCCGAATTTTTGAGATTATTGTTTATCTTCTTCTTGGTTGACCTAATTGATATTTTGTGATCTTGCGATGGATATAAATGAAAGATAAAATTAGTTAAAAAGTGATGTGGAATGTATTGAATATCTCGTTGAAGAAGTGTGAAAGTGTGTGGAAGAAAGATCAGATGTGCTTTAACGCCTCAATCAGCAGAATGTTGTGTCATCTAGGTACAATTCCAATGTATTCTCTAAAGCAATAGTAAAATTTGGGTTATTTGTTTCATGCATTTTCTTGGTATTTATTTATTTTTCAAATATTTTTAATATCCTCATGCCTAACAAAAACCAAAGAAAAATTAGAAAATCATTTTAAACAAAAACAAAACTCAGAATAGGGGGGATATTATACTAGTATTAGAGCACAGTATTTCCTACCAGCCTGTGCAAAAATTACATGAGTGAAAAGAAACAGGTTTATAACAAAGGATCAAGTTGGTTGCATCCCCCATAGTTACCAAAAAAGTGAAACTATTTCATGTGTTTTGGTATTCACAGGTCTCCATGTTTACACAAGAGTTCATCCAGTGATAGTGAGAGTATCACACGAGCCATGGCAAAGAGAGATAAGGGATGATCTAGTTCACTTAATCCTGATTCTAGAGTAGAGTGAGAATTTGACACCATGATGGACATGATGGCATAGCTCTTGCCAAAATGAAACAAAATGTGACTCCTGTACATATAATTCATCTAGATGAGACTAGCAGCTCCTATGCTCAGCCTAAAGATAGGAAGAGGACTCCTACCTTTCCAACATCTAGGACCCTACAACCATCTTTTACATGTAAAGGCATATTCTCACCAGGAATAACCTCTTGAGCTGCAAGTATCTATGGTTGATGAGGTTAGGACAGGTTATGTTGAGTACATCACTCTTCCTCCTAATATCAAGGATATGTTGACCATTGAACACTTCCTAAACCAAAAGAGGTAGAGGTCAGTTGCATCTGGCAGAACAGAGGCCAAAGAACCACAGGTATCAAGAGACTTCGAGTAGGTAGTGAATAAAATAACCTTGGAGCATTTTGATGGTAGTGATATTTGTATAGCACATTCCTGGGTACAAAAACTAGATAATTACCTTTCCCTGAGACCCGTGCCTAAGGAAGAGGCAATCAGATTTTCCACCCTACATCTAGACAATTTGGCTCATGATTGGTGGTACCATGGATTGGTCACGCTTGTGCATAGATAGATTAGTACTTATGATGAGTTTACTAATAAACTCATCGATCGTTTTGACAAAAAATTCCAAAGGAATTCTTCCGTGAGCTTGCACAACTGAAGCAATATGGTTAAATGGAGTCCTACATCTCTAAATTTCAAAGGTTATCTGTAATGGTTCCTAGAATTTATGAGAGAATACAAGTGGTTCTTTTTAGTGAAGGTCTTATGGAGCCTTTATGTGGATAGATTAAATCATTTGATCCTCCCTCTTTACAGCATGCAATGAAGAAAGCACGTAACATGGAGCTTGTTGCCTCAAAGAGTAATCTCTCATCAAAGACATTCACCCCTTCAAAAGATGAGGTTCATCATAAATTTTTAGACCAGCAAAAGAAACCAACACAAAAACTTAATGATGAGACCATATGAATTGAGGAAGAATTTGTGCTTCAAATGCAAAGGTTATTGTGAATTAGGTCATAAGTGTCCTATATAGGGCCAAGTAAATCAAATGAAATACTATTATGCTAATGAAACCACTTCTGAAATTTTAGAACGACAATCTGATCCGAAGGAAAATGAGGTGTAAAATCCATTCGGTGAGTCAGAAAAATATCTAGTGGAAGTGTCCTCCACAACACAACTCTCTAGCATTCAAAGAGAGGGGTATTTCAAAATTAGAGGAGTCTTGAGTGGACAGCGTGTGATAATGTTGCTTGACATAGGATCCACTCATAAGTTCATTGATGAGGGGCTAATTGCTAAACATGGAATTAAGACAAAGGAATTCAAGGAGTTAAGAGTGAGGGTTACAAATGGCTTCACTCTCATGTGTAACAGAAAGATTCCCAATCTCACCTTGCAGCTAAATGATTATGAGTTTCAAGCTTATTACTAGGTTGTTAGTATGGGTGAGATGGATGTTATATTAGGCATGAAGTGGCTTCATGCGATTGGATAGTTTACCCTCAACTTGCATACAATGGAAATGAGTTTTGAGGTTGATGGTAGGAAACATGTGTTGAGAGGGATGTCAGATGGTGTTCTACATGTTATTTCCCTTAGGGGGAAGGGGAGTAGAGGAAGGGAAAAGGAGATCAAACAGGAAATGGAAGAGTTTGATTGCATCCAGGAGGAGTTTGATCTTGTCCATTGCCCTAAGAAGTCAGAAAGAGAGAATCTAGATCAGCAAGAGGATAGTCTTCAATTAATTAATAATCCTTTGTTTGGGGTAGATGTTGATGTGAATTATGATAATCTATACTTTCAGTTGGATGATGGAGCTCTTTCTAATTCCTATGTAGATAATGGTGATAATCACAAGATTTGGGATCCTAGTATTGGTTCATGATTCCCAATGGAGCCTACTGATACATTCCACATTGTGTAGTATGCATATTATTTTTCTTTTAGCCCACTCACAATTGATTTGACTATGTTGTGAATGACACATAAGTGTGGGATGGATGGTTGGTGTGAGATGATTCCTTCTATGGAAGAAGGAGACAAATATTACTGGTATTTTGAGTTGCTTCTACAGGATGGTCATGCTATTGGATACATGATAAAGAAGCAAAGTTTGGGCAGTTTGGCATTCCAATTGTAATTAGGGTGGTGTAGCAGGAGCCATCAGGAATCGGGAATGACAAGCTCCCAATTTTTCTATGGGATCCAGGCAGAGTACACCCATGGAAGGTTATGATACATGAATTTTATCACTACACTACTTGGAGTTTGCATGATGGGGTTATTAGTTTTATTCAGAGCTATTTGACTAGGTAACTAGATGTGAGACAACTAATTGTCACACCCAAAATATTTTGTGTTCTTAGATGACTGAATTCAAGAAATAGCAAGGGGAGAAGAACCTTGTGCACAATTTATATGAGGATGATTTTTAGATTTGATATCTAGGGATTGGTGTAATGGGCACATTACTTCCCATTGATCCCAATGAGTTGCTTCACTTCATCTTGGTGAAGATTATATTAGATTAGCGCAATGGAAGTTAGTGGGTTTTGAGTATGGTGGACTTCCAGTTGGGATGTGGGATCTAAGATTCAGTATTCTTGGCAGAATGCTTCTTTTTCAGAGAGTGGCCTACAAAGCTACCAAGTCTAGCTCTATCATTATCTAGTGGATGTAGTGGGGTGTTGGTAGAGCATTTTATAGACTGATTTGGGATCTCGACATTCAAGTGATAGGCCTGGGTATTTAGGTGAATATTTCTTAGGGACAATAAATCTTGGGGAGGTCGGGCTGGACCATGTCCCATTTTCCTAGTCAGTTGACAGATGTGGTGATTAGAATGCCAACCAGTCCTTGTAGGCTAACATGATACTTAGGGGACCCCTTTGAGGGTAATTTGTGGCTCTTCAACAAGCCTTTTGGTATTCATTTCAGTACTCTTCAGCTCATTGTCTCAAGTTATTTGTGGTGTGCCTTCTGGAGGCCATTCTGGGTATTTTTACACACACTTACTATTTTTAGTAAGTCACTTGGTTGTATTGCTCATACTTACTATTTATAGCAAGTCAAGGTTTGGTCAGTTGTCATCACGCCTATATCTGGAAAATGTTGCTGGGTTACTCCCATGAGTTGGCATTGGTGTTATTTAGGGAGTTAATGGTTTATTTTATATTATTAAAGTTAAGTTTAATTTTAATAATATTTTTTAATTGATGACTTTATAATATGGTGTCATAAGGAGTTAAAAGGGTGATATAAGGCATTTAAATAAAGTATTACATTTTAATGTCAACTTTATGAAATATCATCAAAAGCAAATGTATTTAAATGTCATCAAAAGAAAATATTAATAAAAAGGTATTGTTTAGCCAAGTGGGCTATGGGGATTTCGAGGAGATACAAAAAGCACACTTAATTCTTTTTATTCATTCGTTGTTATTTGCACAAATTTTGAGAATAACTGAGTGAGTGTTTACTGTTGAAAGTTACAACTTTTCTATGGACAAAATCCCTCAAAAAGGACAATGTTTGCAGGTGTGGAAGATCACCCAAGGGTACTTCATGGATAATCTCATTCAGGGGTTATCATTGAGATTCATTGAATTAATTTGAATTATACTTTCAAAGAATTTGAAAAGTATTTCAACATGAAGACATCTCTACAGATTTAAGGCAGATATAACAATTTTTTTTAGCATAAGGAGGGTCCTTTTGTTGGTCATACAACTACAACAAGGGGTCGTATAGAATTAGTAGGCCATGTGTGAGTTCCTAGGCCAAACGTCTAGCCTTGGCATTAATAACCACATCAATTGTTGGCATGCAGGGTAGATAAGAGATTATGCATCAATTTCGAAGTGGGATTTGGAGGCATTTGAGATTGGTGTCCAAGTTCATGATTTTACCAGTTGTTGGTTAGGTATTTTTAGATTTGCATGTTTTGATTTTTTTCATTCGTGTATGATTCCAATGTATTCTCTAAAGCAATAGTAAAATATGGGTTATTTGTTTCATGCATTTTCTTGGTATTTATTTATTTTGCAAATATTTGTAATATTTGCATTGCCCGACAAAAACCATAGAAGAATTAGAAAAGAATTAAAAAAAAAAACATAACTCAGAACAAGGAGGGGATATTATAGTGGTATCAAAGCACAGTATTTCCTACTAGCCTATGCAAAAATTACATGAGTGAAAAGAAATAGGTTTATAATAGAGGATCAAGCTAGTCACGTCCCCCTCAATTACCAAAAGGTGAAATTATTTCAAGGGTTTTGGGTATTCATAGGTCTTCGAGTTTACACAAGAATTCATCCAGTGATAGTGATAGTATCATAGGAGCCATGGAAGAGAGAGATAAGGGATGATCTAGTTCACCTAGTCCTAATTACATAGTAGACTGAAAATTTGACACCATGATGGGCATGATGGCACAACTCTTGACCAAAATGAACCAGAATGTGACTAATAGACATACAATGCATTTAGATGAGACTAGAAGCTCCTACACTCAGCCTGAAGATAGGAAGAGGACTCCTACCTTCCCAACATTTAGGCACCTACAACCATCGTTTATACATAGAGTGGAGGCATGTGCTCACTAGGAACAACCTCTTGAACCACGGGTATCTATGGTTGATGAGGTTAGGATGGGTCATGTTGATTACATCACTCTTCCTCCTGATATTAGGAGTATGCTGACCTTTGAATAGTTCCTGAACTAGAAGAGGAAAAGGCTAGAGCACTGCATGTATCGAGAGACTTCTAGCAAGCAATGAATAAATTACCTTGGAGCATTTTGATAGTAGTGATAGATGTACATCACATGCTTGGGTACAAAAACTAGATAATTACCTCTCCCTAAGACACATGCCTAAGGAAGAGGCAATCATATTTTCCACCCTAAATCTAGATGGTTTGGCTCATGAGTGGTGGTGTTGTGGATTAGACACACTTGGGCATAAATCAATTACTACTTATGATGAGTTCACTAATAAACTCATTGATTATTTTGATAAAAAGGATCAGAAGTATTCTTCCATGAGCTTGCATAGTTGGAGCAATATGGTTCTTTGGAGTCCTACGTCTCTGAATTTCAAAGGTTATCTGTAATGGTTCCTGGCAGTTCTGAGAGAATACTAGTGGCTCTTTTTACTAAAGGTCTCATGGAGCCTTTACGTGGATGGATTAAAGAATTTGATCCTCCTTCTTTAGACCTAATGCAAAGAAGAAAGAACATAACATGGAGCTTGTTGTCCCAAAGAGTAAGCTCCCGTCAAAAACATTCACCCCTTCAAAAGATGAGGTTCATCAGAAAGTCTTAGACTAGCAAAAGAAACCAACACTAAAACTTAATGATGAGACCATAAATGACTTGAGGAGGAAGAAATTGTGCTTCAAATGCAAAGGTTCTTGGGAATCAGGTCATAAGTGTCCTATGCAAGGCCAATTAAATAATATGGAATACTAATATGCTGATGAAACCACTTCTAAAATTTTAGAACAACAATCTAATCTGAAGGAAAATGAGATCAAAAGTGCATCCAGTGAGTCAAAAAAAGATCTCGCAGAAGCATTCCCCATAGAACAACTCCCTAGTATTCAAAGAGAGGGGTCTTTCAAAATTAGAGGAGTCTTGAGTGGACAACATGTGATAACGTTGCTTGAAATAGGAGCCATTTATTGCATTTATAGCATGTGACACCTTTCTACTAAAAAAACTTACTTCTTGTCATTTTAGATTTGCATCGAAAAGCCTTATGCCCAAACCCATTGCATGTATGACAATAACCATTAAAATATTGGAACATCGTACCATTAGTGTAACCATTCATCATCTAACTTCTGCAATCACTAGCCTTATGACCAAATCTATTGCATGTATGACATTCATCTGAAAATTATTGAAAGTTCTAATTTATTATACTTCTACATTCTATAGCTCTATGTCCAAATTTATTGCAAGAATATAGTAACCATTAAAAGATGAATATCTTTGTGTAGTTGGTTGTTTGATAGGACTGTTGGTATGTGGCGACTGATCATGCTATACTGTACACTCTTCATGTATCCTTATCAGGGTCCAGGGCTAGGCCAGGCCTCAGGCGGGGGTTCGGGGGCGACAGCTTCTAAAAGCTTCTAAAAGCTTGTTATAAGCAGCTAGGATGGTGAGTTGTAGTATGGCATTATTCGCAATATTGTAATAGGTTTTTGCATTGGATAATAAAATCATTGGATGGCTGCGGTTTTGTGGATGTAGCCCAAATTGGGTGAACCACGCTAAATTCTCTGTGTTGTCTTCTATGTGTGTTTCATTACTCTATTTTATTGTTCAAATATGCATTTAACTTGTTATATATATCTACCTTCTAACCCTAACAAGTGGTATCAAAGCGGGTTGTTCTCAATTAACGTCTGCAGGAAAGTCTCACGGTTGAGTGGGAGTCTCATAGTTAAGCGGGAGCAATGGCAGACGAGGGTAAGTTGAAGGTTGAGAAGTTCAATGGGAAGAACTATCAGTTATGGAAGATTAAGATGGAGGACTACCTCTATCAGAAGGATTTATGGCGGCCATTGGAAGGGAAAACCAAGCAACCCACAACAATGTCAGATGAGGACTAAGATATTTTGGACAGAAAGGCACTTGGTAGTATTCGTTTATGCCTAGCACAATTGGTCGCGTTCAATATTACAACAACAAAGACAACTCAATAGTTGATGGAAACCCTAGCGAAGTTATATGAAAAGCCTTCCGCTTCGAATAAGGTATTTCTTATGAAGCGTTTATTTAATATGAAAATGGTAGAAGGTGGGTCAGTTACTGATCATTTAAATGAGTTTAATACGGTTACTAGTCAATTAACTTCTGTAAAAGTAAACCTTAATGAAGAAGTCAGGGCTCTTTTGATTATGTGTTCTTTGCTTGAAAGCTGGAATAACTTGATAATGGCTGTTAACAATTTTATTTCTGGTTCGAATACATTGAACTTTGATGATGTTGTTGGTGTTATTTTGAGCGAGGAAATTCGTAGGAAAAGCTCAAGTGGAACATCCACATTAGGCAGTGTTTTGAATGCAGAAAGTAGGGGCAGAACAAAGGAGAGAGGAAACAATTTTGCAAGTTGTGGGAAGTCACAAGGAAAATCAAGGGACAGAAGATCCCAATCTAGAGAAAAGAAGAATTGTTGGTACTGTGGTAAGCCAGGTCATTTAAAGAAAGATTGTTGGTCTCAGAAAAATAAAGAAGGAGACAAAAAGGAAGGAAATAAAAAGGCAAATGTGGTAAGTAATAAATCTAATGAGGATGCTTTGATTCTTTCCCTTGACAATATTGATGATTCTTGGGTGTTAGATTTAGGGGCTTCATTTCATGCTACACCCCATAGAAATTATTTTCTTGGTTATGTCCAAGGGGATTTTGGGCTAGTTTATTTGGGAGATAATGAACCCTGTCAGATTGTTGGAAAGGGAAGAATCAAAATTAAGTTGCAGAATGGGAATCATTGGCTAGTACATGAGGTAAGGCATGTTCCAAAGTTAAAAATAAATTCAATTTCTACAGGGCAACTAGATGATGAAGGTTGTGTTGTTACATTTAGTGATAAAAACTGGAAGGTTACAAAAGGTGCCTTAGTGGTAGTAAAAGGTGTGAAAGTAGAAACCTTATATATTTGTACAGGTTATACTGTTCTTACTACTTTAGCTATTACAAATAAAAATCAATGTTCAGGAACAATTGTTGCAGTTCAGCAAGTAGAAAATCAGATAGTTGTTGTGGATTCTAAATCAGCACTATGGCACAATAGACTTGGGCATATGAGTGCAAAAGGTATGAAATTACTTCATTCAAATAATGTTTTACTGGGTCTAAAATGTGTTAATATGGATTTCTATGAAAGTTGTGTTTATGGAAAATAAAAGAGAGTTAGTTTTCTCAAGGATGGGAAACAAAATAAAGATGAGAAATTGGAGCTTGTGCATACGGATGTATGGGGACCAACTCAAGTATCTTCTCTCAGTGGCTCTCAGTATTATGTTACATTCATTGATGATGCAATTAGGAAGGTATGGATTTATTTCCTTAGGCAGAAATCTGATGTATTTGTAACTTTTAAAAAATGGAGAAGCTTGGTTGAGAATGAGACAGGTAAAAAGCTAAAATGTCTCAGATCTGATAATGGTGGTGAGTATTGCAGCAAAGAGTTTGAAGATTATTGTTCCTCTAATGGTATTCGTAGGTAGAAAACAGTTCCAAGGACTCCATAGGAAAATAGAGTGGCTGAGTGCATGAATAGAACAATAATGGAGCGTGCACAAACTATGAGATTGTATGTTGCGCTGCCTTTAAATATGTGGGCAGAGGCTGTAAACACTGATGTTTATTTAATTAATAGTGGTCCCTTTAATCCTTTGGGTTGTGGTATTCCAAAGGAAGCATGGTTAGGTAAGAAGGTGAGCTATTCTTTTCTCAAAACCTTCGGTTTTGAAGCATTTGCACATATACATTCTTAAAATAGAACCAAGCTTGATGCAAAATCAAAGAAATGTATATTTTTTGGATATTGCATTGATGAATTTGGTTATAGGCTTTGGGATTTTGAAAATAAGAAAATTGTGAGAAGCAGGGATGTCATATTCAATGAGAAAGTGTTGTACAAAGATCTATTGCAGCAACATGAGAAGATAGAAAAGGATTATGTAGTGTTGGATGACATTACAAACAACAATGTTCCAGTGATTCCTCATGCTGTGGAACAATAGCAACAAGAAATACCACAAACTCTAGTGAATGTTAGGCGATCTTCAAGGATAAGTAGACCTCCAGAAAGGTTTTCTCCCTCTTTGTATTCTATTTTATTAACTGATGTTGGTGAACCAGAATGTTATCATGAAGCTATGCAGGTGGATACCAAAGTTCAGTGGGAGCATGGAATGGAAGAAGAAATGGAATCCTTGTTGGAAAATCAGACTTGGGAATTATGCAAGTTGCCTGCAGGAAAAAAGGCTTTACCAAACAAAATGGTTTACAGGGTGAAAGAGGAGGATGGAGGTAAGAAAATATTTAAAGCCAGATTAGTTGTAAAGGGATTTGCACAGAAATAGGGTATTGATTTTGATGAAATATTTTCTCCAGTTGTTAAAATGACTTCTATTTGTACTGTTTTAAGTATTGTGGTTGTTGAGGATTTGCATTTAAAATAGCTTGATGTTAAAACTGTCTTTCTCCATGGTGATTTGGAAGAGGAAATATATATGGAACAACCACAAGGATTTGAGGTCAAAGGTAAGGAGAAACTAGTGTGCAGATTGAAGAAAAGTTTATATGGCTTGAAGCAAGCACCTCAGAAATGGTATCTTAAATTTGATAGTTTTATGGCTGAGCAAGACTACAACAGGTGTAATTCAAACCATTATGTTTATTTTAAGATGTTAGGTGAAGATAACTACATTATTTTATGTTTATATGTTGATGATATGCTAGTAGCGGGGTCTAACATGGATCACATAAAGGAGTTAAAACAACAGTTAGCAAATTCATTTGCTATGAAGGATTTGGGGGTAGCAAAACAAATCCTTAGTATGAAGATTACAAGAGATAGGAAAAATAGGAAATTGTTTTTATCTCAGGCTGATTAAGTTGAAAAGGTGTTGCAGAGATTTCATACGGAGAATGCAAAAGCTCTCAGCACACTTTTGCCCAATCATGTAAAATTGACTAAGGATATGTGTCCAAAGACACAAGAGGAGGAAGAAAAAATGTCCAAGGTACCATATGCTTCAGCTGTAGGCAGTTTAATGTACGCCATGGTATGCACGAGATCAGATATTGCATATGTTGTAGGAGTTGTTAACAGGTATACGATTCATCCTGGAGTTGAGCATTGGAATGCGATAAAATGGATTCTCGGATACTTGAGAGGTACATCCAATATATGTTTATGTTTTGTGGGCTCTAATACAAATTTATAAGGCTATGTTGACTTAGATTTGGCAAGGGATATATATACCAGGTGGAGTACCACAGTTTATGTATTTACAGTTGGTGGGACAACAGTGAGTTGGATTTCTCGGTTGCAAAAGGTGGTTGCTTTATCCACCACAGAGGCAGAATATGTGGCTGCAACAGAGGCAACAAAGGAGATGATATGGCTACAAGTCTTCATGGAAGAGTTGGAAAAAACATAGGCTGAAAATCACTTTTTTAAAGACAGCCAAAGTGTTATACATCTTGCCAAAAATTCTACCTTGCACTCTAAAACCAAACACATACAACTGCGATATCATTTCATTCAGTCAATATTGGAGGATGGATAGGTAAAGCTGGAAAAGATACATACAGATGACAATCTAGCGGATATGTTTACAAAGGCAGTGAAAAGGGAGAAGCTGAGGTCCTCTTCAGCTTTGGTTGGCCTTCAAATTTGAATTCAAGTATAACAGAGTAGCAGGGTCCAAGGTGCTTATTTCCAGTGGGAGTTGTAAGTGCAGCAGTGTCGTCCAGGATCAGTCTCCAAGTGGGAGATTGTTGGTATATGGCAACTAATCATGCTATACTATACACTCTTCATGTATCCTTGTCGGGGTCCAGGGCCGGGTCGGGCCCCGGGCAGGGGTTCGGGGGTGACAGCTTCTAAAAGCTTGTTATAAGCGGTTGGGATGGTGAGTTGTAGTATGGAATTATTCGCAATATTGTAATAGGTTTTGCATTGGATAATATAATCATTGGAAGGCTGCAGTTTTGTGGATGTAGCCCAGATTGGGTGAACCAAGTTAAATTCTCCATGTTGTCTTCTATGTGTGTTTAATTACTCTATTTTATTGTTCAAATCTGCATTTAACTTGTTATATATATATATATTTGCCTTCTAACCCTAACAAGGAGGCCCCTTGAAACTTTTCTTTTGGTTTTAGACATGTTTGATATTGATCTTCTTATCTCCAATCTTCCTTTATTCACGATTCTTCTTTTCAACATTATTTGGAGTCTAATTCTCCTTTGAGCTTTCTCCTTTTTCAAACCCTAATCCTTCTTTGTCCTTTTAAGCCTCTTGACTAGGAAGCATATCATAAAGCAAGGTGAAGCTCTTCTTGAATTTTTCCTCTTGAATCTTTGCATTCACCAGATCTGTCCTCAAAGTCACAACTTCTTCTTCAAGTCTTGAGTATTTTGTAGATTTGTCTTTCAACTTGGCATTCAAGCAGTCTTCAACTCTTTTTCCTTCTTCAATTTACAATTTTAGACTGGTGACTATCTCATTTGATTGTTTTAGATGCTCATTTGTTTCCTTGAGTCTTTCTTTAACTTTCTTGATTTGATCCCTCAACTTCTTGATGCACTCATCTGCTTCCTTAATATTTTCTTTTAGATCTTTATTCTCACATTCTGCTTTATCTAGATCATCAAGAGCAGATTTGAGTTCTCCTTCCATGTCAAATTCACAGTCTTCTTCAATAAACCCTTCCATGATAATATCTTCCAAAGGGATGGGATACCTCCTATTTGCCATGTGTTCAACCTCCAAGATCTACCTCAGTGATTAAGCCAATTGAAGGAACCAAGCTCTGATACCAATTGTTGAACACCCGAAATACTAAGAGGGGGGTGAATCAATATTAAATAAAAATCATTAACTTCATCAACTTAAACATGCATTTAAAGCATCTCATCAAACTTGCAAAAATAGAAAGGAACAATTAAAGCATATTGCATCACATCAATAAACATAAGAACACTAGATTTACATGGAAAATCTTTGAAAGGGAAAAACCAGAGCAAGGATTAGCTCACAATATATTATAACCGGTTATAATGGATTACAAAATGGAGGACTCATTATCCAAAAAGAATGGCTCACTACCTAAAGGACTCATTCTCTAGAATAGAAAGGAGATTAGAAGAATGGCTCACTGCCAGATTTTTAACTGCTAACAATGCATCTGCAACATGCTAAAAATATAATTCCAATTAAGCTCAGAAATTTGACTTTACACACTTCATACTTCACCACTACCACCTTTTCTACTTCTCTCTACATCACATATCTCACACAATACTGATGAGGGTGCCAACCTGAGTCACAAAATTCCACGCACAAAACCAGAGAATCTTATTACATTCCAAATAATGAAATTCTTACATGCAAAGGATCTCAAATCCTCGAGTTCTGTAATACATGCACATTACAAAATATTATAGAAATTCCCCTTTTTGCAATATGCGATCTTCTTTCCCCAAAAACTACTCACAAAAATTAGAAACTCACCCATAAATAACCCCTTTCCCTGTTTGGAGCCAAAAACAACATTCTAATTATGCACCAACTTCCGGAAGCCCTAACTTAAGATCTGACCGTCGGATCTTCAATCATAATACCTTTTCGGAAAGCTCTTGCAAAAATGAAGTGCCATAAAGTGGGGCCTAAAGGCTAACCGCTTTTGTTTTTTTGCCAATTTTCAGGCCCATTCGAAGCCTTTAAGTACCTCAAAATTAGCTTCGAAGATTTTATAGTGCAAAAAGCAGAAACTGAAACTTGAATAACTTTTGAACCTGGAATGGTCTTAGCCCGATTCTTTCACCAAAGTGTTTATTTTTTTGTCCCGAAGCTTCCCTCAAATTTTTGCCTCCTCATGCCTTCAAATTCACACCTGCTAAAAATAACAGTTGAGCAGAAAAAGCAGAAAAGCGATTTTGAAAGTTGGAACTTATTCTTCGACGAAAAGGGTATCCAGAAATGCAACATCTACAAAAAGCTAAATGAAAGTAAATATATTTTTGGGTGATGTAGGATTGCCCTTACACCACTGGATGCTCCTGCATCAAATACACACATCCATTCATCACACAGTAAATCAACCTTCTATATATACCACAAACACCCACAACACCAATTAGGTCGGCCTAATTAGATGAATTGTGTAACACCATGACCTGTCGGCCCAAAAATCCATCACACACGCCTTGTGGAAGAAACAAAAATGTGTTCATCAAAATAGGTTAGCATAACCTATAACCACTCCCATGAATATTCTCCTTACACAATTCAACTCTGCACAACCCCAAAACCCTTAGGTCGATTTCGCATAGCAAAATCAGTAAAGCAACAATTGAATGAATAAATTGTTCATCCACAACTCAAAACATAGACAACCAAATCACTTGCCAGTTGGAGTGCATACACTTCTGAAATCTTCAAACACTTCCTCAGAATCGCACAACATAATAAGCATCCATGGTGGAATGCAAAGCATTCCAATATGCACTTTGCACCTGTAACTCTGCAATTACTAAGCTCGATACACTGTCATCAATATCTTCGGTTCTGAAAGACATGCAACCTTGAAACTCTAGATATAGATTACTTCAACATGTACCAATATTAATTGTAAACTACATGATAGGATGATGTGCTACGGAGCAATGCGAACTACAAAACTATTGCTCTATAATACTAAAAAATACACTAGGAGTTAGTGGATTTCCTCAAATACACTTGTTCTTCTTAAGAGTTCTCCAGACTACATACATACTGATATACCATCACTTCTACAATGGGTTTCCATCAATGAAAACAACACACATCATCATGCTCATGTTTCCAAAACCTTCATCTTCAAGGAATATAAATTTGATTTTAAATAAATTTTATTTATAAAATATTTGTTTGGAATATATCACCTATTTTCTTCCAAAAACTATGACTAGTAGTCTCATTAAAGACATTCAAGAGAATGGAATTCATAATACATAATCAAATTGTTCCCCATATCTTCTTGTCTAAAATTGCAAAACCTTAATTAGATACTAAAGTAGTTTTTCCTTCCTTTGTACAAACTCTTCATTGATCCCTTTCTTATAAGAGATATTTCATCTTTAGCTTCTATAAATTGTATCTAGAGCTATTGAATTTCTCAATCTCTAAATGGGAAGTGTATGCTATGGTTTTGTAATGTCAAAAATTGTATCCTATATAATTTCGAATTTCATAAACCTCCCCTTTAGATAAATTAATTCAATAACGCAATGTCTATATTTATCCAACCTTACTTCAACCCTTAACTCTTTCGTTCTTGACTATTAAGGTGAATTTTCGTCATAGACAAATGTGTGCCATGTAGATATTTGTGTGTCACACGAACACCCCAAAAATATTCATGAATGCAATACCCATTTGGACATTACACTTCTCGCCTAGTATTAGTACTAGTACTAGTGTAACGGGTATGTGCAGGATCATCATGGAAAAAACAGGCCCTTAAGTGGCAATGAAAATTCAAAAAATCAGAGTTAGGCAACTTGACGTAAAAATTTGAATAAGTTATCTATATTATTTCAAAAATATATAAGAATAGAATCTGTAGAAAATTGAATGTAGTTTCTAAACTCCTAGGGTTTTGTTTTTTTAAATCTATTTGGTGAAAATTTAAAATTTCAATGCAGTAGTACTTAAATTTCAGGGAAAAAATAAGAAGTAAGTGTCTATCTGACCACCCTATCCACAATAAAATGATAATATTTTTTTATTAGATTTTAGATATAAGTAGAGGACTCATGTCCGGATGTGATGCATATTTTTTTGTAATTTTTTTCCAAGTAAATAATTAATTATGATTTTTTTATTACAACTTTTAAAAAATATAAAAACTCGTATGTCTAACCACCTTAACTTGGTCAAAACTTCTTGAAATTCAATTTTTTTTTTAATCCTATAGTATGAAAAGCATAGAATGTGACGCATGTTTTGGATTCAAAAAATATGATACCATTTGAAATCTATAGATGTTTTTCAATCAACCTATCAATCAGGACTTTAGTCATAATTCAAATAGAAAATGAATAATAATTATTTATTAAATTCAAAGTAAAGCATAATTTATATTGGTGGAAAGATGAGAATCTCCTTTAAAAACCCTTTTTGTTTCATCATTTTTGGGTTAAAAAAAAATCTTCAGCCACATGGGCCATCATATCACTTACATATCGCCACTTTTTGGCCCATCATGATCCTACACATAAGATCCGCGAATGTACTGTAGTGATAAACTTCAAGTATCATAATGTTGCATGGGTGTACTCCACTTGGATCCCATGAAAAAATTGGGAGTCTATCATTCACAATTCCTGATGGCTCTTACTACACCACATTGATTATAATTAGAATTCTAAACTTCCCAAACTTTGCTTCTTTATCATGCATCCCAACATCATGACCATCTTATAGAATCAGTTCAAAATATGAGTAAGATTTTTCTCCTTCTTCCATAGAAGGAAACATCTCACACCAACCATCCATCCCACATGTGTGTGTGATTAACAACATAGTCAAATCAACTGGAAGTGGACTCAAAGAAAAAAAAATATGCATACCAAACAATGTACACACCGTGGAATGTATCAACAATTTCTATTGGGAATCTTGAACCAATACTAGGATCTCAAATCTTGTTATTATTGCCAATATCCACACAAGAATCAGAAAGAGATCCATCATCCAACTCAAAGAGTGGATTATCATAAGTCACATCAACATCTACCCCAAACAAAGGATTATTAATAATTTGAAGACTATCCTCTTGCTAATCTAGATTGCCTCTTTCTGATTTATTGGAGCATTAGAAAACATCATACTCCACCTACATGCAATCAAACTCCTCCATTACCTATTCAATCTCCTTTTCCCTTCCTCTACTCTCCTTCCTACTAAGGGAAAAAACACGTAGACCACCATCTAACATCCCTCTCAACACATGTTTTCTACCATCAACCTCAAAGTTCGTTTCCATTATACACAAGTTGAGGGTAAACTCTCCAATTGCATGAAACCACATCATGCCTAAGACAACATCTATCTCACCCATACTAACAACATAGTAATCAACTTGGAACACATAATCATTCAATTAGAGTGTGAGATTGGAAATCCTTCGGTTACACGTGAGAGTGAAGCCATCTACAACCCTCACTTTGAACCCCTCAAATTCCTTTGTCTTAAGTCTATGTTTAGCAACTAGCCCCTCATCAATTGGGACACATAGCTAAGTTTTACAGAAGTAAGATTGTGAAACCATCTGGTTCACAAAAAAAGGTTGATTTGGTTGAGATGAAGAAGGAGATGAATAAGATATAGAAGAAAAAGGAATAGAATGAGGTGAAGATTGATTATGTACCAAATCCTGGTGCAGATGTTTCATCTAGAAACTAGATAGAGAACATTGGCTTAGGGAGAGATTTAGCAGAAAACTTTCCAGCCCCCTGCCAAAGATGTGATGTTGATGTCTTCAACATATTGGTATATGAATTAATTGTTATGATTGATCTATTGGTGAAATATTCGAAAAGAAACCTCTTGTTGCAAAGATTTATAGAATGTTTTGAGGTGCTTGTGATGATATAGTAAGGGTTTGATAGATTTTTTGACCTAACTTTATCTATGGAAATTAATGCATATTAGGTCACTAGAAAAGTGTTTTTATTCTATCTTGCATATTGAAAAGTCACTTGTGATCGAGCATTTGAAGTGGAGATCAAAGAAAAAGAGAGTTGAAGCAATTCTAGTGCATTGTGTGAAACCCTACTAGTGAATTCCAAAGGTATTTATCAAATTCTTGTAAAACCCTATTTTGAAAGAGGTTCAAGATGTATACTCCTTAGGTTATTGATGTACTTGAGCGACCAAGACCAAAGTTCAAGAAGCACTCGTACAAATCTATGAAAATGGATCTCGAAGGTGCATTTTCTAGGGTTTTGAGTGGTGTAATCCACATAGAGGATGTGTGAATATAGATGAATCATACAAATATGGATGAGTATGACCATCTGAAGTTGGTAGAATTAAGGGAAAAGGTGCTAACTGGTGATGATTTCAAGCTGAAACCAGAGTATGCTAGTCTAACAAAGAAGAAATTTGATGTGTGGAACAAGTTTCCCAATTTTTGTTATGAAGATGAGTGGGTGAAATATGTTCTTAAAAAAATACATGAAAAATTCATGCGGTTGGACTTGCCACACATAATAAACAAAGATGAAATTAGGGTTGTAACTAGTTTGTGCTCCACTGGACCAATTCTAAAATTGAAGGTGGTGAAGAATGAGGTAGTGATAAAGCTTACTAGAGAAAATTTCAATAACAGTGCCCTAAAGATGAATGATATCAATGATCAAACAGTCAAGTATGCTTCAATGATGATTGGTTATAATATATTTTATATAAATAGAGAGAATTTTGTATCTGCCACCGCAATACACACAACACACCAGATGGTGAAGGAAGGGCTAGACATTGATTTCTGTGAGCTCCCTAGATTTTAATTATTGGAGAATCTTCCAAATACAAAAGAGTCAAGGTACCCATTCCAATATGGTACTCTTATTATTTTTTTGTTGTTTTAATTCCTTAGAGAGTTTCATGGACAAAAGAATGTTGTATGGAATAAAATTATTCTGATAGTTGTACAAATCAGAGATCACTTAAGGAAGTTTGTATATTTTGAGTCCGAAAAGTCATCTTTGTGGGGATTCTTCAAAACATTTCAAGACTGAATGCAAGAGAGATATAGGATTTTGGCAAGTGTTGTGGAAAATTATAAGAATGACATAAAATTCATGGTTAGTAGAGACTACTACTATATGGATGTAGTTGAACCCAAAACAATTTGGGTTCTAGAGTTTGGTTATGAGGTAACATAAGTTGAACTTATTGGTCTTGCAGAGGTTGTATTAAGTGAACCTAGAGATATAGCAGTAGATAGTTTTGTTACGTATGAAGAAAAATCCAACAAAGAAAACCTAGAGAAGAAAAAGAAAGATATTGCATAAAAGGCTGAGAAGATGAAGGTTGATTTGGAGAGAGAGTTTGGTGCCTTTGAATCCCCTTTGAAGAAATGTATAGGTAGATATGCCCCTCTAGAGAATCCACAAAAATCAAGAACGTCAGATAGGACCTCACTTCCCACACCCCCTACTATTACAAAGCTTTCTGGAACTCCTCCTCCCAGAACAAAATTTGCAAGTGGTTCTAAAAATAAAGATACATCCAGCACCGCTACGCAACAAAAGTCCCCCAAGAGGAGAAGGAAAGAAAAAGAAACAAGAGAAAAAAATATGTGTTGAAGAAGAAGAAGGAGAGGAAGAGGAATAACATTAGTTGATCTGTAAAATAAAGTCTCAATTCTCATAGGAAGAGACCGATACAAAAAGAAAGAAAATTAATGTGGTGGATATTGAAAGTGAAGAGGAAGTAGAAAAGGAAAATATATTTTTTATTTTTTGAAGAAGAGAAAAGAGTTCCAAGAAATCTGAGAAGACCCCTCTGGTCAAAAAGCATACTCTTATGAAGTTAGATGCATTGTCCAGTAGTATTCCAAAGTTTGGTATGCTAAAAGAAATTGTTGAAATGTATCTGGATGCAAATGATGAAGACAAGGCAACAATTGAAGAGGCTATAGTAAAATACATGGTGGCATTTAATACTAGCCTAGATGAGCTAGAAGATTAATTTCTAGATGATCTAAATAGTGTGTTGAATGCAAGAAGACAAGAGGTTATTATAGAGGATGAAAAGATGAAGACATTTTTCTTGGAGAAGATCGGTTCCTCACTGTCTCATGAGGATAGGCTCAAGTTGTCTAAGTTGTATTGCAAGAAATCTAGGACAAAGAAAAGAGTTATCACTCTTATGAACAAAGATAAGGAGATATTGAGAGGTTGAGAAATGAGACACTGCAAAAAGTGGAAACACTTGCTAAAGAATTGGGAGTTCCTTCGGGTGATGAAGATTAGATGCAACAAGATAAACCCCTCTCAAAAAGTAATGAGCCTGTCAATGAACAACATGATCATGAGAATGAGAAACAAGATGTGTTGACAAATAACACCCTTTTGGATGTAGAGATTAATACTGAGCATAATAAAGAAGATAAGAAGGATGTCCTAGAGAAGAATGAAGCTCAAAATGAAAAAAAATGCCCCTCTGAAAGTGGAAAATACTACAGAAGAATGATTTGTCAATGTTGATAAGGAGAAGACTAATAAGAATGAAGAATAAAGCACTAAAACTAGTGGTGGATCCTCTAGACCCTCTGGAGATTCATTAAAATATCTTCTAGGCATGCAGTTACAATTTTAACCAGTGGTGTCTACACAACTGTTGCAAATTCCTATGCAACAAGGTCAAGTGGACCAAGATAAAATTTCCCCTCTACAAAAGTTATAGTTTGGTGAAGTATTTCATGCCTCCGCAAGGAAGGAGATTCTTCAAACTCACCAGAAGAGTATTGAGTTGGTGAATGAAGTTGTGAAACTGTTTCAAGAAGGACTTCCTAGAGTGTCTATTGACAATTCTTTATCCAGTGTGCAACAATTAAGGTTATTACTTGATTCTTTTAAGAAGTATTCCACTGGGTTGAAAGAGAAGATAGAGAAGGAAATGGTAAAGAAAGTCAGTGATAAAAGGTTACCTGATATTTTTGATAAGTGTGCTACTGCACACACCAAGTTGCAAGGCAACTTCGAGGATCTTAAGAAGTGTTTGAATGAAGCCAAACAATTATTTCAATTATGTTTGAAGTGGCTAGTTTCTACAAGGATCATTAAAGATCATATGGACTCAATTGAGTCTCAAATTGCTCAGGCCTCAGGTGTTTATGATCCAGTGAGTGATGTAGATGGAGCTACAAGAGTTGTCATTGAAAATATACATGGTCAATTCTTTCTACTACAAGAACAAAAGGAGAAAATAATAATGTAGTATAGCCAGCTTAGAGATATGGTAAGTGCAAGGCTTACATCTTTGACTGGAGTTTTAGTTGATGCTGAGAAGATTGTGCAAAAGAATCCAATTCCTAGTTCTTCGAAAGAAGGAGAAAACCTCCATGTTCAATTTGAAAATTAGTGTCATATGCCTGCCTTTGCCAAGAAGGATTGGTAGGCACACCTTGTAAAATTGAAGGTGTCATATCAAGGAACTTTACCCTCATCTAGTTAAGGTGTACATTTTTTCTTTGTAAATACAATTTTTTGATCTCAATGTACATATGCGGAGTTAGTAGATGGTTTTTTTTTCCTTTTTGGTGATGGATAATATAGAAAGGACGAGTAAAGTAGATAGGGGGAGCTACTCTCATGTAAATATATCAATAAGGGGAAGTGAAGAAAATAATTATCTTTATGGTATCTTTTCCCTTGATGTCAAAGGGGGAGAATGTTTTGGATAAAAGTGTTTGGAGAAGTGTGTTGCCATCAATGACAAAGGGGGATATTGTTGACAACATGAGCATGATGATGTATGGTGTTTTCATTGATGGAATTGTAGAAGTGATGGTATATCATTATTTATTTAGTCTAGAGAAATTTGGAGAAGACTAAGTGTGTTTGAGGAAATCAGTTAAATCCCAGTACATTTTAGTATTACAGAGCAGAGTTTTGTGGTTTGCATTGCTCTGTAGTGCATCATCCTATCATGTGGTTTATAGGTAATATTGGTATGTGTTGAAGCAATCTATATCTAGAGTTTCAAGGTTGCATGTCTTCTATGGCTAAAGATATACATGATAGCATATCGGGCTTAGTAATGGCAAAGTTATAGGTGTCGAGTGCATATTGGAATGCTTTGCATTCCACCACAGATGATTATTATATGGTTTGGTTTTGAGGAAGTTTTTGAAGATGTCAAAAGTGTATGAATTCCAAGTGGCAAGTGATTTGGTGGTCCATGTGTGGAGTTGTGGATGAACAGTTTGTTCATTCAACTGTTGCTTCACCAATTTTTCTATGTGGTGTCGACCTAAGGGTTTTGGGGTCATGCAGAGCTGAATTGTGTAAAGAGTGGATTCATGGGAGTGATTATAGGTCATGTCAACCTATTTTGATAAAAAATGCAATTTGGTTTCTTTTGCAAGGCGTGTGTGATAGAGTTTTGGGTCGATAGGTCATGGTGTTACACAGTTCATCTAATTAGGCTGACCTAATTGATGTTGTGGGTGTTTTCAGTATATATAGAAGGTTGAATTAATGTGTGATGAATAGATGTATGTATTGTGTGAGAGATGTGATGTAGAGAGAAGTAGGAAAGGTGATAGTGGTAAAGTATGAAGTGTGTAAAGTTAGTTTTTTGAGCTTAATTGGAACTATATCTTCAACATGTTGCAGATGCATTGTTAGAAGATCAAAATATGGAACTGAGCCATTCTTCTACTCTCTTTTATATTCTATACAGTGAGTCCTTTGGGCAGTGAGCCATTCTTTCTAGACAGTGAGTCCTTGGATAGTGAGTCCTCCATTGTGTAATCCATTGTAACCGGTTAAATATATTGTGAATTAATCCTCATCGTGGTTTTTCCCTTTCAATGGTTTTCCATGTAAATCTGGTGTTCTTGTGTTTATTGATGTGGTGCATGCTTTAATTGTTCCTTTCCATTTTTGCAAGTTTGATGAGATGCTTTGAAGACATGTTTAAGTTGATAAAGTTAATGAATTACAGTGAATACTAATTCAACCACCACCACCCCCTCTCAATATTTCGGGTGTTCAACAGAAGGATGGAGAATATATTTTTAGAATTAAAATAATTTTAACTTGATTTTAAGTGATCTGGGTTCCATTGATGTTAATCTAGATAAAGAGGATACTTGTGTATATTTTTTTACTTAGATTTTTAAAGAATCTAACAATTGCTCTAAGTAGTTTTATGATAGATATAAAAATGGATTCTCTTGTTTCTACCTTAATTAATAAGGAGATGAGGATGAAATCCATGGATCGGGGATAAAAAGATCCATTACATGTTTTATGAAGGCCCAAGGACATAGGTGGAGCTAAAGAGAATATAAGAAATAAAAATATAGATCCAACTCTAAAGGGTGGTCCAAAATCCCTAGAAAGAGAAAATTAAAGTGTTAGAATTATGGGAAATGAGGATATTCAAATAATAAATGCATAAACAAGAATAAAAATTAAGATGATTCCTTCACTAATGAATACTATAAATGAAAGTGATAATGATGCTTTATTCATTTCTACAAATAATTGATGTCTCGTTAATTAAAGTTGCTCCTACTATATGACTCCATAGTGCTTCAGATCTTATTAATACTATGATGGAGAAGAGGGTTTCATTGGTGAAAAAAATCACATAAAATTATTGTTAAGGGAAAAATATAGTTGCATTTTTGTGATGGGAGAGTGAAGAATTTTAGTAATGTTTTACATATTCTAGGACCTATAAGAAATTTTATTTTTGTATCTAGGTTGAATGATTTTAGATTTCAAGTGGCATATGGCGAGTCTAGTTATATATTGGCTAGAGGAATTTGATGGCTCATGTTGTGTGATTTTTAGGCTTGATGCTTCCATATTTAATAATTATTCCAATTTAATTGGCACTTCTAAAATGTATGTATGTTATGACACCAAAATTTTGGTCATATTGATGAAAAATATCTTCAAACCATTATTATTAAAAATATGATTGATTGTTATTTTTATTGTTCTAATGAGTTTAATTTATATGAAAATTATGTGTTTGGAAAGTAGAATAGAGTTTATTTTCCTAGTAGAGGTACTAGGGAATTATTTTTTATAGAAACCATTCATTCAAATGTGTTTGGTCTAGTGGATGTGGGTTCTATTAGAAAATCATGTTATTATGTTTCATTTATTGATAATTACTCAAGATAGAATTAAGATTATTTTCTTAGATATAAATCAAAAAATTTCTCTAGATTATAAGACTTCATGGGTTTGGTTAATAAATAGCCATAAGATAAAGGTGTTGAGATATGATGATGGAGGTGAATATTGCTCTAATAAATTTTATGAGCTTTATATGAATGCAAGTATTATGTGGTAGAAGACTACTACTTATACTCCACAATAGAATGGGGTTATAAAATGACTAATTTAACCTTGATGGAAAGAGCCAAAAGTATGATGAGTGGTACACAATTGGATTAGTGATTTTGGGTAAAAGTTGTGAATATTGCTTGCTACTTGATTTAAAAATCACTATGTTCAACTCTTGCTAATAAAACTACTTATGAGTTGTGGATAGGTTAGAATATTTTTTATATATTTAATGGTATTTGGCTATGATTATTTTATTCATGTCCCTAGAGAAAAATAATCTAAGTTTGATATTGAGGCTCAAAACATAATCTTCTTGGCTATGGTAAGAAATTAAAGGAATATAAGGTTTGGAATCCTCTATCCTTGAAAATGATTTAATTTAAGGATGTGATTTTTAGGGAACTTAGAGAATTTTCTAATATTGGACAACCAAAGGAAAATAAAGGAAAATAATGCATTTTAAGACAAAGTTCAACAAGTAAGAAGATTCACATATTAAAGGACAAATTGATGGATTTAAGGATGGAGAAAAATAATAATATTTTAGGTGATATTTTTGAGTAGGTTAAGCGCGTAGGTAAATAGATAGAGTCTCTTACTCCAACCTTGATATAATCCATGAGACAATACAATGAAGTTGACAAGTATAGCAACTAGATTTTTGTTATGTTTTTGCTTTGTGGTGTACAGATGATGAATTGAAATATTTTAGGGAAAGTCACATATACATTAATTTAATTCTTGGATAGAGGTAATATAAGAGGATAAGATGACCTTGGATAGATGTGAAACATGGAATCTTGTGAGTTTGATTGAGGGAAGACAACCCATTTGTTGCAAGTGGGTGTTTAAAACAAAATTTAGAGAAAATGGAAAGTTAGAGAGGTATAAAAATAGATTTGTGGCTAAGGGATACTCACAAATGTCAGGAAAGGCATCTCAACCTTACACCCCAATTTTAAGAACAAGAAATATAATTTTTAGAATATAGAACACAAAAACATAATTTTAGGGAACTAGAGATTAATTTTGGCCCCACAAAAATATCAAAATAGGCCTAAGTAGAGAAAGTTGGTTATAGTAACATTGATCTCATTGAAGTATTAAATTTTTAAAAATGGATTCAATCATATTCTTGAAGAAAAATATGACATTTAAAAGTTATGCCTACTAAATAGAAAATGTAAGAGCATCTATAAAACATAAGAGGGATATAAGAGAGAGTTACACCTGTTCACCAACTTATAATGTATGCTATGACATTTCATAAGACATCCTTGAATGGAGATAATGGACCCACAGTGGAATTTCCAAATTGATGGGTGGATTATATTAGCTTACGATAGGTATAAGGAATACGTTATTTTAGCTTGTGGAATCATCTTGTGATTTGAGAATTATATTTTAACTAGAGATTTAGGTGGATCATTTTAGTGGTTTTAGCCCATGGTTTCCTAGTTACCTTTTGATGGTTTAATGTATTGATTCTTCTATTATTGGGTGCTTCAGATGGAGAGGTTTCATAGTGAGTTTTATATGTACTATTATGTTATTATAATTTCTCTAGGTTTTTTGTTAGTGATACAACTGCAAAGGATTAGAATCTATAAGTGTATTGGAATCATTTAATTATTGAATAATAAATTTAATTATTTTGGAATGTAGGGTTTTTCTCCTAATATTTTTTTTTCCAAATATAAATCATTATGTTATGGTATATTGATTTTATGTTTATTTTCATGCATTTGTATGGTCAATTTAATTTTTACACATTCTTTCTATCATATATCAGTGTAGGAAGTGTATTTCACATCTTTGATTTCTTTCACTAGAGATATCAAGTTGATTTTGGTAAAATTTTCTCTTTTGTGGTTGATTTGTATTCAACTAGATTCCTACTTTCTATTGCTATCACTTGTAATCTTGAAATAGAGAAAATGTATGTGAAAATTGATTTCTTGCATGGGGATCTTGAAGAAGAAACTTAAATGAGACAACTGGATGGTTTGAGGTAAAAGGGAAAGAAAATTTTGTGTGCTTGTTAAAATAATCATAGTATGATTTGAAACAATTGCATTGTATGTGGTATAATAAGTTTAATGCTTCTACATTGAAGTTAGGTTTTGTTAGAAGTGAGTAAATACATTATATTTATATTTAAGTTATTGATGATTAGAAAAATAATTATCTTGTATGTTGACATGACATGTTTATTGGTAACAAGGTGGTGATAGTAGGGGACAATTTCACATAAAGATTCAAGACTTAGTCAGAGTAATTATGTTTATACTAATTTATAATAATTTACTATTAGGATTGTAAACTAGTGAATATTGTATGTACTTGTAGGCACTAATATTTTATTGTACATGTTTCCTAATTAGATGATGATTTTGAGGATGTATAATTTTCCTCATGATAGTGCTATTGGTATCTTGATGTATGAAAGTTTATGTCTAACCCTAGTAAAGAGAACTAGACTTGTGTTAAGAGGGTATTTAGATATTTGTGAGTAAATTTTGGTTATCAGGTGTTGGCAAGAAGTCGAGTCCACTTTTTGGCCAAAAAGTGGAATTGTTTTCCTTGATTTTTTAGAATTTGTCACATTTGACCTTAAAATTTGAAGCACTTAAAGATGAAATCTTAAAAAAAGTCATTCATAATAAAATGTAGTACTCAAAGTCTAGTTTCCAAATATGTAATTTATTTCAATACCCAGATGATACAAATTGATTTTCAATAGGTGTTTCTAAAAACCACTGTTTAAAAGTCACTTTTTTAATCATACCATGCACATGTACTCCATCCATATTTTGACCTAAATAATCATATTTTTCTAAATCCTTTGGGAAAATATTTCTAACTCACTGAAGCACATTTTAGATTTTTTTTAAAATTTTTTTTGTTAATTTTTTATTGGCCATATTTGTTGTTTAGAAAAATCATCGTGTATATCACGCATAAGATGACCTAAACATCATTTTTTTTTCAAATTGAAAAAATTTGTCTAAGGTACATTCTCATGCAATTTGTTTTACAAAAAAATATTTTAATAAAAAGTTACTAAAATACTAAAAACCTTGATATTTCAAGTTTATGGACCAGTTTCATCATAAATTAATTGAAAAAAGAAAAAATATTACAATTGTAAAAAATTGCATATTTGGAATCTACACTGTCTCATCTATAATAGGTTTTAATTTCATCATAAAATTCTGCAAAAAAGCTCTTCAGACATATGTCCAAAGTCACTATTTTTCTTGTGACATTAACATGACCTTCAAGTTGCAGGTTAAACTAGGTCCAAAGCTTAGGTTCGAGCCCCCAAGCCTTTTCCCAAACCAAAAAACAAGGCAAAAACTTGACCAAAAATTAAAATTCTAAGAAACAAGATCTCGATTTATAAAATGGGATCTCGTTTTTCCATTCCCTTTTATTTATTATTCCAACCATTAAAAAAGAAATAGGATCTCGTTTACTATGGGATCTCTATTATAAAACGGGATCCTATTTCTTTTTTAACCGTTTTTTATTTTTATTTTTACTGGAAAAATACTACTATCAATTCTGCAACTTGACAGTGTACAGCCGACAACGGCAATTTCACCTATTTTCTATCAAGGTTTGTCTTTATAGTGTCTTCAACTTGTAATTTGAATTGAATTTTTAAAAGGAGGCATCATCGGGATAGTTTTTTAGTGGAATTGTATTCATTTTCTACTCGCTTGAAGGAGGAACAAAAGAGGACGACTTTCACTATTGACATTCATTTGTGCTTCAAAATTTTGTAATCATGGGATCAAAAGCTTGCAATAAGAGGAAAGATAGGAAGGTATTGACACTTGAAGAAATTGAAGCAAAGAGAGAGAAGGAGGAAAAAATACAAAGAGATAGAAGAATGAGGATTTTATCAATGAATAATGTTGAAGCATCTGATTCCACAACTATTGAAGATAAAAACATTAAGGAGACCATGGATGTAGACGATGCAAATTTGCAAGAGGTTAAAGTGGAAAATAATACGATTATATAAACTAGTCTTGGCATGTCTTCAAATCCCCCTTTCAATGCTATGGAGAATGTTTCAATAGGAACAAATCTAGGTACGTCTTCAAATCCACCTTTGAATGAAATGGAAACTTTGTTTATAGAAGATTTAAAAGAAGCTAGATCTAATGATGTTGACATCAATAATATTCGTAGAGATGAAGATTTTAGACAAAAAATTGTTGAAAATGAAAATGAAAATGAAAATCATTTTGTTGTTGAAAATGAAGATGAAAATCATTTTGTTGTTGAAAATGAAAATGAAAATTGTTTTGTTGTTGATAATGAAAATTTAAATCATTTTGTTGTTGAAAATGAAAATGAAAATCCTTTTGTTGAAAATGAAAATGAAAACCGTTTTGTTGATGAAAATGAAGATGAAAATCGTTTTGAAGTTGAAAATGAAAATGAAAATCCAAGATGTTATGTTGAAAATGAAAATATTTTTTTAAATTGAAAGAGATGTTTTGGATAATCTTCCTGGTAAGATTTCTTCGAGACAAATAAGAATGCATGCCAATAGATTATACAAATATGTTTTTAATCGTAAAAAACTATCGTTTCAAAGTCAACTAATGATGCAATTGATGAGAATGTGGAAAATGAGAAAATTAATGAAAAAGTTAGGCATTTTTGTTAAACCAAGAAGAAAATATCAATCACTAAAACATGCTATGTCTATTGTTGCTAGTTCCATTGAGTCTTTTCAAAAGAATAGTTGATCTAAACATAAGAATGCAACAAGACGAGCTATAAAAAATTGCTATAGTTATTAAAGTAGCTTTGCATAAAAGAATGGTAAGAAATATTAGTGAAATTCTAAAAATACATCCTAAAATGTTCATTGGTAAGAGCAACAAAGAGAAGAGAAAGTATAGAAACTGATCCAATCAACCAATGTTGGAGTTTTAGTGGTCGACTCCCGAGGTCTAACATGAAATTGAATGTTGAAGTCAAATCATTGATTGAAAAATATTGGAATGATAATACTTGGGTAACGTCTAATGCTAGAGATGTCTTAAAATTAAGAGTGGGGTCCAAAGTTCAGGATCCTCATCCAAAACACCTATTAGATACAACACAAACTGAATTTTATAGAAAATTTTGTGGTGATTTAGTGTTACCTGGTAATATTTGAATAAGTCAAAGATCTTTTGAAAATTGTAAATCTTGGTATGTAAAAATTAATAAGCAACAAATATCTTGTTGTTGTAAAACACATGTTCAATTTCGTTATTATTATGATTTTTTTCGATATATACATTGTACTTTACATACTAACATGATTATGCAAGAAAGTGGTATTAATATGCCACCTGAAACAATAAAGGAGTTTATACCAAGTTTTTTTTGTGAAAGATCTAATGGGAAATTATTTTATTTAAGTTCATGTATTTCTGGACAATGCACTAGTTGTAGCAATCTTTCATTCTTAAGATTTTGTATGCATGAAAGTGTTGAAAATGATTTTGGACAACAATTAGTGGATGTTAAAAGATTTAAGAGTGTTAAATATTCTTTAAAATATGGAAAAATTGGAAAGTATTGTGATTTAATTACAGAAAAAGTTAGTGTACATGCATTTATACCATAATTTAAGAGTAAGATTGTACCAAAATATGTCAAGCACTCTCAACATGCTTGATGTCTTGATGGACAATTTTGTGAATGTAGAACCACATTTCCAGTTGGAACTATACTATCAGTGGTTGATTTTGCTAAAAACTATACTCTAGCTCTATAACAGGAAATCCAATCACAATATTACAATTCAGTGTAAGTGGCCATGTTTGTTCATATTGTTTATAGAAATGCAAATGATAGCACCGACGATGATATAAATTTTTTGAGGGAGTATCATTTCCATTTGAGTGACAACTAGTTATACTCGTCAAAGTTTGTTCAATACTATTTTAATATATTTTATACAAATTTAAGAGAAAGAGGAATCTAGATGATAGAACATCTCATATGGTCAAATAATTGTACGAGATACTTCAAGAATGCTCGAATGTTCTATTGGTTAAGTAGGGTTCACAAGGAACATAATTTCCAACAAATGTGGAGTTTATTTGAAGCTACACATGGTAAAGGAGAACATGATGGAGTTGGTGTGTGTGTTAAAATAATTCTTGCTAGAGAGCAATTGAAATTTGAGGATGCAGTAGAATTTAAAGATGCACGTGGGATTGTGGATTGGTGCAATACAAGATTATGTACACTTGGATCAAGCGAGTACTCTACAGTTTGTCGATTCTTTTTGTTGGTTGAAAAAGAGAACATTCTACCTAGACTTGATTATGAGACAATCAGTGGATCTACTAAATGGTATTCATTTAAGAGTTCAAATGCAAGCACATGGACTATCTGGACAAGGGAGCTTGCATTTTTTTGTTAGCTTTATATTTCAAGAGATTGGGAAGCATGTGAGAATACAGAATGGGTTGAAGAGTGGAAGCAAAGATCATTGAAACCTACACAAGAACATGATTGATATGAAACAATTGAAGACAATGATCAAGTGTTTGCATCAAACGACTAAGATCATGTTTCAGACCTTGTATAATAAGCTAATTTAATTCAATTTATAAATCATTTTATTTCACTTTATTACTATTTTATAATGCTTTTATTTATTTATATACATATGAATGCATGTATGTAGATTGGTCAAATTATATGGACACGTTCAAGTTATTGAATCAAATTTTGTTTGCAAGACATGCGTATGTTGTTGTTGCACTTGAAGAGAATGAAGAGTAACTAAATATTTGTTGGCTCATGGTGTGGAGACTAAACATAAGTTAATAGCACCTCAAGAAGATGTTGATGGCTATCATTATCCAACAGGTTGGGTGATCCCCTTAAGACATCCCCTTAAGAAAATTTTGATAACAAGTCTTTGATCCCCTTAAGAAAATTTTGAAAACTTCTTTGATCCCCTTAAGCAAATTTTGAGAACTTCTTTGATGATGGCTATCATTATCCAATAGGTTCGGTGGTGGTTGTTGGCACTTGGCTACAACAATACCTAATAAGGAAGAATGGTTTGCCTGCATTCGAAGATTATGAAACACATAAGAAGATTATACACTACTCACATTTGGTGGTGGCAAAAAATATAAAACTAGTGAAGTATCGTGGAAGACGTACAAATAAAAAGCTATGGACAATTTCTTTGGAAGAGAATGAGACAATCATAGATGTGTTGCAAAAAAGAGAGGATGTAGATGGTACAATGGAAAAATTAAATACAGGTAAATATAGTTTTAGTTTTATATTGTCCTTTTAAATACATGTTAAATACATGTTTTGATATTGCTTGTGTGTTATTAGTTGAAATTGATTTAAATTGTCCTTTTATATCCTTAAGCCATCATCACAAATTTATCACATACTTTGAGACAAAAAAGAGAGTCCATGCATATTCAACCTAGACAACATGGAATACTTGGTAAAAATAGGTAATTATTAGTTAAAATATATTTAAATACATGTTTTAATTATATATTGATATTGCTTGTACGTTAATAGTTAAAATTGATTTATTATCCTTTTGTATCCTTAATCCATCATCACAAATTCATCACATAGTTTGAGATGTAAAAAAGAGATTACATGGAGATTCAACCTAGACAACATGGAATACTTGGTATTAAAGCTAGGTAATTATATAGTTTTAGTTTTATATATTTAAATACATGTTTTGATTATATATTGATATTGCTTGTACGTTAATAGTTAAAATTAATTTATTATCCCTTTTTGTATCCTTAAGCCATCATCACATTGATCTCATACTTTGAAACAAAAATGAGAAGATGCAGATTCAACCTATACACATGTGTGGAATACTTGTAAATACAAGTAAAAGTTGTGTATATACATAGTTTTATATAAATTAAAATACATGTTTTGATGATATATTGATATTTCTTGTATCATTTTTGATATCAGGTGGTGTGAAGACCTGCTACATTCCCCACAAGTTTCAGATTTTCTTGAGATGGCATAGCCACATTTTGTAAACATTGTTTTGAGTTGGCATATATGTACATACACAATTACACATTTTGTACAAATTTGTATGCATGTACATACACAATTATACTCTACACTTTTATATATCATTTAATCAATATTCTATATATTTTGTTCATTAAATGTGCATGTTTTCTTACTTTGAAACTTTAAATTTGATTGTATAATCACTAAATAGATCATGTATATTATTGTTGAATTTGGTTGCCTTGGGAAACTTCACCAAAATTTGAGAACTTCTTTGATCTCCTTAATATATAGTATTAGGACCCCTTAAGACATCCTATTGTGGCATAAATTAAATTAACATTGACACTATTTTTGTATAGAATGTGATTGTTATGATGAGTCATTCTAAATTCTAATACTTAATTATATCAATTGTGATTAAATATGAGACATGTACTTTGAAGTATTTTCAATCCCCTTAAGATGTCTTATTAGGAAATATCCTAAATATTTATACTTAATTATATCATTTGGCATGATGAGTCACCCTAAAGTCTAATACTTAATTATATCAATTGTGATCCAAAATGAGACGTGTACTCTGAATTATTTGATCCCCTTAAGAATCCCTGTTAGGACCCCTTAAGACATCCTATTACGACATAAATTATATTAACATTAACATTATTTTTGTATAACTTTTGAGATTGTTATGATGAGTCATCCTAAATTCTACTACATAATTATATCAATTGTGATTAAAGTACTTTGAAGTATTTGATCCCCTTAAGAATTTTCTTGAGAACTTCTTTGATCCCCTTAAGCAATTGTAGAAATTAAATATGAGACATGTACTTTGAAGTATTTGATCCCCTTAAGCAATTTTTTAAGAACTTCTTTGATAAGTTAATGCCTTGACTATGAATCACTTAATTTGTAAAGTATAAATATTTAAATTTCCTATTAATTTCAACTTTAATCTCATATTTGTATTTAATTTCACATTAATGTCCTATTAATGTCTTGACTATGAATCTTTTGTAAAGTACAAATATTTGAATGTCCTATCAATTTCATATTAATTTCACATAAAATGCATAAATGCACATGTGTAAATTACTATTTAACAATAATAGACCATAAAATATTGAAATTAATAAAGTCCATGAAACAATATATTAAGTCCATGAAAATACTGAAACATATATTAAAATACTGAAACTTGTACATATATGTAGTCCATGAAATAATCTAACTCATATCGTCTCTATAATCAAGAGACCTCTTCACACCATACAAACTACCCAGATGACTTGAATCACTTTGTACAAGAGAAAGAAAGTTGAAATCATATGTAAGATGAATAAAAATGATTTAATGATAATTTAATTTATAATTTATCATAAAATTAAATTACCGTGTGAGGTTGATTTGCATGCTCTGGTGCACCTAGACCTGTCTCTATATGCTTTGAATCAATCTACATACAAGAGAAAGAAAGTTGAAATCATATGTAAGGCGATTAAAAATGCTTTAATTCAATTTAATTTATAATTTATCATATTTAAATTAACTGTAAGAGGTTGTGCATGCTTTGGTGTAGGACCTGTCTCTACATGCTTGACTACAGGACATGTCTCATACTATAAAAGAAAAAGAATTTAACATGTATGAGTATATATATATATATATATATATATATATATATATATATATTCAATTTTAAATTTAATTTAAGTTATTCACAATGTATACTTTGTAATTGAATTTAAATAAATCCAAAATTTAAATTACCATATGAGGCTGCTTAGCATGTCCTAGTTGAGGTGGTGTGACCTCATCAAGGCATAAAGTGGCACCAACAAATTCTTACAAGGTCAAATTTAAAGCACATGTGTACTTGAATTAGATTAAAATATATATATATTCAAGTGTACCAATAGGGGTAAATTGAAATTTGTTTAAAATACCAACAAATTGTGCACACATGTGTAGAATTTGTTTTAAACAACTTAAAATTCACATGTATCCTAAATTTCCGCCACATTAAATGTGTGTCTAATCCTCATTCTCATGTTTGTGTCAACCTACATACATACACATAACACTTATAATATTTACTTGTACATGCACGTTTGATATATAGTGAATTCAAAATACAAAATTGTAAGTATAGTAACTTTAAATAATTTACAATATACATATACCTACACCTCATGTGAGACACCTGACAATGGAGGAGCGCTTGAAAACCCCTCAGGTGGAACTAACGTGGAAGTTGATTGACTCCCCTGAACCAACATAAATATTTAAAACACATGTTCATGATTAAACTACAAATTAAAAAGTAAAGTTAAAAAATTATTTTATATTATTTAAAAAATCAATCAAAATACCCCATAAGGGTTGCCGACTTGCACTAGTGTCGACATAAAAACTTGAGGAGAAAATGATACCCGTATGGTCATCATCTACACCAAACAATTTAATTGTTAAAAACATTGCAATTTTTTTGATATATATGCTCATTAAAAATACGCATGCTTAAAAATTCTTATAAATTCAACATGTGCATGCATATTTATATATGTGTTGAAATGTTTGCAGGGTGATGCTTTATAGTAAGAAAATCAATGTATGAACTGATGTCACGAGAATCTCCACCAAAATCTCCATGTCCACCCAAACTGGGTTTAGCTTGATCAGATCCATAGCATACATGATGAAATTCGGTACATACATGGGGTGTTGAAACTCATGGAATGGTACTAGGACCAACTCCATACAACGCTCTTCTGTGGTTGCAGTCTCTAGCTCCAACCGTCATCGTAGAAGTATGCTCATCAAGGTTGCCTACAAGCGTACTCAAAGATCCTAATGCAGATACCACTGCATGATGATGCACATGTGCAGGAATGGTGGGAGCAGGAGGATCTACAAGAGGTTGGACATGCAGAGGGCATCAAGGATCAACCCGTGCCCCTAACCTCTATTGTGGCATGCCGCCACCAACACCCTGAAATGATTTAAAATCAAAATAATCAGGCTTTTGCCCCAAAACAAACTTTGTATACAATTTCCTCAAAAAGTATAAAGGGACCTCCAAATTAGCATGTGGTGGATGGTCAAATACCATCTACCATCACTCCCAAAAATGTGCAGACATTTGTGGATGTTTGCACCACTTCATCGATCTTTTAGGTTTATTTGTAGGAATGGGTATGTTAGTGACAGGGTCGACAAAATAAGGTGCAAGATGTGCTTTTGTTATTTTCAAGTCCAAAGTTTATTTGTAGGAGAGAACATCTGAATAAAATTGTCTCATATCCTCTCGCTATCATCGATGCCTATCTAATTCCACATCAATGGACCTAACGACATCAACAACATTTTGCATTGCAGATGCAAATCACCTTAAGTGTGGTGGAATCAGTGCTTCATTTTGAATAGCATTGATTTGATTCTAAATGGATCTAACATTGTCATTGATTCGCGCTCATAAGTGAGCCTCATAGGATCTTGGAGGTGGTGGAGGTGGGATGTTATGAGGTGGAGGGGGTGGAGGGAGCTGAGGAGGTGGATTAAGGATATCATCAATATCGAATTGATCCATGATATATATAAGTGAACCTGCATTAAATTATACAAAATTACAAGAAATAATTAAATTTTAAATTTACATGAATTTGTTTAAATAGGATACATACATACATCATTCAACTTGAGCATGTACATAAAAATTTCAAAATTTAAGATACATGTTTAACATAAAAAATAGGATGTACAATGCATACATACATCATTCAACTTGACCATGCGTACATAGAAATTTCAAAATTTAAGATCTAACTATGTAATTTTAATACATGTACATACTAAAAAATAAACTTAAAACATACAAAAAAGCTCATATATGTCTAAGGCATGTAAATGAAAAAATAAATAATTGTTAATGTGATGTGAAATCTCATTAAAAAATTTCATTAATTTATTAGGAGAAATTAAGATGGCTTAAGGGGTCCTCGTAGGATGGCTTAAGGGGTCATAATAGGATTACTTAAGGGGATCTATGAATTAAGGTCCTAGGAGAAAATGATGGCTTAAGGGGATAAAATTTGGTGAAGTTGCCCAAGGCAACCAAATTTCATTAAGTTAAATATATACTTTTTTAAAATGTACATTTAGGAGGTAATTAATAACATACGGTGGCTTAAGGGGTCCTAAGTATCTAGTTTTAAAGGGATCTATAACTTAATTGTCCTAGGACAAAATGATGGCTTTAGGGTTTAATCCCCTTAAACCATTCAATATAAATGACCTAATTGAATACAAATGAAAAAATCCCTAAGACTCATTTATGTCTAAGGCATGTTACAAATGAAAACACAAATAATTGTTAATGTGATGTGAAATCTCATTAAAAATTACATTAAATTAGGAGAAGTTATGATGGCTTAAGAGGTCCTCATAGGATGGCTTAAGGGGATCTATGAATTAAGGTCCTAGGACAAAATGATGGCTTAAGGGAATAAAATTTGGTGAAGTTTTCCAAGGCAACCAAATTTCATTAAGTTAAATATATAAAGTAAGGAGTTGTTCTAATTCAAATATCTATATAAAAATTAATGATGATAACATTGTGATAGTAGTTTTTTATGTTGATGATCATGTTATCGTCGATATTGAAGCCAAACAAATTCATTAAGTGTGCACATTATTGCTTGATACAAATTTTTTGACAACTTAAAAATGTTATATATATGTATCACAAACTAAGTATATCAAAACAATTCTAAAAATGTTCACAATGTGTGAATGTAATCCATCATCTACACTTCTAAAAATTAGAATTAAAAAAAACCAATTAAAAAGTCAATACAATATTAATTAATAGATTATTTAATATTTCTTACTAATTTTTTGTCTCATCATTATACTATTAACAAATTTGTGTTTTATCATCAAATGAAAACCCCAACATCAAAATTCAATAGCATCATTGTGATTACACTATCGTCATTTTTCTTAGGTCTTAATAAAGTGTCGCGACTCTCTGTTTTTGATTGATTAAGCAGGGAAAGGGCCATGACCCAAAAAAATTAGTACAACATTATAGAGAAAAACAACTAGTCAAAACAACAACACGAGGAAGCCAACCAAAAAAGGTTCCCCAACCCCCACCAAAAAGCTTAACCAATTCCCTCAGGATCAAACATTTCAGCCCTATCAAAGATATCAAAAAATACATACTGTCCATATTCGAATCCCACCACTTAAACCTATTATAACTATTAATACTTAAAGTAATGTCCATGCATAAACTAGAACTACTAACACATAATTATAATAAAAATTATGATAGTCCAGGTACCAAAGGCCAACATCAGTAATAGAGCCGCTAGAAGTATCACTAGAATAAACCATAGAAGTAGAGAGAAAAAAAGAAAAACAATGACCAAGGATTAAGCATACTTGATCATATTCCAGGATTTCAGTAGGTCTTCGACTGTGTCTTTCACTTTCTCTTTAGGCTCCATCTTTCTCGCTAAGTTAGCAATCTCATCCATCAAATTTTTCTTTTGTTGCTTCTTGATCTTGCCCTGACTCGAGACCATAGCCATAATAGCCTTCTTCATCACTGCGTCCACCACCTTGCAAAGAATCTTCACAACTTTTTCAAGAGTCTGGATTATGCTATCCTTATCGTCCTCTTGCATCATATTTTCCAACCATTCCAACCTCTCTTCCATCCTTTTAATTTTAACATTAGCTTCTCCGTCAATCTTCTCTTCCTCATGATGTTTTATTTCCATCACCTCTTGATCATTTACTGCATTAACATTTTCCTCCATACCATCATTGTCCTCTTCATCCTTGTGAGTCTCCTCTTCCTGTGACTCCTCTTCCACTTCCTCATTATCAGAACCTTCCTCCTCTTTTGACTCAGAATATTCCTCCTCAACAGACTCTCCCCCCAAACTATCTGGAATTTCCTCCACAAAGGAATCCTTGTCATCCTTCACCCTCTTATTTCCTTTGCTATCTTGTGAACCAGAAGCACATTTTTCCTCCAAATCTTTGGACTTTTTGCTACTTCCAGACCCTTTAGAAGTATCCATCACAAGCCTAGTAGACCTTCTACCAACCGATGTTGAACACCCAGGGTTCTCATTATCATCTGGAATAGTAATAGTGTTGGCTTCCTCCCCCAATTCATGGATTAGCAACTTCTTTTTTTTATTCTCATCAAAGTTGATAGAGGCAATGCTCCTTTTTTTAGGAGTGACGTTTAGGAGATCAGACCATAAAGGGTCCTTAGGGTTAGGTGACTTTTTAATGGGGTTTTTAGTAGGAGTGTGAGGACGACTCTCAATGAGTTTAATTTTCACTAAACTCTTAGGGGTAGGGTTTTCAGTCAGTTTGAGGGGAAAATTTCATTGAGGATATGTAGCCAACACATATTTGTAAATGGATCTGATTAAGCCTTGGTGCAACGACGAATTTACCCCATTGGTAAGGCTCTGACTCAAGGAAGAGAACATGAAGAAAGGAATATTTATCTTTTTAAGATGACGAATATGGTTAAGGATAGGGAAGTGGTAACCATGCATAGCCTAGAAATGACCCTCCAGGCTAAAATAATTCATAACAAAGAAACAAACATTATGGTACGGGGGAGGGAGTAAAACCCTAGAATAGTCATTCTGGAATCGCTCAGCCTTCTCCTTATCCTCAAAAAATTTCACAATTTAGTCTTGGTAGTTTCCGTTGCTTACCTTTGCCACCTTCTTTCCTTCATAGGCTAGTCTCGTCACCTTTGCAATGAGCTTCACATCCACTTTGAAATGCAGGCCACCCATTTTGACTTCATCGTCCTTCCAGGCATTGGAAAACTTGTAGCTCAACCTCTCATTATACCCTTCCATGGTTGTGAAGTAAGGAGTGAAACCAACTCTCTCAAATAGACCCTAGAGCTCTGCATTTTTTCATAGTGAATCATATTGACTCAGTTTCATCTGTTTCTTTGGGCCACCTATGATGGTCTCTTCGTAGAGGTTGTTTTTTGAGAGGAGGAGAAACTCTTTACTGTGCCCTTCTTTATTCTTGACAATGGCAACCGACAATTCAAAAAAAATTGTATTAATGGTGACCTTATGGTTTTTCATTTGAGGAGATGGTGACTTTAAACTATTAGTTGAAAACTTGAAACAACATCGATTATCACCTTTATGAATCCCATCATAATTAAATTTGACAGCTCTGCCACCCTTCCTAACGATAATTAAATTTATTTTATCGCCAACCTTACCATCGTCATTAGCACGTGTCAATCTATATTTTCCAAAATCATCCTTTAGATTTTTATCATTGCAAAGAGCATTCATAATTTCTCCATTTAAATCTTTCCTTTCAACGCGCGAGCCATGCCAAATAGACTATCCTTTCATTTTCATACCTATTATTACTTTGGGATTTGGTGTACCTTTTTCCTCGTGCCACTCCATCCAACCTGTTAGCAAGCCTACATGCCACCTAGGAACCCCAATGACAGTTGGACCCCCAGGGCCACCACCCTTTTTAATTATAGCTACTCCAACCATCATTAATCCAAGTGTCATATTTGTCCTTAATTCTTAATATGTCCTGGGCCAACACTTCTTTTATTTGTTCGAACAGATTGGAGAAGTCCCATAATTTTAAAGCTTCTTGTCTCACACCTAAGTTAGCCAAATAATTCACAACCCTATTACCCTCCCTAAGTGTATGATGAATTTTATATTGTTGGAAGAACTGTAACATGTTTTTACAGTCATACAAAAGATCCTTTATTTCCCAAGGAGCTTCAACATTGTTGTTAAGATAGTCAATAATAAGTTTGGAGTCCCCTTCAACAATAACTTTTCTGTACCCGTTATCTCTAAGGTAACCAATTCCAACCCAAGCAACATACACTTCAACAAAATTATTCGTTGTTGTTCCTAGACCTTTGTTGTATCCCACCACATAGATGTCAATTTCATCCCTAACCACTCCTCTAGCTCCAACAACTCCAAGATTCCCTTTTGAGCAGTCCTCAAAATTACATTTCACCCATCCAGGATCAGGGGGAATCCAACAATACTTCTTCGTATAATCTCTTTTGCCCAATTCACATTGTCCAAGTTTTGGGAAATTCCCCACAGCTGTTTTATTCTTAACTTTTGATAAGTAGGACCTTTCTTAGCCTGGGTATACTTACAACTTTCAATATTTTCCTGAATCTGTCTCCTTATACTCATACATATCTCCTTACTACTCTTAGTTGTATCCCTAAAAACCTATTATTTCTCTCTTTCCATAGGCCCCAAACAAAAAATGAGGGAACTTGTCCCCATAAATCAAGAATTATATTATGGAAGTGCGGACTAAAGCTCCATCCATCCACAAACATTTTAACAGAGGTAGGAAAGACCCAATCTATCTTAAGAATGTTAAGAAAAAAATTCCAGACCTCTTGAGCGTAAGGGCATTAAAAGAATAAATGCATGATACTTTCTTCATATTTATTGCAGAGATAACACCTATTAACCAAGTACCAACCCCTTTTCTTAAGATTATCCATAGTCAAAATTTTCCCATGTATAATTGTCCACCAAAAATAGTTAATTTTTGGGATCAAGTTTTTTCTCCACACCTTGGTCCAATTAAATTCCCCTTGATTGAAAGGTTGTCGATCCATAGTCTCATAGGCTGACTTGATAGAGAATCTTCCTATAGTAGTTTTGGTCCAAATCCATTCATCCATCCTATTTCTTGAGAAGAGGTTTGGGCTTCCAATCTGATTCTTTAGTAAGTCCAATGTAGCATCCCAATTTTGTTGTCTTCCACCCCTTAGAATAACATTATTCGGATACTCTTTAAAGTCAATCCATTTGGGTCTCAAGGCTTCCTAGTCTAAGTAGCTAGAGATATTTTTACCAATACTTCTTTTTAGTTTGATTTTGATTTGATGCAGGTCTTCAGTAACTGATACAGGGGCATTGATAGACCAAACATCCACCCAGAAATCAGTATTTAGCCCATTTCCAACCCTAAATTTTGCACCTTTATGCAGGATTCCTCTGATTTTTTAGCAGATTTTTCCAAAAGACAGATCCATAGGGAAGTTCCTTCTTCCTGAGAAAATAGCTAGCTTCCTTATTGTTTAAGTATCTAGCTATAATAATTTGTACCCAATCTTTTTCCCCTTCCAATAGAAACCACCCCATTTTAGCCACCAATGCTTTATTGAACTTTTTTAATCTACGAATCCCCAGACCTCCTTCCCTCTTTGGGGTACACACAGTTTCCCACCCAACGAGAGCCATTCTTTTCCTTTCTTCCACTCCTAACCATAAGAATCTCCTTTGAATAGCTTCAATTTTTCCTGCTATGTAGGCAGGGATATTGAATATAGAAAGGTAGTAAACAAGTATATTTTGAAGAGAAGCCTTTAAGAGTTGAATCTTGCCAGCAAAACTCAGCAATTTTCCCTTCTAGCCAGCCAATTTCTTTCAAATTTTATCCACAATATAATTCCAATAGTTGTTGTTAGGCTTTCGAGAAATTAGAGGTAGCCCCAAGTAAGTAGTAGGAAAATATGCTTCTTGACATCCAAGGATATTTTTAACTTTGTCTTTTACATCCTGACTAGTATTAAAGAAGTAGATTTTTATTTTCTGACAATTTATGAATTGGCCTGAGATTTTAGCATATTGATCAAGAATAGCTTTCCATTATTTTGCTTCAACAATTGAAGCTTCCCTTGTAAGAATAGTATCATCAAAAAATTATTGATGTGAGGCAGGGGGTAAAGAAGAAGTAGCATAGAAGCCCTTTAAGGTTTTATTAGCCAACTTTTTTTGTATGTTGCACCCTAAAGCTTCAGCCACAATGACAAACAAATAGGGAGATAATGGGTCCCCCTGTCTCAGACCTCTTCCTGAAGAGAAAAAACCACGAGGAACCCCATTCACCAAGATTGAGTACTTCAGGGTAGTAAAACGAACTCTAATCAAACTTATAAATTTACCATTGAAGCCAAATTCTTCAAGAACAACGAAGAGGAAGTTCTAAGAGACTCGGTCATAAGCTTTAAATATATCTAATTTAAAAACCATATCCTTTTTCTTACTGTGGTCCATAAAATATAGCACCTCATGGGTATAGATTGTTGCATCCAATATTTGTATTCCTTCAACAAATCCTTTATGATTAACAACAATCATTTTATTCAAAACTAATTTCAACCTGTTTACCATGATTTTAGAGAAAATCTTATAAGTAGTGTTACACAAACTTATTGGTCTGTAGTCATTCACAGAAGTAGCATCAATAGACTTGGGAATTAAGGCTATGAAGGTAGTGTTCATTTGATTTAGAAGCCTTCTTGATCTAAAGAAATCCCTCACCACATTGAAAAGATCTGGAGAGATAATGTCCCAATAAACCTGGAAGAAGCTTGGGGGGAATCCATCCAAGCCTGGTGCTTTAAAAGCACCAAAAGAGAAGACAACCTCCTTCAATTCCTTCATAGAAATAGCATTGGATAAATCATTTAAATCTTGATCTGTGATCACCTTGGGAATGACCGTCATAAATTCATCCAATTCAGAGTTATCAACTTTAGGCAATTCTGGAAAATTTGAGAAGGAAACAACCTCCCTAGCAATGTCTTCTTCACTCTCGAGCCTTGTCTCATTAGAGGAGGTTAAGAATCTAATCCTATTTCTTCCTCTATGCTTTAAGGTAGATTGGTGAAAAAAATTAGTGTTTCGATCTCCTTCTCTTAACCATTGGACTCAAGATTTCTGTTTCTAGAAGATTTCTTCTTTTTTGTTTATTTTATACCATTACGCTCTCAACTCCCTCTCTTTGGTACAAATCTCCTCATCGATGATTCCAGCTTCCATAAGGTATTGAATCTCCTTAATTTTTAGGTTTAAGTCCTTCTTAATGGTAAATATATTCCCAAACGTGTACTTGTTCCATCCGTTTACCTTTTCTTTGATCCTTTTCAATTTTTGAGTTAGTCTAAACATTGGGGTGCCATCACAAGGTAAATTCCACCATTCCTCAATTAAAGATTTGAAGTTAGGATGAAGCGACCACATTATTTCGTATCTGAAGGGATAAGGTCTCTTAGTCATTTTATCCTCCCTTTCCAAAAGGAGAGCACTATGATCAGACCCTATTCTTGGAGAAGCAGTAAGGGATAGATTTTATAATATATTCCAGTTGGAGGAGATTAGAAACCTGTCCTATTTAACTTGTATCAAGTGATTACACCGTCTTCTATTGGACCAAGTAAAGAGAGATCCAATTAGAGGGATATCCAATAAACCCACTGAGTTAAGGAACCCTAAAAGATCCATCATGCTATTAGAGAAATCAGTTAAGCCTCCACTTTTTCTGATGGGTATAACGGGGAGTTGATGTCTCCTCCCAACATTCATAGCTCATCTTTACTATTAATAATAATTCCTTCCAACATATTCCAAAGATCAAGCTTGTCTAATCTTGAATTGGGGCCATAAATATTGACCATATTCTAATTGATCAAGGTATCCCTGTCTTCCAAACTAGTTAAGAGACAATTTTTGTTTTCACCTTCAATATTTTAGTAAACCTAGAAGAGTTCCAACACATAGCAATCCCTCATGATGCACCCTCCACATCACTAAATTCATAAACTGCTCCAGGCCAAAGCCATTTTAGCACTTTCTCAAAGCTCTCCTTTTTCATTTTTCGTTTCCTGGATCGATAAGATATCCGGTTTTACATCAGCTAAACAAGCCTTTAGCACATGTTGTTTATAGGAACCATTAAGTCCCCTGATATTCCAAGACAGAATACACATTTGCACAAAAATAGGATAAGCAGTCTTAGTCTAATATTACTTAGGGTGGGAGGAAGAACTCCATTCTTTTTTGTTTTATTCCCTGCCAAAGAATCAAGAGTTCAATAAAATATAAATTTGAATTTAAAGTATGGTTTTTTGTTTTATTTTTTGAGACAAAGAGTCTCACATCTCCTTTTGTTTTCTGGATCTTTTTGATATGAGGATCATGAACTTTGACCTCATTTTTTGTGCCTTGACTTTTTGGGCAAAGGTTGAATTTTAAACCTAAGATTGGATAGTAAGGTTAGGAGTAGACTGGACCATGCCATAATTATGAAACTAGAGATATCAAAATATGAAACATTGCATCATTAATATAATGAGGAAAATGTGTTGAGGTTTCAAACATGTAATTTGAATTAAACCAAATAACTTGAGATATTACTTATGTTGAAGGCCCTAAGGAAATCATGCAAGATATGCTAGACATTCTTGTGTATGAAGGCCTTGAGGGAATCACAAAAGAAAATTTTATGAACTAAATTGCATTGAAAATATCAAGGGAATCATGAAAGGCTATTATTATGATCTACTTGCGCATGAAGGCCTCAGTGGAATCATGCAAGATAGTACTTATGCCATCACTTGTGCATGATATCCTTTAGGTAATCATGCAAGACATTGATGACATTCTACATTTGATACTTAGTAGTGCCTTTCCTATTCTCATTGATTTGTCAGTACTTGATGTGTCCTTGTAATGTCCTTGCTCGAGTTTGAGGATGAGCCACCCTTTTTCTTTGATTTTTGTGGTAGATACCAAGTTGTCTTGTGTGTTATTGGTTGGAGGCCTTCACCTTTGTATACTCTTGTGTACTAGATTTTGATATTTATGTTGCTATGTGAGATGCCATGATTTGTATCTTCCCCATATGTGTATTCTAATTGTGCTTTATTTATTAATCAATCATATCTCATTCTAGAGGGGTGGGACTAAGGGTTCAACATGGTTGATTGGTGCTATATCATAGTTGGGGCTAACTATATTGATGTATATACATGGAGAGTATGCATAATTCTTTTTTTGTTGTAGCAAGGTAGTTCCTTTATGGTATTATTTTTTGATAAAATTAGGTCCTTGTCACTCATTACTTCTATTTATTTTGGAGGCATAATAAAACTTGTAACTCATGGTTAAGTAATAAGTTTTGGAATGGTGGTTCCATTGCATTCTTTTAGTTATCATTTTACACTCGAGTAAATATTACATGTGAAATTGAATCTTATGTTATACTCTTCCATACATGCTATGTAGACGTAGTTTGTTTACCATTCTTTAACGATGGTGATATCATATTGTGCACAATAATGTTTAAGATAGAAGACATGAGCTATGTTTCACCTTATGTCTAGGGAATGATGTTAATTTTGGGGGTTCTTGTTTGTTCAACATAGATTCCATAGGCACTCAAGCATTTGGTCTAAATAATTTTTTCTTAACATGAAAATAAAGGAAGTTATGCCTCACTAATCATGAAAATAGAGCTTGCTATTTTTATCCTTGATAATTTTTTGTAGGTTGTATGTACAAATTAGAGTCCATAGTTTGAATTGCAAGAGGATCGGAGTTCAAACTTACACTTGAATTTTGAATATATCATAAAAATTGGACTCTAAATTTTAAATTGTATTCTTCTTAAGATTTAGAGTTGTCCATGCATTTTGCATGGTGCAAAGTGTCATTTTGTATTTGAAATATGAATTGCTTGGTGGTTAGAGCTCAACCTAGGTGTGAGTTTTTGCACAGTGTTTGATGATTGTCCTATTAGCCTCTAAAGTATAATGTGAGTGTAGGATGAACTTAGACTTGTCCTTGATAATTCTTATTTTTGAAAAATATAAATTAGACCTCAAAGTATAAAATGAATACTGTGATCAATTTTTTAGGCCCAAAGTGTTAAAACAACTAGGATCAAGGTTGAAATGAAGATTTGATGGATTTGCTAAGTGTAAGATTGAGCCCGAGGTCTAAAATGCCAATTATCTATCAAAATTTAAAGTTTGACATGTAGTTCCTAGAGTTTAGTGCTTGATGCAAAGGTCTATTCTTGTAGTTTTTTATTTGGCGATCAAAGCCTAAGTAGCCAATGTGCTAGGTATTGGTTTTACAAATGCATTTACAGTTCATTCTATAAATCAAAATTTAAAGCTCAAGGTGTTGTAAAATGTAACATGCTCCTTGAACCTCGATGTAGTATAGGATTGTCCTATTTGTTCTATTTTTTGAGATGTTAGGGGAGTGGTTTGGTAGGCAAGTTGTCAAGATTTATAATTTAACTTGAGAAACTAACTCTCCTCCATATCTCAATGTTTGAGTTGATCATAATGTTGTATCCCATGGTGTTTTTAAGTCTTCTGATTGTTTCACCTTGTGTTGTGTATTAGTGCCCATTTCAAGTGTGTTATTCTTTGGTTCTATAACACCTTATGAACAAGAGAGTGTATTGTGAAATATTACGTGTTAATTGTATCACAAAAAAATATAAATCCTAATTTTTTACCATTAATGTCTTGGGTGTAAGCTTGAGGAATTACACTTTAAAATAATAATTATTCCTTTACCTCAAGGCACTCAAATTTCATTTGAGAACTATCCTAATTAGGATGATGATTTTTAGGACATGTATAATGTTTCTTATGCTAGTGCTATTAGCAGCTTGGCATATGCAATGGTTTGTAGTAGATTAATATTGCCCACACAATGAGAGTTATTAATAGGTTAATGTCTAACCCTGGTGGAGAGCATTAGAATAATGTTAAGAGGGTATTTAAATATTTGAAAGGGAGTTTTAATTACAATTTATGTTATTATGGCACTAATGATGTGGGTAAGATGTTGACATATCTAGGTCTTCATTGATTTAAATTAGGCTAATGACTTAGCTAGTAGGAGGTCCACTAGTTGTTATGTGTTTTCTCTATTTGGTGTAACTCGTGGTTTCTATATCAATGATAGAAGTAGAGCACATGACTGCTACATGTTCTTGTACAAAGGTAGTTTTGTTATGGAGGTTGCGCTCAACTATTAGTTTTGATCATAGGGTTGTTACCATTATTTGCGATAGTCAAATTGTACTCATTCTAAGCATTCATATCTTAGTATCATTTTTACAAGATGGTTGAGAATGATAAGTTTGTGATACAAAAGGTGGATACTCTTGACAATGTTTCAAATTCCCTTACAAAACTAGTGAGCATGAATACGTTTGGTTAGTGTAGAGAGGCTATAGGCCTTGTCTCTTCTAGCACTTAACTATTTTCTTATATTTCTCTTTGTAATGTAAATATCAAGTGAGACACTACTGAGATTAGTTTATGCCTACCTTGCAAATCCATATATCTAATGTATATTTGTAGATAAATAATTATTATATTTTCCCTTTGTATATATAGATAGACAAATTTAGATGCCCATATATGATAAGAAAAAAATAGTCTCAAATTAAATGCTTATTGGTTGCATGAATACAAAAGAAAGATGAAATACACATTAGAATATAGAGTCATGCCTTGTAAATAGAGCCTTTATGGAGTGCTTGGGAGTTACAATTTTATTTCTTATATCATAATGGCGGGGGTTACTTGTTCATAGGATTTATTTACTATTCTTAAAGACACTCTTCATGAGTACGGGGTAGTAGATCTTTGCTTGTGGAAGTGGGATGCCTAGTTTTGGCCACTAGTTTTATAAACAAATTTCAGTTGCTTGTTTTAGTTTACTCTATATATTGGATGTACATGATGATTGTTTTATGATGGATTGCAGGTAAAATAATGACATGCCTCTAGAATGTTATCAGGGTAAAAAACATATTATAAATTGTATTGATGTATTGATTTATTCTTGATTAATACAAACTCGATATCTCTTTAACGATAAATTATTTTTCCAATTTCTTTCTCATATAAATTATAATTTTATCTAATATAAATTCTACTTACCTCTCCATGACAAATTACATTATGCTTTAATTGGTAAATCACATTAGTTTACTACTCTTTTTTTTCATATTCTTTCATCCCTAAGCTTAGACTCTTAAGCTTGTTCACGAGCAGGATGATGAACATATGCTTTGTTGGATCAATAGTAATACCATAGCCCGGTGCAAGTACAAAGCCTAGTGTTGGTGCAGGTTCTCTTTATTCGGTTGAATGGGGGCCCCACTTCCCTTTTGGGATGAATGACTATTGCTACTATTTTACCATCACGAAATCCATAGATTCATCAATCGCCAAAACAAGTAAAAAAAAAACACTATGGTTGGAGGTCTAAATCTAATTTCTTCCTTCAATTTAGGATCCCGTGAAACACACTATGCAACATGGTAACACATTGTCAAAGACAAAAAAGTTGGGATAACTTCCTTCGAATGGAAAGGAAAAACAACATGAACAATATTAATGGCCCCATAAAGGAGAGCTAGGAAGAAATGAATAATCCATTTATGTAAAGACCCTTCTTTATTACTTTTACCAACTTAATAATCTTTTAGCTCATGTTGGAATTTTTCCTAGCCTATACATCAGCTTTAACTAATAGTTCCCTATTTGTAATTGGACCCATGTGGGAGTGGAGAAGTAGATGAACGATGTTATCACTTAAATAATAAAAAATACAATAATTTAATTTAGTAGTGGATAAATCTCATTCTTTTGACTAGAAGCAACTGCTCACCACCACAAATGAAAAGACATTGATAATGACCAAATCATAAGTAGTTGTAATAGCCAATCACTTGTCTTATATTCTATCCTTGTCTTTATATTGCTCTAATGTTATGATACATTAAATTAGACTCCCTTATATTTTGACAAAAGAAAGTTCCAATCAATCATGTAAATGTGTCATCTCTGATTTGATACTAGTGGAGAAATGTAAAGAAGCAGATAAATTAGATTCTCTCACCAAAATTTGGTGGAAATGTAGGTCCTAATTAGTTAAATATATGTAGTAAGTGAATGCCATTTGGTTGATTGATATATATATCACTAACGATATTATAATCAAATTATTATTTTCATGGTGAGGGGTTTTGCATAGGTACAAACCTAGGTTGAATTAATCAGTCAAACTTTGGTTTAGAGTCATTTGTTATGGTCTTAATCAAGTACTCTAAAAGCACAACCAATTATGATGACCATAACCCTAGCAAGTGAGGCAAGATATCCTAACGTGGGGTCATCTCTTTTGAACATATTAACTATAAGCCTTAACAAGTGAGGCAAAAGATCCTACGTGGGGTCATTCCCTTTGAACATAGACACTCATTATTCCACAAAATCTAAAAAAGCAGAAGTGATAGGAGAACACAAAGGGCATTTTTCTTTGCTTCACTCACTCCCTTATAATGAAGGGAACCTTTATAATTGGGCACCTAGTAGAGAATATATTCCTAGACAGCAATGAAAGATAAAGATTTGAATAGTATTAGTTTACAATGGGCATACAAGTATTGGTATGAAAAGAATTGAAAAGAGTGGACGTACAAAACTAAAGTAATGGGGAAAAGAGGGAATGTAAGTATTCTCTCGTCCCTATCTTTTTATCAATATCTACACTTTACCACTCAAGATTATTCCATTATAATTTTTTTAAAGTAAAAAAGTATGTGTATGGCAAGACAAGCGTGTCTTTATCCAGAGGGAATATAATCTCCTTTTACCAACTATGGTGGCCCACAAAAATTCTTCCCTCGAGGTTACAAACGTTAAAAACAGATCACACTCCCTCCAACTTAAAGTAAGTTTTGACCAGCTTTTACTTTTCCAGTGTTTTGTCATTTGCTGTTCAGGAATGGCTACTCTTTCTCAGCCCCCTCACACGCCTCTATCTCTGAATGGAAAATATCATGACAGAACTGCCATGAACAGTTCTGTGTAATCTGTAATTTTATCACAATTAAGTTTGTGATAGTTTGTGTTTTCTATTTTTATATAGCGGATTGCGATATTAGAGAGTGTATATTTAAATGGGAATTTTTCTTTTAGTTAGAATCCATTCAAGGATTGATCTTGTGAGGGAGTATACATCTAAATCAGAAGTCGTCTTTCAATAAAGTTGTTAGGAGAAAGGGATCTACTTAAGGGTATGACCCAATCTCAATTGGGAGGGAACATACATTTAATCACAAGTCGTCTTTCAATAAAATCATTAGGAGAAGAGGATCTACTCAAGAGTACGACCCAATCTCAATTGGGAGGGAACATACATTTAATCACAAGTTGTCTTTCAATAAGTCGGGAGAAGGGGATCTACTAAAGGGTACGACCCAATCTCAATTGAGAGGGAACATACATTTAATTAGAAATCGTCTTTCAATAAAGTCGTTAGGATTAGGGGGTCTAGTTAAGGGCCAAAAACAATCCAATATCAATTGAGAGGGAACATACATTTAAATTAGAAGTTGTCTTTCAGCTAAACTACTCTATGAACATCGTATCCAATCAAAAGTAAAACGTAACCCAATTACAACTTTGTTTAACCTTGACAAATGACATAATTGCAAAAATATACTATTGTATTCATCAATTATATTCAATTTTTAATATAGATATATATAAAATAAATGTTTTTAAGTTTAAATTAATTTCTTATATATTAAAAAAATTTAACTATAATTTGAGTTGTTTTTATTGACAAGATTTTTTAAAATTTTAAATCTTTTTGAATTTAACTATTTTACAATTTTGATTTTTTTTAGTGTAAAGAATCTCCGTAGTTAAGATTTCTTTTATTTAAACGTTATAAGTATTTTTGATCTTTAATATTTAAACATCTAAAAAAATTCTAGTAGAATATATATTAAAATACATGAAGGGAATGGTTTACAGTTATTATTTCTTATAGTAAATAAATTGGTTGTATATTTTTATTTTTTCATAAGAGAATATAGTTTGAGTTGTTTTCATTGCTTTAATTCTTTGGACTCTTTTTATATCTCATTTAATATATATATTTTATTTATTTTTCAATTAAAGTGCCTTCATAATCCTTCACTCTTTCAAAATAAAATACTTGAAAATAAATTAATATATTTAAAAAATTAATTATATAATAATTATTTCTTTTAGTAAATGAATTGATTGGTTACACATTATAATTATATTTTAAATTTTTTTATGATAAAATATCATTTTATTGACAACAACTCTATCTTTTTCAATCTTTCAATACTAAAAAAAATCCTTTAATTCACAATCTTTACTTTCAAAACTAATATATTAAAAAATAAATAATATTTTACAATTTTTAAAAATGACTAAATAATCTTTTAAAGATATTCTTTTAGTATATGAATTGATTGTATACCCATTATAATTCTATTCTATTCTATTTCATAAAAAAAATTAATTTGGGTTGTTTTTATTGGTAATTTTTTTCAATTTATTTTATATGAAAATATCTTTAAATTATTGAAATTTTTTCTAATTAAAATGTTTCACAATACTTCCCTTTTTAGAACTAAAATATCAAGAAACAAACTGTATCTTAAAATCATTTCAAGATATTTTATAATTGATGTATTTTAAAATTTTAAAATATGACAAAAGAACCTTTTATAGTTCTTGAATTCAAACACTCCATCATTACTACTTACTACTTAGGTGCATCTACTAAACATTAAATAATTTATATTTAATACATATTAATAAACTTATTGTTATTGTTAAATATATATAAGTGGTAGAACTGAATAATATTGAAAAATATGTGTAAATGTTTTTGTCATAAATTTTATTAATATTTATCTAAACAAAATAAATCAATATTTATAGAAAGGTAAAAAAATTGATTTATGATAAGAAATGTAGACAATTCAAAAAAAAAATCTAAAAACAATTAGAGAATAATATTAGTTTGTAGTTAAGATTTAACAATGTAAGTATTTTTCTATCTACATTTCAAACATATTTTATGATCTATCATCACGATGAAAATTTCATTTCTCATCTCGTCGCATGAAAATTTCATATCTCATCTCGTCAATCACACTCTATCATCTATCATCAGGATGAAAACAAGAGAAATGACACGACAAATGTCATGACACGAAAGTCAATCACGCTCTATCATCTATCACCAAGATGAAAACAAGAGAAATGACAGAGAAATGTCATGACACGAGAAATGACACGTGAAATGTTGATCCTATCTTCATTGTAATGATGGATCATATGAAATTTTGTAGAAAAGAAATGAAATCTTTATTAAATCATTCTCAATAATGAAAAAATAGTTATACAATCAAATTTTAAAACTCCCAACTAATATAAAAATAAATCATATATTCCAATATTTCATATTTATATAACGGAAATAATAAAAAGTGTAAATGGATCCAAAGAGAGGAAGTAGTTAACCATTAAAAGCGAGCGTATATGTATATGCATATGCATAGACTAAGACTAGGAGAGGGCATGTAACAGAATGATTTTCCAAGCATTGTATACATGAAAATAAGAGAAGATTTGAAATCCGTCGAAACGTTCAAAATTCCTGTCAAAATCTGAGCCCCGCGCACAACCTCGCTGTTTTACATTATTAAAGTTAGGTTAACATGGCTAGTTTTTTTGTATGTTTTTGGCGGTCGGTTTTAACATATGTGTGTAATTTACCGTGGGTTTGAGAAATTTCGTGAATCTTTCATCCGGGTCGTTTGGGACAAAAAAGGGGGGTGTTTTTTCTGTACAGTTTATGTGGTATAATAGTTGTGAAGGACGTGTGCTTTTTTGTATGCATGTGTGGAGGTGAGGTGGAAGTGATAGGGAATCACAACAAAAAAAAAAGTTGATGGATAAAATAAACCCATTAAAAAAAGTTGAAGAATATAAAAGTGATCCCGGCAAGGATTGAGTGATGGATGAGTTGCAATTTCATGGTCATGTGGGCTCACTTTTCTAGATATGTGCTGTAGTGTTGGGGGAAAGGAAGAGAAAAGAGGAGTGGGGGGGCTCATGTGTTATGCACCTACATCAATTTGAATGCTAAGACCCCATGGAATCTCAGATTAATGGGAATAAAATGGAGGGCAGTGGGAGTTAGAAGTATTGGAATATCTATATTAAGGAAATGTATACATTATGAGTTTGCAGGAGTTCAGCAACAGGAGAATGTTGTGTTTGTTTGTGTAGTTTAAGTGTTGGGTTGGGATCTGATGATAATTAATACATAAAACTTAGTAAGGTGTTTGTGAATAATATATATAAGAGGCTGTGAGAGAAATAAGCATCCTAGAAGTAGTAGGTACAAGCCTGCCCTGACAAAAGAATCAGGGGAAAGGATTTGCGAATGGAGGGATTATGATTCAGCTTTTTTTGTTTTTTTTAAGAGTGGTATTGAGAAATGGGCAGAGCATGGCATAATGGGCAGGAGTAGGGAGGAAAGGGAGGCTCAAATCTCTTTGCAGGCGTGAAGCACGAGCTGTGTAGAGGAATTTGGGAAATTCAATGCCAGGAATCATCAGTTTTCGAGGAGAAAGAGGAATGTGAGATTTCAATGTTGCAAACATTAGTTGTGCTTGAGTTTTTGCATTGAGGGAATTCGAGCGTGTGAGGGGGCAGGCTTTTCTCATGAATTTATCATACAAAGATACTCTTTTCTCTCTTTCTTGCTATCCTTCTTATCTTGGTTTTTCCCTCCAACTGTGAATAACAACAATGTGGTGGTGGTATTCTTCGATGGAGAAGAGCAGGTGGTTGAGTATATTTTGGGTGGTGATGCTTTTGTTTATGAGAGCTGCCTTCGCAGCACTCTCCCCAAAGGGCGTTAACTATGAAGGTATGAACGATAATGCCCTTGTATGCTTTCGATGGCTTCTGTTACTTAACTTTGGATGCTCACAAATTTTTGTAATGGGTTTTTGCTACTTAATTTTGGGTGCCGTGCAGTTTTCTGAATTAGGAATAGACATGGTTGTCTTTGTTTTGCAGTTGTTGCTCTGATGAGAATTAAGAGCATGCTGTATGACCCACACAATGCATTGGACAATTGGGATGCGACTTCTGTAGACCCTTGTAGTTGGAGTATGATTACATGCTCAGTTGATTTCTCTGTCACTGCCTTGTGAGAAACCTGCTCTGCCCTTTCAGTTTCAGATCGTTTTTCATTGTTGGGTTTATTGTTACAAGTGTATTTCAGAGATGGGTTCTATTACTGTGTAGTATTTAGATCACAGGGACTGATTTTCATGTGTGTTTTGTGTGACAGGGGAGCCCCCAGCCAGGGCTTAGCAGGCCCATTGTCCGATGGCATTAAAAACCTCACCAATCTTCAGACTGTGTAAGTAAACAAACACTTATCTTCTACCCTTGAGCAGAGTGACTAACAAGACTAACTGATGCAGTGCACCTCTAAACATATCTATGCTTCCTTTTTTTCTGTAATCGTTTTTAAACTGATACAAAAAACTTTACTCCGTTTTATACATCATTTAGTCCATTCAGTTGAAATAACATAACGGTAAGGGAAGGATATCTTTCATGTGTGACTGGGAATACAGAACAACATTTTAGACTGATTTTTTATGAAGGAAAAAGCAAGAGATCGCTTTCTGAAATTCATGCCGAAACAGTTAAGCTGTGAGACGTATGTGCTAATTTTTTGACATTTTATGCAGGCTTCTGCAGAACAATGCAATATCAGGACCACTTCCTGAAGAATTAGGGCAGCTGGAAAAGCTCAAGACACTAGACCTCTCCAACAATCAACTCAGCGGCGTGATACCTACTTCACTGGGTCAGCTGAAGAATCTCAACTACCTGTGAGTAACACAAAAATCCCTTTCTATTTCATGGGTACAGGCTTGATAATGGCTAATGATGTCTTTCCCTGTATTGATTTGTTGCAAAACAGGAGACTGAACAACAATAGTCTTTCTGGACTGTTTCCTACATCACTAGCCAACATCTCTAGCTTGTCATTTCTGTATGACCCTACTCTTTATTCATCTTTTATTTGCCATTTGGGTGCTTCTTTATGCTAGGGTTTTGTTTTAGTATTTACTCGCATGCCTCATTTTCAGGGATTTGTCCTACAACAATCTGAGTGGCTCGGTGCCCAGGACTCATGCTCGAACGGTCATGTATGAGCAACCTTTCTTCTTATGATATCTTTGAATCATGTTTCTCATGTTAATGAACTTGTCCATTAAAAATAGCTATTATATATATTGAAGTACTGAATCCGGGGTTTGGGTGTTCGAAAATTTGACAGTATCAGAGGAAATCCTTTGCTATGCGGAGGTACAGTGCAGAATTGTCTTGGAGAGTCTCCAGCGCCCATGGTTTACACTGTGAATTCATCACAAGGTGAGGTGATTTCCATTTCTTTCACACTGTATGTCTTTGGTTCTTTTCCCTTAGTTAAATAGCCCTTTTGTAGGTACGGTGCCAGCTGGAGATTCTAGAAAACATAAGGTGGCAGTATCTTTCGGTGTAAGTCTGGGCTTCTTATGTGTAATGGGTTTTGGAATTGGGCTTTTCTTGTGGTGGAGACAAAGGCACAATCAACAGGTTTTCTTTGATGTAAATGGTATGTGTTTAATCTCTCATACCACCAATTTGTATAAGCTCTCATATTGCCAATTTCTTTTATTAGCTATTCAGGTTATAATATTTAAGCGCCAGGGAGGTTTCTCATTCGGATTAGATGTGAACTTGCAGAGCAGCACGATCCAGAGGTTTGCTTGGGACATTTGAAGAGATTCCAATTCAAAGAACTCCAGATTGCTACCGATCATTTTAATAGCAAGAATATTCTGGGCTCAGGAGGCTTTGGGAATGTTTACAAAGGATGCCTGCAAGATGGCACTCATGTAGCTGTAAAACGACTGAAGGATGCCAGTACTGCAGGTGGAGAAGTTCAATTTCAGACAGAAGTGGAAATGATCAGCTTGGCTGTACACAGAAATTTATTGAGACTGTGTGGTTTTTGCATGACCTCCACAGAAAGACTCTTGGTTTATCCATACATGGTTAATGGGAGCGTGGCCTCTAGACTGAGAGGTTAAATCCTTCTCTTATATCCTGCCTTTGAAGGTCTCCAAATGTTAAGGGTAGAGCAGAAGGGGACCAACAGGGCATAAAATCTACTTTATATGGGTTTTATATTTCGTTTTGCATTATATTTTGTTCATAGAACCTTGGATTTTGATATAGATTATTACCAGGGCACAATTTGGTTCTAGAACAAACTAATTTGGATATTGTAAACTGACAGATCACATTCATGGAAGGTCTGCATTGGATTGGGCTACAAGGAAGAGGATAGCCCTAGGAGCTGCAAGGGGACTCCTATATTTGCACGAGCAGTGTGATCCCAAGATAATTCACCGAGATGTAAAAGCAGCAAACATCTTACTAGATGAATATTTTGAAGCTGTTGTAGGTGACTTTGGTCTAGCAAAGCTTCTAGACCACAGGGATTCACATGTGACTACAGCTGTTAGGGGCACCGTAGGGCACATTGCTCCAGAATATCTTTCGACAGGGCAATCTTCTGAGAAAACTGATGTATTTGGCTTTGGCATACTATTACTAGAACTTGTTACTGGTCAAAAAGCTTTGGATTTTGGCAAGGCTACAAACCAGAAAGGAGTGATGCTGGATTGGGTAAGTACTAAGTATATATGTTTTTTTGTTAAGCCACATCATGTATAATATGAGAAGGGACTATAAATTTGCTTTCCTAAACATATTATCATATGATCACAAATAACATCACTAAGACAGATCCTAAATTTTTACTGTTGTCTTCTGGTGAACGTTGGGCAGGTCAAAAAATTGCATCAAGAGAAGAAGTTAGATCTTCTCGTAGATAAAGATTTGAAAACCAATTATGATAGAGTCGAACTTGAGGAAATGGTGCAAGTGGCATTGCTCTGTACTCAATTTCACCCTGGTCACCGTCCCAAGATGTCTGAAGTGGTTAGAATGTTGGAAGGTGATGGATTGGCAGAAAGGTGGGAAGCATCACAGAGGGTTGAAACTCCTAGGTATAGGGGAGTAGAATTTATATCTAAGAGATATTCTGACTTTATTGAAGACTCTTCGTTGGTTTTGCAAGCAATGGAACTTTCAGGCCCTAGATGACATTTTGGAGAAGTTATATTGAAAATCTGGAAATGCTCGCATGTCATGTGGAGTCTTCAATTTTTTCCCAGAGTATCTTGAATTAACTCGGGCAGGACTGGCCAATGGTCATGCAGCTTCCTTACAGTGTAAGATGCACTGTGATGTGGTTCTGGCCTGTGGATGTTTTCTTGTAAAATTATTGTAGTATATGTTTTGACCAGATTTCGACAGGTTGCATTTTTCCCACATGGTTTTCCTTCAGCGATTGAGGAATATAAGCATGACTTAGTTGTTACATAACTTTGTAAGGTTTTGACTTCATCAATCGATATTCAGATTGCCTGCAAATTCCTGAAAGTTTGCTGTGGGTTAGGCAGGCAACGTTTGAATGTGCTATATGAAAATTAGAAGATTCTCAAGGACAGTTATAAGTACAAACCAAATTCCCCATGAGCTCCTTTTTCTGTAAACTGCTTGGAATTTGTTTAACTCCAAAAGGTGAGTAAATGACAAATGTGACCCTGCAAATTGTAAACCTCGGATTTAATGGTTAAGGGTATTAATTTTTTAAAATATTCAGGATTTCGAGTTTTCGATGGTGGAGCTCTCACAAACTGCAGTAATAGCCAGTGGGAAGGCCAAAAAGGAGCATCTTCTAGCACGCCCTTACATGAAATTCAACCACATTAGATATTATGCGATAGGAGTTATTTACAAAAACTGTGTGCTGTCAGTTGATTCCAGCTTAGTGCTTTGCAATACATGAAATGACTCTTCCAGTAACATCTTAAAATTCTCATTGTTATGCATTTTAAAATCTTTCATTTAGGTTTTTATAGTTGTTACTGCGATGTTTGAAGCCAAACTTAAAAAATGGATGAAAATTGTCTGTCATCCACATTTCTGGATTAGACCTTTGTGAAAACTTCTGAAATGTTTTGATTTTTTTCGAGAACCATTCAAATTCACCAGCAAATCAAGGACCAATTAACAATAGCGGAAGTATTTAATATAATTGATATTGAAAACATTAAATAATAAAACAATGAGCCAATGCTTAAATTTCCATCAATCTTACAAAATGGCTAGCATAGGAACATTTTCTCAGAGGAGTTTGATTGAATGGAATTGTCAATACTTCTCTTATACGATAAGTCTTGCTTAAACATCCTCAAATAACCACTAGCACTGAAACGTTAAAACTACATTTTGATTAAGGTCTTCTTGAAATGTTGTACTCCATTTTGATTAATACTTTAGTTCTATTGCTGTCAAATGATTGAATGGAATTGTCGATACTTCTCTTATACGATAAGTCTTGCTTAAACATCCTCAAATAACCACTAGCACTGAAACTTTAAAACTACATTTTGATTAAGGTCTTGTTGAAATGTTGTACTCCATTTTGATTAATACTTTAGTTCTATTGCTGTCAAAGAAAGGATGCGCTATAGATATTTACTGCTATTCTTTTCATTCAGTATACCTTGCTGGAGCTAAAATAAAGATGTAAAAATACACAATAGGTTTATAATTTGATGAGATAAATTTTAGAATATGGCTTAACAGTGGAATAGGGTCAGAGCTCTAGTCTACAGGGATTGACGGTCCCACTCATTAGATTCCAACCTTAAGAGAGGCCCCCACAGGGAACTTTCACAAAATAAAATTAAAATAAATGAAATGAAGCAAGAGCTTGGGGATCTAAACAGCTGGAACATGTCTTTTGGCAGCTGTTCTTCTCAATTTTGTTGTTACTAAGAAAGTAAGTCTGTCCCACTCACAAATAGTAGATTCTAACCTTAAGAGAGGCCTCCAAGCGAGCCCCCCCACAAGGAGCTTTCACAAAATAAAATCAAAATAATTGAAATAAAGCGAAAGCTTGGGGATCTAAACAGCTGGAACATGTCTTTTTGACAGTTATTCTTTCCAACTTTGCCTTACTAAGAAGATAAGATTGTCCATTCATTCATATTAGATTTTTACCTCAAGAGAGGCCCCACAAACAAGTGAATGCTTAATTTTTCAGTGATAACATTTCTTGCAAATCAAGCACTAAACAACCTCAAACAGATAACAAAGCAGTAAAAGTGCTTAACACATGATAATATAAAATAGCAGTTCACCTAAAAATTCGAATGGTTTGAACGAAACTCAATATCTACTAGTGGATCTTCTGATAAAACACACCGGACAAATGACAAAAAGAGAAATCAGTACAATAATAAAAACTGGTGATCCAAATGCCTTAGTGTGCCGCTTTAATCCATTGAACAGAATATGGTGTAATATGACAGAGAAAGTGACAATATGACTTAAAAGAGATACATTCGATAAACTTAGATGTAAGCAAATCTAAATAATACTCCTGAAAGAACTTATTATTGTGGGCAATGTTCAGATCATATCCCTCATACATCATTATCCTAAACAGGAAACATAAATACGCATTGCTCAAGATTGGATAATAATGGATACAATTAATCTTAAGAATATCAAGTTTCCACAATTCATAATGTTCTTTGATTGTGTGAGAATTTTTGCATCAACGGTTCGGATCACACTCCGTGATCTGATGATCAGATCACGGAGTGTGATCCGAACCGTTGATGCAAAAATTCTCACACAATCAAAGCCAGAAATCATTGCAAAGAACAATTAATCTTTTCAATCAGACTAAAATAATGTTCAGACGTATAAACTTTGCATCATATGAAATTTGCAAAACATGTCATTTTTCTTTTAGTTTTGTGCTTCCTTTGATATGTGTCTTGATAGAGCAATATATTAATAAGTGGAATATTTTTGTGTTAGACTTGACTCACAATCTCATATCTGCTCATTCTTTTTCTTTATTTTAATCTCCATTAACATCATTTTCTATATATTCATTATCTACATTGAAATTGACACTTTGCCCTTTGATATCATTTTTGAGTGGCAAGGGTTTAATTCATGTCAGTCTCGAGATGTGCACAAATAAACCCCAAAATTTAAGTCATCAAAAATTTAAATTCCAACTACTTCACCTTTTCAACAGACATTATGAGCTAACCAAGTGTGCACAAATAAAGCCCAAAATTTAAGTCATCAAAAATTTAAATTCCAACTACTTCACCTTTTCAACAGACATTATGAGCTAACCAAGTATGTGTTTCATGCAACGTGTTGCTATGCCAAAGTATCTAAAGACATTCATTGTGCACTAAAACACATTCGATGCTAGAGGACTATAAGAATCATAGAGAAAAATACTTAGAGCACACCTCAATCTAAAGGGTAGTAGAAGAATTATATTTACAACATTATCATAGAGGAATTATAAGTACAACATTATCATATAAGCCAACTGCATGTCTACCAAGAGGTTAGACCTAGGAGAACCTATTCACCTATGAGTTGGAAAACTCCAAACTCCTTACTGATCCCTGAAGACCACTCTGAAAAGGTGAAAGCTAGATCAGTTCTACATGTTAGATCAGGTTCACAGCAATAGACATCATCATATAGGCCATCTGCATGTCTACCAACAGATAAGACCTAGGAGAACCCATTCACCTATGAGTTGGCAAACTCCTTACTGTCAGAGACCACTCTGAAAAGGCGAAGGTTAGTAAATCTTGCTTTCTATCAGATCAATTCTACACATTAAATCTGGTTCACAGCAATTGAGATCAAACTCTTGGCACTCAGGAGAAACGTACATCATTTTCTGTGGCAGTTCAGACTTCAAAATATTTTTTATGGTGATAACATTTTATTTTAAACAGTAACTAATTGATTTAGAATGACATCAGTATCATTTATCTATTGTAAATCTTAAAACTAAATACACTTAAAAATTCTGGTTAGGCATTAAACTTGGAACACACCATCTTTAGAAGGTATCCTGGGAATCAAATCTATGAACTCTCCTCAACCATTTCCTCCACATAGCTCAATTCAGTTGGTGTTCAGCAGTAATCCTACAGTTCACTGAAATCAGATGAAAAGGAAAGATAAAAATACAGGCATAAAGACAGATTGAAACCACAAATTGCTAATGCCTTATAGACAAAGATGGCCTTTCAAAATGGAAATAGGCATCATATTCAGGCATTGGTGCCTCTGTTTAGAAGATTTTAGGAACCTCCTTTTTCTTCAGATGCTCCAATTCTGTCAGAAAATGATGGTCAGACATGTGTCCTTAGATTTGAACTGTAGCACCTCCACAGTTGAACAATACTTAAAATTAATATTTTCTGTCTTACATTTTGGCTTTTTCTATAAAATATTTAAAACGTAAGGCTGTACATGGAATCTGCAATATGTGAATATTCTAGAGAAACTCCATAAGCCACGTATTCTTGATTGGCCTTTTCCCACCACTTTATATGACATTTGACCCCACCATACACTCCATACCTTTATTCCTTGTGTTCCCTTCTGATGGAACCCCTTTATATGGCTCGACCTCACGTATCTTATTTTGTTTTTATATTATATTTATTTTGTAAATTTATACTGTATTATTTTTATTCATAAAATTTTAAATAATATTTTTAATTTTAACTTTTACTCTTTATAGAAGATTTTTATTAAAATATCTTTGTAATATATATTTGAATTGTTTATTTTCAATATCATTTTTATATATTTATATTTTCTACACATTCAATCAAAATTTCATTTTCATTATTATTAAAATTAATTTTAAATAAAGTTATTAATATATTCTCAATGAATATATTATTCTTTTATTCTCTTTCTTGCTGATATTTTCTTAATGCGCTACTTCTTCAATAAATGTGACACTCATATATCAATTAAATATATGTATATTATAATGTGTCGAGGGTGGGCAAGGTGGACTAAACTAGATACTAATTTAATTCTATATGTATGAAACTATTTTGGTCAAAGCCCACAAATAAATTCCTTTCTCATTTATCTTGGATATCATCCTCCAAAATATACACCAATTAAATATTTTTTTGAATCAAATTATATCTTTTCACCAATATTAATCTACCTACTTTGTATACTTCCCACCTAACTCCTAACTCCTTCCATTATTTCACTCCTAATACCTACAAAAATTATTAATATAATTAACCTCTATCTCTAAAATCTACCCATATTTTTTTGGTTTCAATCTTAAATACCTCATGATGAACTAATAAAGTATATTAAATATATGTATATTAATGATTTTATTGATCTATATAAAAAAATCTAAAGGTATTTTTTTGTGTGAATATTAGTTGTTCTTAACTTCATTTACATGTTTTGTTTGAGAAAATAAATTAATATATGTGTATAGTCTAAACCACAAAAACTTTTAGAAAATAAAGTCTATGTTTTTATTTGTGCCAAGCTATATACTAATTTGATAGATGAAATTCTTTTGGTGGATGCCCACAAATAAATTCCTCATTTATCTTATGTATTGTCCTCCAAAATATATACCAAGTAAATATCTCTTTTTAATCAAATTATATCTTTTCACCAATATTATTCCACCTCCTTATTACTAAACAAAGTAAAATATAATCTCTAAATAAATAACATAAAAATTAAAAGTAAAGAAGAATACATATAAATTTATGCTTTTCCTTACTTTTTATACTTCCAACCCAACTCCTAGCTCCTTTCATTATTTCACTCCCAATACCTAAAAAAATATTAATATAATTAAACTCTACCTCTAATATCTACCCATACATCTTTTTTTTTTTTTCAATCTTAAAAACCTCATAATGAACTAATAAAGTATATTAAATATATGTGTATTATAATGATTTTATTGATCAAAATAAAATAAAAAACAAAAGTATTTATTTTTTGAGTATTAGTTGTTCTTAACTTCATTTACATGTTTGATTTGAGAAAATAAATTAATATATGCATTAGTAATTTAAAAAAAATTGTATGCTTTTCTTTTTTGCTGAGCTATATATTAATTTAATATATGAAACTCTTTTGATGAATGCCCACAAATAGATTCCTTTCTTATTTATTTTATATGTTGTCCTCTAAAACATACACTAGTTAAATCTCTCTTTTTGAATCAATTTTATTCTTTTCACCGTTGACTCCCAACTCCTTCCATAATTTCATTCCTAATACCTTTAAAAAAATTAATATAATTAACCTCTACCTCTAATACCTGATCATTTTTTTTTTGTTCAATCTTAAATACTTGATGAACTAATCTACTCTAACATTGCCTATCCAATAATACTTTGAGTTAAAGCTTCAACTCTATGCAACAAAGTCACCTTTGAGCTAAGCTCACATTAAATTTTTGGGAAAACAAACAAATGTGCTATTAAATTAATTGACTAAATTTATATATTTATATTTTAAAATAATAATCCATTATGATAAGTTAAGAGTGTTTCTAGATAAAACTATGTTTTATTTTTTAACATCAATGGTTTGTATCATACTAGATCATCAAGTTTTACTCATTCTAATAATAAATCACTGAATGTGATGTAAAATATTGATATTAAAAACCAATCCAATTTTATAAAAAAATAGTCTCAACTTACATTTTAAAATATTTTATTTTATTCTTTATATTTCATGTTTATCTCGTAGTGACCAGTACTTGCCTTTGTAGTATTGTAATAATAGTATTTGTTGGCTAGACAATAGATGAGTTATGCCATAATAATTCTAGGATATATTGGATAATATTTTGATGTCAACAAGTTCTTCCAAGTTGTATGTATCATAATTTTATTGGGTCAATAAAAATTATAGTTATTAGCTTATGTTGGCTTTAAGATTTATTTGTACAAAAATAACTATGACTAATACAATTGAAGTTGAGTTTGTTCCTATATTTATTAAATATTAAATAATCAGATGATTTATTAGTAAAGATAATTCTTAGTTTGATTAGTTGATTTGGAATTTGATATTAATTTATCTTCATATTATAGTTGAAGTTAAGTTTGTTTTTTATAATAAGTATTTGTTAAATATTGATGTCTATATGATTTTTTAGTAGAGTAGTTTTGTAGATTGATTAGTTGATTTATGAATATTAAAAGTATAACTTACAGTAAGGAGTTAAAGATGAACAAAAAATGATTGTTGTAATTTTAAAAGTTATATTTTATAATAATAAATATAAACTGTATTGATTTAATAACTGTATATTTAAAATTTATAAAATAATATTATTTAAAAATATTGTAAAACACTTAATAAATGATTTTTTAAACAAATTTATGAATTATCATTAAAATAAATTTATCTTTGTGCTTAAGAAATACTATTTTATTTATCTTTATATGCATTTATTCACATTTATTGGTATGTGTTTATTTGCAAGAAAAATAGCAAAAATTGTGAAGGATTTCAAAATTTCAACATTGTCCTACTTTTTGTTCCATAGAGAAATTCTAATTCTTTTAACACCTTTGTATTTGGCTCCATGACCCTCAACTCCTTTGTATTTGGTTTTCACATATTTTTGAATGTGGCCTCATTTATTCAGATTTCAAAATAAATCAATATAAAACCTAGATGATATGATAAAACTCAAACTAATGACCTTACTCCAGACATTAGAAGGATGAACTCATTACAATGCAAGCTTTACATAGCTCATCTCATAACTACTACAAAACATCAAGAACTGAACTAAGCCTACAACTCTTCTCCCAAGTCCTCTTGCCAAAAATCCCATGCCTTGAAAGGCCAAACTCTCCCCCTTTGTACACAATTTTTTTCTAATATGATTTACAACCATATGATTTACAAATCTCCCATTTACAACAATAAATCCCTTAAAAATAAAGATAAATCCTCAAAAATCACCTCAACCCCTTAAATATTACTTAATAATCATTTACATATTTTAAAATATTATTTAAGCCCTTGAAAATTCCGTGTTCGGACTATTATAAGGGATTTATTAGTATATTTTAGATGAGGTTTAATATTTAATTTGGGGGTTAATAGTTTAAATATGGAAGATTTGCTTTTAATACCTTGTGTTAAATAATTGCTACCTCCCATTTTAATGCCACTTAAAGCGACGATGCGGTGGTAAGGAGGAAAGCATGGGTAAAGAGAGGTCGTGGGTTCGACCCCCATCCTCACCATTTTAGACTTAGGACTTACCTTTAAAGCTTGTATTAATAGTAAACGCCATATAATCATTCCAAAAAATCCGCGTGGTTTGTTGGTGGCCAATGTGAAAGGCAATTTGGACATCACTAAAACGACTCCCCCAACAAGATTTTGACCAAGTCAACTCGCGTGGAGATGAGGAGGGGTGCCATGTGGCACCATTATGTTGGGGCACATGACCAATTTATTCACTATAGGAGACACGTGTCAAAATTTGATTAGTTTGTGCCAACTATACATGCCATGTTAGATTGCCACGTGTCACCTTTGGACCTGCTACGTCAGCAAATGCTATTGTAAATGCCATGTCAGCATGCTGACGTCATCATTGCATTGTCTAGTCAACATGGTCAACTCTCATCTTTGACCAATCTTTTCTCTGCCATACGAGCTCCATTTTCAATGAAACGAGCGGTATTAGGATCATGGCGACAAGCTCTTCGTCATGATGCCATTTTCGAACATTTTTGCAACAATCAAATTTTTCGCCTTTTGATTGGCCCCTTGTACTTGGTTTGACCAAACTTTGACTGGTCATAATTCAGATGTATGAACTCTTTTTTTGTTTGTTTAAGTTGCATTGGATTCAATTTTCTGAGCACTTCGACATGGAACTAAATTCAAGGGCATCCATAATAATTGAATTTTTAGATTCTCGAGATCCACTTGGATCACATTTATATTATGTATTGTTAATAATATAGACTCTTGCAGATTAAACCTTTGTGGGTGCTGGCAAGAAGTTGAGTCCACTTTTTGGCCATTTAGAAGAAGTGTTTTCCTTGATTTTTAGAATTCGACACATTTGACCTTAAAATTTGAAGCACTTAGAAATGGAATCTTGAAAAAAATCACTCATCATAAAATGTAGTACTCGAAGTCTAGTTTCCAAATATGTAATTTATTTCAATACTCAGATGATACAAATTGATTTTCGATAGACATTTCTAATAACCACTGTTTAAAAGACTTTTTTTTACCATACCATGCATGTGTATGTCATCCATATTTTGACCTAAATAATCACATTTTTCTAAATCCTTTTGGGAAAAGATTTGTAACTCACTGAAACATGTTTTCCATATTTTTTTGTAATTTTTTATTGATTTTTTTTTTTTGTTAATTTTTTATTGGCCATATTTGGTGTTTTGGAAAATTGTCGTGTACATCATGCATAAGATGACCTAAACTTATCATTATTTATTTATTTTTTAAAATTGAAAATAATTGTCTGAAGTACGCTTTCATACAATTTATTTTTTAAGAAATTATGTTAATAAAAAGTTATTAAAATACTAAAAACACCTAATAATTCAAGTATATGGATCTGTTTCATTAGAAATTAATTGGAAAATAGAAAAAAAATCCAATTGTAAAAAAAATTACATATTTAGAATTTACACTGTCTCATCTATAATGAGTTTTAATTTCGTAAAAAAAATGCAAAAATAGTCTTCAAACATATATCCAAAGTCACTATTTTCTTGTGGCATTATTGGGACCTCCAACTTACAGGTTAAACTAGGTCCAAAACTTAGGTTCGAGTCCCCAAGCCTTTTCCCGAATCGAAAAAAAAGAAGCAAAAACCCAACCAAAAATTGAAATTTTAAAAAAGGGATCCGTTTCATAAAAACATTTTTTTAATGATTTTAAGAAACAAGATCCTATTTCTTAAAATCATTAATTTTATTTTTATTTTTATTTTTTTTGAAACGGGATCCTGCTTTTTATAAAATGGGATTCCGTTTTGAAAATGGGATCTCATTTCTAGAAAACATAATTTTTTATTTTTTTATGAAACGGGATTTCGTTTTAGAACGAGATCTTGTTTCTACAAAAGCGGGATCCCGTTTTTGGCTTGGGGTCTCAAACCTAAACGAGATCCTATTTTATTGAATCCGATTTCATGTTTTTTTCTAAAGCAAAAACTTCCACGTTTCATGGACTCATCTTCTTGCATCTACCCTTGTCTAATAAACTAAAATGACATACTAAATAGACAAAGGTTTTTTTATTATCAAGTTTGACATATGAAATTCCAATATGAAAGGCATGCATGACATTTTCTTTTCATTTATATTATGTATTGTTCATAATATAGACTCTTGCAGATTAAACCTTTGTCTGGTATACTAAATTGACATCTAAAGAGGCATAAATTTTTTTATTATCAAATTTGACATATGAATTCGGAATATGCAAAACATGTAAGACCTTTTCTTTTCATTTATATTATGTATTGTTCATCATATACACTCTTACAAATCAAACCTTTGTTTGGTATACTAAATTGTCATCTGACTGCTAGATGAGAATAAAATAAACTCTTAAAAAATGGTGAAGAAGGAACTTCCACCCCTCATTAGATAATTTGCCATTTACATTATAGATTATAAATCCCCTAACAACAAATATGGCATAGGTTGAAATGGTGGACCATAACAAGCCATCATATTCCAATACTCCTTACCTAACACAAGCACAACACCAACCAAAGGAAAGCAACATACGACAAAGTAGTGCAAGTTATTCCAAAAATTATTTACCATAATAGATTAATAACTTCCTGAACAAAACATAATCTAAATTGAAAAATACAAATACCCTAAAATCCAAGATGAATCAAAAACAATACTATGTTGCCTATAGAATCAAACCCTCTTCAACCATGTTTTCATTTTAGTGCATGAAAATGCCAAATTTTTCCTTCAAAAGATAAGAAGATGAATATAATTGATTGAAAATAGGTTCTTGTTAATGAGAAGAGGGAAGAAAATAGGGTTGTGTTGCAGATGGAATGCTTACCGTTGTAAGTTGTTGGAAGCCTCTCAATCCGAGAACTCTGAGTGCCTACTATAATGCTTCTTGTATTATGTCTCTTCTTCCTTCCAGGGTCAAATAAATATAAATTTAATATTGGACTTGTATTGTGACTAATTTGCATCATTCTTTAGAAGAATATGATAAGATAACAAAAATGATGGTCATTATGTGCAAGCTGGGTACAGAGACAACCAAAAGATATAACCATGGACAAGAAAATCTAGGCACTCAGCTAAAGGACCATGAACAAACCACATAACATGTTTTTCCATCCACTTAACATAAATCTGCAACAAAAATCATGTAGAATGAGTTGTTAAGGACTACACTTCATTTTCCTTTACATTTAAGTCTTTAAGATATAATCCATTTTGGGAAAATGTTTGAGAGATTTATTTAACAGTGCTCCATAACCAACCATAACAAGCTTAAAGTTCGAGCAATCCACACACAGGTTGGGGAGAGCTTGTAAATGTAAGTTAAACATATAAAAAATCCAGTAATTGATTTTGATAGCTAGATCACAAAACATTACCGTAATATTTATGCTATCAAAAAGGCTAGAAGAAAGGTTTCTAGGGTTTTGTGATTGTAATGAATTAAAATGTTTTTAACCTATAAGCATTGCAAAAAAATTCTTAATGATAGTACAGTAGAAACAAATTTACCCCAGATTTGTCACGTATGGATTTTTATAGACTTATTAAATGTGGACATTAATTGTTATATTGAATTTAGATTAAAATTAATGATTATTTAAAGATGGTTAAATTGAAATTCAAAATGAATTGAAGTTGAAATTGAAATGAAAATTATTGTATTTATGTTTATTTCGGGGTTTGTCATTACTGATGATAGATCGAGTGCAAGTGAACGCAGGAAACAGGTGAATGAAGTTGAAGGCGAGAACAACGATCAGGTAGAGTTGTTTAGCCAATTGACGTTTACGAATAAATGGGATCTCACACACTCACGTAGATTTATATTTTAATGTATTATGCGCATATCATGTTGTGAATTGAAATTTAGTAAAAATGTGATTTCTCAAAAATTTCGAAAATGCATGTGATTGAATGATGATTTTGTTAAATTGATGAAACGTAAAATTTAAATATATAGATTGCTTGTTCAATATTTTATTATTATTTGGAAATAAGAAATTAGAATTTATAAATGTAAATGCAATAGATTAAATTTCGAAATTTGATTAAATTTAATGAAATAAAGAGTTTTTGAAATTTAATACTTTATAATTTTGAAATTATGAAATGAATGTATTTTGAAATTCTGAAATTAAATTAAATTTTAAGATAGCTAAATTGAGAAATTGAAATCAAAACTCATGTACACTCTATTATTGCATTCAAATTTAAAGTTCAGTTAAACATGAAGAAATAAAATATCTTAAAATCATCAATCTTGAAGCATTAAAAAAAAAAAGAGAACTGGAGTTCAAATTCTAAACTGGAGATCATAGAGTAAATGGTGGATCTCATACCTTGTTGAGATCAATGCATGGAAACAAAAATAATATATACAGATTAAAAATCCGAAATTAGATAGACATAAAATTTGCACACACAAAAAAAATTCAATTTTCTTTATTATAGAGCAAAAACAATATGAACAAAAGAATTTATGTTATGGAGGCTATTTGATTGGAAGGCATACAGAGAGTCTAGAAACCCATGCGCAACCTTCACCTCTTTCCACACCCCACTCACTTGCAGGATCCCACATCCCACGCAGGAGTCAAAGAGGAAGCGCGACCTGTGGAGAAGTGCGCAGGATTTGAGAAGGGAAGCCACCGCAGGATCTCCAATATTACCTCCATCCGTAGTAGATTCTTTGGCCGGCCTGTTTGGAGGGCATGAGGGAGCTTGGTAGAGGCGCGACCAGCCTCCAAATCATTGAACACAACCTTCTTAAAACCTCTTGTACGCCATGTGCCTAAGGAGATAGGAAGAGGGTGCGGCCAGAGTAAAGGCATACGTAGCCCAGGAATTACACAACCCTCCCCACTCCACACTTTACCTCCCTCTCACCTGCGTACCAGCAAAAAAGTTTAGAGGAGAAAAGGCAAAGAGAAGGCAACAATGGCCAGGAAAGAATTGAAAGGAGAGTGTCTGATAGGCATAAAGACAATAAAGACAGAGTTAGAAAGGAGGATCAACACACCTACAGAATAACCAACTCCAAAAATCAATTTTACCAGGTAGGAATTTGTTATTCAGATTTTAAATTAGATTCTCAATTCCACCTCCAATAAATTCTGGAAGTGAACATTAGAAAGTAAAGAAGACCTTGATGGATAAAAATTAGTGAAGAGAGAGATTTAAAACTATGATTGTTAAAAGTATTCTTGCAAATTTATTTAAACAGAAAATAGAATAGACTGAATCTAATTTCCAGAACATTGACAGATTTAGAACCTGAGATTTTAGGAAAAACTTTTAATTAAATTCTTGAATTATTAACATTGATCAAATTTAGAAATAAACTTAAAACAAAAAACAAGTTTTGGATTTAAATTAGGAAACATATTAAACTGAAACTTTGTAAATTTTGCTGAGAATTAATAAAATTCTGATCTAAATCATGCTGAAAACAGTAAACTGAATTTAGAATAATTTATTAAATTTGAAACAATTTTTCCATTGTAAGAAAAACGAAATGATCATGAACAGAAAATAGTTAGATTATGCTGTCAGAAAACAAAGATTGTTGATAGAAAAATATAAAACATAATTTTATTTTCGATTTTTAAACATAAATTGTGAATAGAGAATTACTTAAATTTGCAAATCACGTTTTTCTTGAAAACTGTCAAATCTGAGACTTTTAAAATAGTTAGGTTTAACTTGATAAATGATTTTTATTTTAAAATGCTGAAAATAGGATAAATTGGAAATAAAACGTTTTAACTTGAGTTTTGATCTATTTTTGAAAACAATCAGAACGATTTTTGAAACAACTTAAATTAAAAGAGAGTATGAACAATTAAACGCGTACTCTTTTAATTTATGTTTTTAATATGTAATATTCAACATACTGGAGTTACACCTTCATTTAGAAAACTTTATTGATTATTTAAATTACTCAATTAAAATATTGATTTTATGATTTTTTATTTTTTTAATGAATTGAACAATGGAAAGAAGTACTTATTAAACTGTTTTCGTTTTAAACACTGTTTTCAATTGATGTTTTGAAAGATTGTGAAATAATGCATTTGATTGTTTGAACCATGCATGAATGATAAATAATTTTGCATGTGATGTTTTTGGGAAAGTTACCTTCCGGGATGGGTGCCGAATATGGGTAAATAGAGAGTGTAGTTTTGCTTTTTCCAAAATTGCTTTTATTGTCATGCATGACATTTTACTTGGCCAAGTAATTTTTGTACCATTGAAATAGATGGATTATTGAACTCTCTACCATATCCTAGTACCGAACTTGCTTCTTTCTTAATTGAATTAGAAAAATTAAAATGCTTATGGTTTACTAGTAGTACTAGGCATGCACCAGATTCTATCTTGCTCGTAGATTGCTTTTTGCTAAGCAATTCATACAGGGTCGGGTATTTCTTGATTGACTAAGAAATTCCGGGGAAACGTAAGCTTCGAGGTTGGGCGGAAAAGCGCCTGATTCTTGTTCTCATCTTCTTTTGAAGATTTGCTTATGGATGGAAGATTGACAAACTGAATCTTCTTTTAATGCTTTATTATTCATGATGTATGTAATGACGAGCTTATGGCGACTGAATGTCTAAGTCTCGAATTGTAACTAGAAATGTTATCATCCTTTGTATTTATTATTTGAAATGTGTATTTCGACACTTGTAAGATTTAGATTGAAATAAAATGAAGATATCTTTTCGACTTTTATGTCGTTGTATGTAATCGACTTGTATTATGAATGAATGAATGAATGAGATGACGACTTTATTTTCAATATAATGGATCTTATTTTAAGTATTGTCGTTTTATTTTAAGGAGTTTTCCGCTCTTTACAAGATTCAACAAAAAGTGACAAAATATAAAAACTAATTAAAAAAAAAACCTAATCATAGTAAACAAAACATTATCAAGGGAAAAAAGCATGTAGACTAGTGCAATTCACAGAAGGAATGAAAATTTGAAGGGAAAAAAGTTGGAATGAAAGTATCTTTATATCGTAGCCTGATACAGAATTTTGCGCGGCAAAATTTATCTACATCCATCACACCCAGGGAAAATAAATACCAAGGACAACACCATGAACACTTTTTGTAGGAAAATAAGGAGTGGGGCTACCGAGATTTATGGAGATGGATTTGTTTAGAGGGATGTACTAACCTCCATAATGTGACTGTAGAATCTTGGCTAATAATAAAAACTGTTTGAGCACTATGGGAATATATCTTTAATTTCATATATAGAAATATACGGTGATGAGAATAATCGACCATATAAAGTAATAGTTCAAATAATTTTATAAAAACTATTCAAATGCTATAATTTGAACATGTTTTTTTATAAATTCGTATGGAAGAAAATAAATTAAAAAGTGGAGTAAAATGGATTAAAAAAAAACCAAAACAATAATTTACACTCCAAACTTTTTATTCAATAGAGAAATAGTTTAAAAAATTTCTAAAGATAAATATTGTACATGTTCATTTTAGAAAAAAATAATTTTTATTTGACAAGGTAAAATGAGAGACACACACTAAGTCTACAAGGTGTGCCCATAACAAGGTGGAAAAAAATGAGAAACACACACTAGGTCTACAAGGTGTGCCCATAACTACCATACCAAGAGTTATAATTTTTGATAACTTTGATAAGGTGCCACAAAATGATCAAGATGCTAATATCAGTGCTACACTAAGTTCAACTCCCATGAACAAAGTGGAATAAATTTCAATATTTAACATCATGGGGGGTGGATGCAATAAGGTTTAACGTCTTGGAGGATGAATTGATAACCACACCTCAGGGTGAATTACAAACAACACCATCACCAAAGGGGGTATATCAATAATTCAAACATCATGAGACAAAATGGATAAGGGTAATGTATTCCCCCCACTTGAAATGTCAACATACTTGCTATTTGGTATTTTAAGGAGAAAGAGGGTATCCTTGAAAATAATGCATGCCTCTCAAACTAGTTATCCTTGCCCCTAAGCATAGAGACAAGGATAACCACACCAAAGATTATCATGTCGCTACCATGAAAAATATGGTTGCACTTAAGATTGTACCACCATGAATGGCAATGAGAAAAATACATAAAGCTACCCATGCCACATAGTGATGAGCAATATGATAGGATGGAGATCATTATTGATTAGAGGAATTAGGTGCATCAACACATGGAAGGAAAACACAATCCTTAAGTTGTATTTTATGTCTCAAGGCCTAACATTCATTGGTTAAATGGCCATGCACTCGATGATTGCACAAAATGAGCTTTTATTGTAGAATTTATTTCATGTTCTTAGAGGAAGAGTAATCAAGTGGGCTTGGAGAAGCCTCAACAAGATATTATCTTGATCAATAGTAGGGGACATTTCTTTCTCATAATATTTCATAGATACAGTAGATGATATAACATTAGATGAAGATGGAGATGAGCGTTGGAAACCTAGACCCTACTTGGAAAAGTATGGTATAGAATTCACTTGATTTCTATCATTTTGTTCCATGTTTTCATTACATCCACGTTTATAAATAATTTTGTATCCAAGACCATAAAATGCTTCCAACTTAGATGAAGATATTTTATGTTTCTAAGAAGGATGGTCTTCTTCACAAACACACAAATCCTTTTTAAGTTTTTAAAAGTTAAGTATCCTCTTCTCACGAGGGATGGGAGTTGAAAATCCCCCATCACCACCATGGGGTGATGTTGTTGATGTAGAACCAAGTTGAGAAAATGAGACACAAGACTATTTTGGTTTAGATTGTGAGACTTTGTACTCTCTTATAAAGGAGGGTGTAAAATCTAATGAACCACAATCATCATCTAAGAGTTTTATTGTAGGTGAAAGATAATTATTAATATAATCAATTTGTATAGTTTATACCTTTGAAGTTAGAATCAAAGTATTAAGAGAGTTGGAAGTGTTATGATCATGATGAACTTATGCATTATAACTTTGTTCATCTGCTTCAACTGTGTATATCTTGTTATTATATTAATATTCATCTCATGTTGAAGAGTAGATGGGAATCCATTCGTGTAATTAATCCATGGTTTTCCTAGTATCAGATTGTATGAAAAAGGTCATTACATGATATGGACAAAGTAGGAAAAAACACGGGTCCAATCTCAATGGGTAATGTGATCATTCCTAATGGTTGCTTATTAACATTGTCAAAACCATGAATATTAACATCATTGGGTTGTATAAGATTCTTGTCCACACCAATTTTATCTAGGAGGTCAATTTTACAAACATTAAATCCCGCTCCATTGTCTATGTGAGTATGCCTAACTGTAGTCTCATTAATGATCACCTTTATCATTAAGGCCTCATGTTTATTTTGGATCTCAAGCAAGGTTAATTCATGTTGAGGGAATGTAATATCCAGCTTTATCACTTCCATACAATCAAATGAGGTGACCACATCATTTAGTCTAATAGAAGATGAGACATCAATTTGCCACAAAATCTCTTGGATCATCCTATTGTGTGTAGGCGATGTTTGAATCAAATCCTGAAGGGAGATGTTTGTTGAAGTACAAATTTTTTTCTCAACAAGATCATATTATTTACCACTACGCTAAGGAATGTTATATGTGTGAGAAATTGTGTGATAACTTGGTTGTTATGACACATTATTATTATTTTTTTGGTAAGTAAACTACTGGTTAGGGCCAACACCCATTATATTAATAACAAAAAAAGGATTTTACAATTAGTATGATAGATAGCCGAGATGGCACTAGGACTCCCATCCACTACAATCTATGACCCCAATAGAGAGTAACAGAGGACTATGATATACATTGGGAGGCCAGTCATGTGACATTAATTAGTTTCAACCGAATACATGCACATAAGCTTGCATCATACCCGGTCTACCTCATCTTCCTTTGCTGCACGCTTAGCCAGATCATCCACCAGTGTGTTTCCCTCTCTGTAAACATGGCTTACCTTGAAATCCACCAATTCATCAATTAGTTTATGGATTAAAGCCAACCATTTATTCATTTTCCAGTTTGGTGTGGATTTTTCTCTAATGGCATTTACGGTTATGAGTGAGTCACCTTCCAGATGTATTTTTGACGCACCAAATTCTTCTACCAAGTTCCAACCCCAATAAGGCAACACAATTTTGCAATATTATTGGTTGAGTAACCAATGAATTCATTCTTCTCCACCAGTACTGATTCGTATTCATCTCGTGCAACGCAGCCAATCCCGCTAGGTCCTGGATTACCACACAAGGCTCTGTTGAAATTGATTTTAACCCATCCTGGGTTGGGCGCACTCCATTTGGTGTTTTCTCTCATTTTTTTAGCTGATTGTGAGTTGTTCTTCCCAACAAAATTCATAATCACAAGGCCTTCGAAGGATTTCAATATTTCATTATCCCAATTGGTAAAAATGTTATTCTTTAGGGATAGGCGTTTGGCTGCAGTATTTACCAATTCCACTATGAGAGTTTCAATTTTGCCAATAACTCTCTCTCTAGTCATTGATTGTTCTTTGAATATCCTAAGATTGTGTTCCTTCCATACCTCCTAGACAATAGACGATGGAATGACTTGCCACAAACTACCGAAAATGCCTTTTTCCAATTTGGACGACCACATAAATAACCAGTCTCTAAGTTTAATAGGCAAAGGGCCTTGCCAGTTCAACTTGTAGAGGAAGAATTTACAACATGTCTCTGTGTATGGGAATTTAAGGAGAAGGTGATCTATGGCTTCCTCTTGATTTTTACATAATACGCATCTGCTTGGCCCTGCAAAACCTATTTTGGATAGTCTATCCTATGTTAGTATCCTGTTTTGTACTGCTAGCCATGTGAAGACCCCGACCTTTGGGAGGCAGTGTTTACCCCAACAAAGCTCCTTTGGCCACCCCATTTCATTTACTATGGATTCCTTGATCTTATAGCCAGTTTTAACCTTGTACATGCCATCTGGTGATGCATTCCACCTTATCATATCTTCCTTCCCTATGAGTGTACAACATCTATTTTTTAGAATGGAGAGCAGAAGATCCTTTTGATCCTGCAGGGCATTGAGCTCGTCTAGAGATTTCCAATTCCATTTCATGATACCGTCCTCCATTTTCATGGAACCATACTAGCACACCTTGTCTCCCCAAACTCTTTTGGATTCAGTTTTAATTTCTTCCAAGTGAGGGTTGGCTTCCAACTTTGGATGACCTTCCCAAAAGTCTTCCCAAAAGGTTGCATTCTCTCCATTGCGAATTTCCCAAGTGATGTGTTTCCTGACGATCTTCCTGCATTCTAGGATAAAGTTCCATATGGCTGAACTTTTCAGTGGGTCTCTTGTGTTTAGAATTCTTAAAGAGTCCCCTGAGCCTAGATATTTATGCCTTAGAATTTGCACCCATTTATGTTCCCCTTTTTTGTACATATCCCATACCAGTTTGGCCCCCATTGCCATGTTCATAATATGCAATTGTCTCAACCCCGCTCCCCAAGCACCTTGTGGTTTGTAGATCTTATCTGAGGATAGTAAGGGAATCTTGTGTTGATCCTCTGGCCCATTCCAAAAGAAAATTCGCATTAGTTGTATCAACATATCTTTTATAGCTTTGGGAAGCCTCATGCATGCCATTGAATACACTGGTATTGTAGATAAAACAACTTTTAACATCATTATTCTACCTGTTGAAGACAACCATTTACCTTTCCACAATTCCATTTTCCCTCTGCAACTATTGATTAGGTTTTCCCAATAAGCCTTTTTGTTTACTCCTGAAAACAAAGGCATGCCCAGGAACTTACCTAGAAATTTAGCTATCCTCAAACCAAGAATACCTGCAATAACTATCTGGAGTCTAGGTTGGACATTTGGAAAAAAAACTTTAGATTTCCTCCAATTTATCCTTTGGCCAGAAGCCTTGTCGTAGTCATCCAACAGTGTCTTCATAGTTCTTGCTTCAACTCTTGTGGCCCTGCCAAATAAAATTGTGTCGTCAGCATACTGCTGATGAGTGATTGATTCGACATTTAGTGTGATCTTGATGCCTTGCCATTGTTTGGACTCCCTAAGCACAACTATGCTTCTTCCAATGGATTCTGCCATTATGATGAAGAGGAAAGGGGAGAGAGGGTCCCCTTTTCAGATTCCTCTTGTGGATTCGAAGAAGCCGTGAGCTGCATCATTTATTAATATTAAAAATTTGGGGGTGCTTATGCAACTATCAACCTAGTTCACCCAACTATTGTCGAACCCAAATCTCCTCAATACCTGGATCAAAAACTGCTTGTCAACTAGATCATACACTTTGAAAATATCCAATTTGACTAACATGCTTGGTATTCTAGCCTTCCTTGCTGAGTGGATGGATTCATGAGCTATTATGATCCCTTCTACTATGGATCTATTGGGGGAAAACCCACTTTTCTCCTTGGAGATTACCTTCAGGATACCTTTCAATCGGTTAGCTATGATCGTTGTAAAAATCTTATAGATAGTGTTGCACAACACAATGGGTCTGTAGTCATTAAAGCTTTGTGCTTCATTCTTTTTCGGAACTAATGCAATAAAAGTGTGGTTCAGAGCTCTAAGCATGGTTGTTTTCTTCCTTGATTCCTCCACAACTCTATGCAAATATTTGCTTATTATATCCCAGAATGATTGGAAGAATTTGGTTGGAAAGCCATCCGACCCAGGGGCCTTATCCGAGCCAAGTTGGAAGGTTGCTTTTCTAACTTCCTCCAAAGATATTTATTTGAATAGATCCCTATTGTCCTCAACTCTGATTACTGAGGGGATTTTGTTTAGAAAGTTGGTTCTTTCCCTGATGTGCTCCTCAGTATTCCTATTTAGTATGCCTTGAAAGTAGTGAACTGCCTCTTGATTTGCTTCTTCCATTGATTGCGTGAGGGTCCCATCCTCTTTCCTTACCTCCACAATTCTCTTTTTGCTTCTATTAGTTACTGTTGTTTTGTGGAAGAAATTCAGATTTTTATCTCCTTTTAACCAAACCTCCCTAGACTGTTGCCACCAGTATATCTCCTCTCTTGCTGAGATTTTCTCCAGCTCAGATCTCAATTTTTTTTCCAGCTCAAAGTCTTCTATCTCCATTCCTTTTTCTATAATTTTTTTATTGAGATTCTGAGAATCATCTTCTACTTCCTTTTTCTTCACAAAAATATTCCCAAAGTGTTCTCTGGTCCATTCTTTTAGCCTAATTTTGATATGTGCCAGCTTTTTATTTAAAATGAAGAGCTTAGTTTGTTTGACAAATCTGACTTCATTCCACCACCCTTGCATCAGATCAAATAATTTAGGATCCCTAAGCCACATGTTCTCAAATTTGAAGGGAGAGGCCCCCCTTTTCTCGTCAGGTTTAATATTGAGCTCTACAGCGTAATGATCAAAGCCTGTATAAGGTAGAACACTTGCCTCTATTATTGCATCTGCACTTTCCCAATCTCCACCAAGGAAAAAGCGGTCTAATTTTTCCGCTATGTGTGTGAAACCTTTTCTTTTATTAGTCCATGTATATCTTCCTTTCCTAGTTGGGATCTCCCTGAGATTATTGTCTCCTATGAAGGTCTGGAAGTCTTGTTATGACACATTATTACTACTGAGTTTCCTTACAAATTTTAAGATACTACTAGGGGGTTTACGAGATCCTATAATGGGAGGTGACTTAGGAGGTCCACTAATTTAAGGAGACCCAATTGTTACTTGTGTGTTCATAACCTCAACTGAGTTATCTACTTGTTGATGACCTTCTATTGAGGGGGGATCTAATGTCAACTTAGCCTCTTCATCTATGCCATTTTTCTTACTATTTGTTGGAAGAAGTATCAATTATTTCATCCTCGTGTGCCATAATATCTTCGCAAGTAGGATCATTATTGAGAGAGAAAGAAACAAGATTCTCACGATAGTCAACAGTTAAATCCTCTAACACCATGATACCTTCTTCACAAGTGGTTGAGGTATCGAGAGAAGAATAACTATGATTGTCGTGATTTTCCATGATTGCATCCTCTTGCACAAATTTTTTCTCACAAGTAGGGAAGATGTTGGGAGGTGAATAAAAATTAGGAAAAATTATATTGAGAAATGTGTCAATGATTTTATTTTCTTGCATTAAGGTACTCTCATATTCAGGAGGGATATTATGAGAATACCTACTATTATTATCACATGACTATCAATGATTGCATTTGTTGGAAGGTGAGAAGCCTTAGTGGATCATCTAGGTGAGATGAAGTCCTCGATGGAATCATCTAACATGGAAAAGTCATCACAACTAAAGGGCTTCGTAAATATAGAATGGGCTTGCGAAAAGATATCTAACATGATTATATTTCTATGCTTTCCCCAAGATTAATCATTAAATTTCAATTATAATCTAGGTTTACTCATGCTGAGGCAAACTAGGACTGAAAACCAACTAATGGACTTGATGCAAGCACAAATCTAGAAACCAGGTTCCAGATATGCAAGCTGACAGTAGGTTTTAATATGCGAACTAGAGATCTTAGGCAAGTATATGGAGGACAAGGATGCCTTAGGAAATCTGATTCCTAGCAGTTTTTTTCTGATATTTCCATTTTAGAGGAACTAATGATAGAAACTAACTGTATGAAAGCTTGCAAACCCAGATTTAGAATTAGTTATGATAGATTTTTGTGAGTTTTTAGATCGTGAAATGTGTTGTAATAACCTAGGTTTCTGATTTTTTATAAAAATGAAATGAAATTTATCTGAGTTATGCATTGTTTTAGAAAATACATGCAATGCACCTACATATCTAACAATTTTCAATACTAAAATGCAACAATTTTTCATAAATTTGAAATAAATGAAGCAAAATGACAACTTTCCTTAACATGCAATAATAGTTTTCTAGAATTTTAAATCAAGTATTAGCAAGTAGGAATGGAGTAAAACTATAGAGACAGACAAGTGTGAAAAAGGTTGTTAATGTACTTGAACAAGGACAAGGTCGACCAAGGGTGTCTAGGTCCTTGTGCAAGATTCTAAAAACTAAAAAAAAAGAATTTTTATGTTGTTATTTAATGTTGTTGTATATGGTTGTAAACAGGCTTAATAGTGATTATTTTAAAGAATTTCTTCAATTTAAGACAATGCAATTCAAATTCAAATGTGCAGAAATAAAGGATAATTTTGAATGCAATTTCTAGATCTTAATCATGCAACAATTGACTGATTCCAAAATGCAAAATTCCACTAGTGCAGAAACAACAATATATGATTAAAAAAACTACTAAAATCTACATATAAATGACCAAACATGATCATGTGACCATTAATAATTTATTGACAGTCATTTATAACGCGACTGAATTGATGACTAAACCATTTTTAGTCATTTATTGGTTGTTTTCATTGATCAATTTGGTAGTATATTTAGTCATTGATTGTTGTAATCTAGTCACTTTTTATTCATTGATATATTTAGTCGTTGATTTAGTCATTGATTGTTGTACTCTGGTAACGTATTTAGTCATTTTTATTCATCGATATATTTAGTTGTTAAATTAGTCATTGATTGTTGTTAGCTTACCACTTATTTAGTCATTTTTATTCACTGATTTTTTTTCCATTGGTAGTGTATTTAGTCATTAATTTTAATCATCATTTTGTTCAATTTGGTAGTTTATTTAATTATTTTTGTTCTCTAATTTCTGTCAATTGGTAGTATATTGATACATTGTTTATTAATTACATAACCATTATATTTAGTCATATGTATTCATCAATTTTTGTCAATTGGTGGTATATTTAGTCAATTGGTAGTTTATTTAATTATTTTTGTTCATTGATTTCTACCTAAAAGTGTTGGAAATGAGATAATGCTTTTGATGTTTAAACATAAAATACAAAAAAACATGTTGGGAAATTGTGTCTCAACCTTGCAATTATATAACGTTTATTGTTGATAGGTGAAATAGTTTGTTACTTAAGTTGTGGGGTTCTAATTTTTTCTTACCTAAGTTGCAGGGTTCTAGAGTTTTATAACCTCCCGACCTAACGATCTCTTTGTTGTCAGAAAGTCGTGGGTTTTCAAAACTTCATAACCTCCGACATGAGGTTTTGAGGTTTGTATTTTTAGTGACAACAATCTCTTTGTTGTCAGAAATTTGCAGGTTTTCAGAACTTCGTAACCTCTGACATGAGGTTCCGAGGTTTGAATTTTTAGCGACTTAGCGATCTCTTTATTTTCGGCAAGTCATGGGTTTTCAAAACTTCGTAACCTTCAACAAGAGGTTTTGAGGTTCATATTTTTAACAACTTAGTGATGGATTGAGCAATAAGGAGGAAGGAAGTGCTCCGAGTGGGACCCATCCATAATGACATGTGATGAAAAGTTAGCGAATGGAGTGATGGTCTGTTGTGTCATCGATGGGAGTTGATACATTGTAAATTTGGACCGTTAATTATTATGGTTTAGATCTAATGGTGGATATTTTGTTGGCCTATATTTCCCTAGAATGTAACTCTATTTTGTGAGGGTGTTGAACTACAGTTGTAAGAGAGAGTGAAAGAGAGAGGTAGAGTGAGAGACAGTGATGTATTCTGATATTTTGTTAGCAGTCGTGTTGTCTCTTGAACTCTAAGTGGTGATACTCCTGTGAGAAGCTTTCTCTGCAAGTATATTCTAATCTTTGTGATTTACTGAATAATATATTGGGTGGATTTTGGAGTGTGGGGTTTTTCTCCTGAAAGGGTTTTCCCCATGTAAATCACTATGTAGTGGTATGTGTGATATTTATGTTTATTTTTGTTTAAGTTTATGTAACTATTAAATATGTGTAAATTTTTTGCATTATTCTCCTCTCAAGATTAGTGTAGGAAGTTGTTCTGCTACCTTAGTTTTCTTACAAGTGGTATCAGAGCTTGATCACCTTTGGTTTTAGTTGCGAGTTGTTGGGGTTTTTGAACTAATCCAATTTTGAGTGGGAGCTTATAAAAAAGACACTTTATGATCTTGTTGCAATAATGTTTAGATGGCAATTTCATCAGGGAGAATAGGGGTGGATAATTTTTTTGGAAATAATTTTGAAATGTAGAAGATGAAGATGGAGGATTTATTGATAGATCAAGATCTGTGGGATGCTATTGATGAAATTTTTTCAAGGCCTACAGATCCTACTCAGGCTTCTCAATATGATGTTATGGACCATAAATTTAGATTATGCCTGGATGACTCTATTTTAATCAATGTCCATGAAGAGACCTCTGCACAAAAACTATAAAAGAAGCTTGGTGAGATGTATCAAGCCAAATCTTTAGTGAACAAAGATTTCTTGAGGAAGAAATTGTATTCCTTGAGAATGGAAGAGGGTGGACGGATTACAAAACATCTTGATGCAATGAGTGCTAAGTGGACCATTCATTATCATGAGAGATGGGTTCTTGTGAACCACTATGCATGAAACATGGGTCAATGAGTTTGACTTGAAAACTACACGATTGAATCTTGATAGAAATTTCATAGCATTCAATATTTTGGTGGTTCAGTTGGCATCAATTGGTGTCAAAATGGATGAGGAAGAGAAATGTCAGATCTTGCTTTGTTCTTTGCTTGATTCATGGGATTCTCTTGTTATGACTATTGAGAGTAATTATGTTATATTGAAGAATGAAGATGTGGTGGGTTCTTTGCTTTCTAAAGAGACGAGGAGAAAGGTATCCATCAATTCCAAGGAGGCCTTGAATGTTCGTAAGGACTGAAAAGAAAAAGAAAAAAAGAAAAAAAGAAAAAGAAGAAATTTGATTCTGATTCTGAGTTTGAGAAGGGAGATGGTGAGACATTCATTGCAGCTTTGGAAATTCGTGCAAGTAATGATGCATGGTTAATTGACTCAGGTGCATCTTTCCATATGACCTTTAATAGGGATTGGTTTTTTGAATATGAAGAATTTGTGGGAGGTAAGGTGTACTTGGGTGATGATTCTCATTTAGACATTGTTGGCCATGGTAAAGTTAAGATTAGGTTTCTTGATGGTAGAATAAAAAGGATTAATGGTGTGTTGCATATCCCTAGTTTAGCACAAAATCTGTTATCTATGAGAAAACTAATAGATGTAGGTGTGTAGGTAGTATTTTCTAATGCAGGATGCAAGATGGTTAGAAGTGCTATGGTGATTGCTAGAGGTGTTAGATATGGCACATTGTATAATCTTGATGCATGCACTATTGAGTGGAATAGTACTTTTGTGAAAAGAAAGTCTGTGGAAGAAGTGAGGGGGTTTTACCTTCAATAGATGGTCATGGCTTTTGGGTACCCAAGGGTGCTCTTTCTTTTGAAACATACTTACCTGTAGAAAAATCTATATTATGGCACTAGAGACTTGGCCACATTGGAGAATAGGGTCTAAGGAACTTGAAAAATAAAAACCTTGTTGAAGGTTTGTTTGATTGTAATCTTGAATTCAATTTTTGTGAGCATTGTATTTATGGAAAAAAAACTGCATTTAGTTTTAATTGAGTTCTCATAAATCTTGTGGTGTATTGGATCTTATTCATTCCGATGTGTTTGGTCCTGTAGATGTTCCTTCGATTGGTAAATCCATATATTATGTTTCATTTATCAATGATTATAGTAGGACATGGGTATATTTTCTAAAGAGTAAATTTGAATTTTTCAATCGATTTAAAGAATTTAAAGCAATGGTTGAGTTGTAGTCTGGAAAGAAAATAAAATGTTTGAGGACTGATAATGGTGGTGAATTTTTCTCTAATGATTTTGATAGATTCTGTAAAGATTGTGGTATTCATAGACATAAGACAACTCTATATTCTCCACAATGGAATGGAGTTGCATAAAGAATGAATATGACAGTAATGGAGAAGGCTAGGAGTATGTTGAGTGGTGTTGGCCTAGAACAAAGGTTTTGGGTTGAAGTTGTTACCACTACCTGTTACCTGATTAATAGGTCTCCTACATCAACTCTTGTTGATAAGACGCCTAGATAGAGGCATGGTTGGGCCACAAGTCTTCATTAAGATATCTTAGAGTTTTTGGTTGTGAGGCATATGCACATGTGCCAAAGAAGAAGCGAACAAAGTTGGAGAACAAGGTTGTGAAATCTATCTTCATTGGATCTAGTTATGGTATGAAAGGATACAAGCTTTGGGATCTTGTTTCACATAAGGTAATACATAGTAGAAGTGATATTTTTAGACAAACTAAGCCTTCTATTACAGTGAAGCTAGAACTAAGTAAATAGGAAGATGTGATTCAATTTCCTTCTACACTCGATTTAGTTGAATCGAGGCCCAAGGATAAACAAGAATTTGAGGAGAGCTCATCTAGCTCTGAATCTTTAGAAGAGGAGGAAGAACCTCCAAATCAACTTGTTCGTAGGTCTACAAGGCATATACAACCACCTGAAAGATATTCACCTAATGATTGGAGATGTATTTTTTCTTTGAATACTAACATGGATGAACCCATATCTATAGATGAGGCATTAGCTATGAATGATGCAAAATCTTGGAAGATTGCTATGGATGAAGAAATGAAATATTTGAAAAAGAATGATACACAAGATCTTGTACCATTGCCTGAATGATGGAAACCTTTTGGTTGTAAATGGGTGTTCAAGAAAAATATTGGTTCAAATGGAGGTATTGAGAAGTATAAAGCAAGGTTGGTTGTGTACACACTCAAAATATCCTGATCGATATCATGCACTTGATCCTGATTTACTAACACCGATTCTTCCTTAATCATTTCCACACTAACCAATTAATTGAATAATCTTATTTAATTAATTGAATTCATCAAATTTCCTCCTTAAATTAGATAATATAATTTATCAAATTATTTCATCATATCCTAAAGTTATTTTAATTAAATAAATCAATTTTATTTAATTAAAATCCTAATGTTATAAATATCCTCTCATTTGATTTAAATAAACCCAAACTTCTAAATCAAATGTCACAAATCAACTAAGTTAATTAATCCTAAATTAGTTATCTCATAACACTAATCCCCATTCTATCTTTTAACTCCACCCTAAGGTAAGATGAAACCTTGGTCAACTAACCAAGTTGCACATGTAAATCAATTTATTTGATTTACTAATTACCTTATTTTCTTTCAAAATGGCATATTCCTAGAATATTCAACCCATTTGACTTTTCCCTCCCAAAGGACTTTTGTCCTCTTTCTTGAGCCACATTGGCATTAAAGAGCTCTTACACACAAGCCACCTTGACTTTAAATAACTCTTACACCTCCTCTTACACAAGCCACCTTGACATTTATTCTTTACACATCCCATCTCCCAAAATGTGTGAGCACATCTCCTCCAAGATTCATTAGCATCTTGACAAGTGGCATTATGCTATTGGTTTATTATTTAATCCCACATCCTCCCTATTCTTCACTCTTCAATACTAGGCTTCTATAAATAGAGGCATCATTCTCACAATATGGATCCAACAACTAAGAGCATAATCACTATAGGCATTTCATTCCATAGTCTTCATCATTTTCAAGCAAATTTAGTTAGATTATAGGAAATTTCATACTTTGTTCATTACAAATCCATCATCAAGATTATCAAGGGGTTAGGAAAGAGCTTCTTTCCACATCGAAGGAGCACTAATCCCCCTATGGGATGCTAGTTTGAGTAATAGAATAAAGTTTCATTAGTAGTTTATTTGATATTCTACTTTGTTTTCATGTTCTTATGCTTAGATGAATTTCATAGGGAATGCTTAGTTCCTACTTGTTTCTTGACTAATAATCACTTGTTTGTTCATGTTTGAGCAGGTCTAGGAAGAACATTCAAATTTTGGCGCTAGAAGGAGGGCACAAATCTCAAAATTAACACATTTTTTTCTTCATTTTCATCATTTTTTTGTTTTTGTTTTTTCTAGAACACAACAATGCTGAAGAGTACAAAAAATGATGCAATTGATTCAACGTTGCAATATAGCGATGCTACCCCTATTTCTAAAATTGACATTGACTTGTTTCTTCTGACGCCGAGCAAACAAAATTCCAAATAGCGATGTTGGTGAATATTCTGACACAATCACAATCTTCATTTTTCCACAGAGTGACACTAAGTTCACCAAAGCGATGCTGAAAACCACAAATAGCGACGCCTTCATGGAAAGCGATGCTGGTTCTAGGTAAAAGGTGTATTTTTAGTTTTGTTTTAATATGAGCATTTTTATATTGATCACCTTTGACCTTTGACCTTTGACCTATTTTGTGGCTATGTTTTTTGTAGGTTGATTAACTTTTGCAAGTTTAGGTGAAAAAGAAGAGGAAACAAGAAGAGTTTCTTATGGCTTTTCTTTTTTCAAAATTATAAAAAAGTGTTCTTTAACACTTTGGGGATATTCATAATCCCATCTTTGGATGTTGTTCTCTTCAGCTTTAGGACTCAACTACATTTTGTTTGGGTTTTAAAAAGAACATACAAAAGCTTTCTTTTTCTCAAAGTTGATTAAAAAGAACATTAGAAACTCACTAGATTTGAATTTGGGTCTTAAATTGAACAATCAACTTCATACTTAAATTTGGTGCTCTAAAAATAATTCATTATTGCCTTTGAGGATTTAAAACGAACCTGTCTATGTCTTGTCTTGTAATCTTCTTTACAAACACTTGTCATTCGAATGTGTATGCACTTCTCTCGCATTTCAAGGCGATCTTGAGAATCAAAAGCATTTGAGTGGAATTAGATTGCCTCCACATTTGAAATTTAGGTTTTAAAATTGGACAAATCTTGCGAGTGTGAAGAAAAGGCATTGTGTGTGCTCCCTCCTAAATGCGTTAGGTGTGATGAGCCTAGTTTTTGGTCCAATTTTGGGTAGAATCTATAGTTTATTTGCTAAAGTTTCCATGGACTTTGATATTGAATTTTGATGCTTTTATAAAGTTTCCCTCAAACCATAAGACATTGGGTTTAATTCTATTTCTTCCAATTTTAATAACATTAACATATTATGTGGACTATCTATATTAATCTTGCATGTGGTTAATGAATGTTCTTTAAGTTGGTTATAGATGTGCAATTAATATGCGTACTGACATTGCTATGCAAACATATTTGAGGATGCTAAGTTGAGAAACATAGTTGCCAGCTGGTCATGCAGAGGGATTGTTCGACGGTCAACTAGAGGAAGACGACAGGAGATTCCCCATGTCAGCCGCATGTAACCGCCTTTGTGTTGATCTTTAATGACATTGAGCAGATGTGGGCGTTACTTCAGTGATTGAGTCTACGTTTGGACATGCATGTCTGACTGGATTTCCCTACATGTGTAACTGCCCTTCCATTATTTTATTCGCTTTCCCTAAATGGCATCCTCTCAGTTAGTGGGAGTTGACTGCCTTGTTTAGGTGGTATAAATAAGGTTCGGATCCTCCTTCAAGATTTAGTCGCCAAGTTATTGTACAATCTGATAATATTACCAAACATACTACTCTATTGTATTTGCATTTTCCAATGAATAAAATGAGATTTTGAGTTGAGCATTTAAGTTTGTATTATTTTTAGAGGATACTCATCCAAGGGGGCCCATTTGGTGAGAAATATGCTCCTTAGTTTAGCTAGATTAGTTATTAGTTTATGTTTAGTACTTAGTTGAGAATCTGGCACTGACTGTTCCTGCAGCCACTAGAATTCCATTATGTGACTATTCCTACAGCCAAAGCGAACATAGTAGTTTCATGTTTGTTGTTCAAATTTTCATTTTTGTCATGCATGTTCAACCTAGTTTAATTGTTGAGTGATGTTCAACATTTACTTTGTTCCTTTCCATGAAATTTACTTTCAGTATTAAGCATTTCTTAGTTGTAGAATGAAGATGACTACTTTGAGTTCATAGTGCACATACTGTGTTGATCCATTTCAAGTTTGCATCCTTGGGTTGACAATTTAAATGCACCTCCATGATGGTTAAAATAGCTATTTGAGTTAGATGTCCAATATCTGAATCATCGATGTAAATACTTAGTTATTAAAATCATCATAGGAGGCTGACATTTTTGGCGTCATTGGCAGGGATGGTGTCACACTAGGGAGTCATTGATAGTTTTTCCAGCTGTAGTATTTCTGGAATTTTCTCTTAGTGTTTAGAAGTTATGATCCACTATTTTTTCCCACCCATTCTTTGTGTGAGTTGGCTGATACTAAGTTGATACCACATGCATAGAAGAAGAAGAGATTCTTATGGGAGATTCCTTCCTAACAATCCAGAGCCATTTCAACTAGTAGAGCTTCCAAATCTGCCCATAAATGAAGAAGAAGAAGAACCACACCCCTTTGCTGATACATTCCCTGACTTAACAAGGTCTAAAGTTTCCCTTGAAGATCAAAATCCAATTGAAGAACCCTCTATTTTGGAACTTCATCAAGCAGGCATGGCTGATGCAAATGGAAACAGGCCTAACAAGCAGATCCAACCAACTTTTCATTTTTCCATTGTTCAACAAAATGAAGTAGATAACCTCAAAACTATCCCTGCTTCAGTCCTCTCTAATTTCTATGGACTTGTCACAGAAGATATTGATACATTCTTGTTTGATTTTGATATACTCTGCAAAAGCTATGACTATACCACTGATTCCCACCGACTTAAGCTATTTCCTACCACTTTAAAAGAAGCTGCATTGAGATGGTTTATTAGCCTTGGCAGAAACACTGTGGTGACTTGGGAGGACATGAAGACAAAATTCCTTGAGAAATATAAGGAGTATTGCAAGGGTAGTGATATGAGAGGAGGTGACATTTTCATAATGCAAAAAAAGGAAGATGAGAGTCTAAAGGATTTCATTTCAAGGTTTATGTTTTGTCTGCAAAAATCTCCACACCATACACTCAATGAAGACTCACAAAAGTTTCTTTTCTTGAGAGGAATTAGTGAAAGCTGCACCAATGCCTTGGACCTGATGGCAGGAGGAGATATCACTCAAGTCCCTTGGGAGGATATCAAGAAGATATGCCATAACTATTCTAGGGCAGCTTCAAAGAAAGGGAGAGCTTACCAATCCTCTATGGGTAAGTCACCCACTAGTGGAGTTTCAAGGATGGAGATTACTAATTTTTTGGCAGATTTCAAGTAGGATATCATCAACAATCTAGCTACTCAGCTGGATACACTTCAAGCCAAGAAGAAACATGAGGAGGCAGAGGCAATGCTAACAGAATCTTGTCCTCATTGCAGATAGAAGGAGAAGGATTTTAGATGCAAGATGATACCTAACATTGACAACAAGCAAGTTCCACCTGAGTTCAAACCAATTCAGACTAAGGAAGACCAAGTCTACTTTGTTTCACAGAAAAGGCCATGGGCTTCAAGACAAGGTATGCCACTAGATCCACTATCTTTTACTGGTCCAAATTTTAATTTGTATTCATCTGGTAACTAGTGGTAACACCCATGTCCATCCAACTATGGAGGATATCCACCATAGTCTTGGGGTAACCCTCCAAATTTTTGGCCCAATCATCAAAATCCTTCACCTCAGTGGTAGCAACCTCAAGTGAATTGGAAATAGTTTCAAGGACCTTGGCAACCACCTCCACGAAACTAGCAACAAACATCTCAATGGAGAGGTGGAAAACAATGGCCAAACCAGAAAACTAGTTACATACAACCAACTTCTCAACCCCAACAACCTGCTATAATGCCTCCTCCTGCTAATCCAAGTTCAAATGTACCCAAAACTACTCAGTTACCAACCCAACCCACACCTAATCCAACTAATAAACCACAACAACCTGTATACTCTGCTGATCTATTCCTGCATATGTTGTGAGTTTAAGTGACATACATCTATGTTCAGGAACTACTTTTCCAACTCCTTCCACCCCATTATCACTGAGCTTCCCATGAAAGAGAAAGAAGAATCTCTGAATGATCCCATCCAACCTTGTGCACCTAAAAATCCTGAACCAGTTCCAACCAAGAAAACAACACAAGAACCACCATTCCCCTAGAGATTGGAAGTTGCTAAACAAAAATAAGACATGGAGGAAACCACTTTTTACATTCTAAACCAGCTGAAGCACATATGTGTCCAGATACCCCTATTCTAGGCCATAAAATATTTTCCTATATATGGCAAGACAATCAAAGAAGCATGCCTCAAGAAGTCGGGCAAGAAAAAGAAGGACCCAACGATAGTTCATGTAGTGGGACAGTTGGCTCACATCATGTTTGGAAAAGTAACTATCCCCAAGTACAATGATCTAGGTAGTCTTGTGGTTGAAGTTATTATAAATGGGATAAACATAAAGAATGATTTGATTGACTTAGGTGCAACAATAAATGTGATGACTAAAGACATCCTACAACAACTAAACATTGCAAGCATGAGATCCACTCCTACTATCTTGCAACTTGCTGATAGTTCCACTGTTAAGCCTGGTGGCATAGTAGAGGACTTTGTGGTGATTCTAGACTCTTGGGAGTATCCAGTTGGCTTCACAATTCTTTCTCCTAAAGCTACACTAGGTGGGTATCCCATTATTCTTGGAAGGCCATGGTTAGCAACAATAGACACTTATATTGGATGTCGGTCAAGTGACATGACCATTTCTGATGGTAGGAACACCAAAAATCTTGTTCTTTATCCTCCTTCTCAACCATCCCATGATGAGGATAATTATGTATGGACATGTGTAGGTGAAGAGGCCAAAGAAGTTAACTCTGTGGCACAACTCATGATGTTAGGTAGAATTCCTCTCCTGCAGCTTCAAGATGAAGATGAAGTGTTATCTAATATAATTCGAAACCATTATGAGGTAGAGGAGATATCACCCTCTCACGCGTCTAGTTTTGCTAACCTCGTGAAAACATTTCTATCTGCTTTTCCTAATCTTCCTGCAACCACTGTTTCTGCAGACAAACTTCCTACAACCACTCTTCCAATAGAAAAAATTCCTACAAAAACAGGTATGTTCCACATGATGTAGCCACATGAACTGAAGGTACCATGTATTAATGAAACAAATATGATAGAGTTAATTACACAAGTACAAGTGTCTGAAGGAAGATATATGAATATCATTAGTAAATTGAGTGAGGGACAACAATTGACTTTGGAAAATTTGCTGAGGTCCCACCAAAATGTATTTGCACTGGATTATCATGATATGAAGGGATTGGATCCTAAGCTTTGCACTCATAGGATATATATCAAAAATGATTCTACACCTATAAGGCAGCCACAAAGAAGAATCAACCCTGCATTGAGAGAAATTGTCAAAACTGAGTTGCAAAATTTACTAGATGAAGGATTTATCTACCCTATTTTAGAAAACCAGTGGGTGTTTCCATTGGTGATTGTGCCCAATAAGGGAGGAAAATGGTGAGTTTGTGTTGACTATAGGGAACTCAATGATGCTACTAAGAATGACCATTTTCCCTTGCCTTTTGTAGATCAAGTCCAAGAATCTCTTGCATGAAAATAATACTTTTATTTTCTTGATGGATTCAATGGTTACAATCAGATTCAAATTGTACCAGAAGATCAGGAGAAGACAACATTCACATGTTCATGGGGGACATATGCATATTTATTACTTCCCTTTGGGTTATGCAACGCACCTGCAACTTTTCAAAGAACAATCACAACATATTTTTAGACATCTCCCTTGAATGCATGGAAATCTATATGGATGACTTTACCACCTATGGTGCTGATTTTGATATAGCATTGGAAAATATCAGGAAAATCCTATAGAGATGTGAGGACCAAAATCTATCTTTAAACAATGAGAAGTGCTTCATGATGATGTAGGAAGGTGTAGTTCTTGGTCACTACATTTCCCACCACGGAATTCAAGTAGATGTTGCAAAAATTGAGGTAATCACTAATTTTCTTCACCTACAAAACAAAAGGATGTTAGGAGTTTCTTGGGACATGTAGGATATTATAGGTATTTCATCAAATATTTCAGCAAAATAGCAACACAATTTTATAGTCTCCTGACTAAAGATGTTGAGTTCCAATGGACAAAAGGTTGTGACAAAGCATTTTCTGACTTGAAGGCAGCTTTGAGTCATGCTCTTGTACTTAAGGGACCTAATTTCAAAATTCCTTTTCACATCCATACAGATGCATTAGATTATGCCATAGGAGAATTCCTAGGACAAAAAGAAGGATCCATTTAGAATTCTATTTATTTTGTCAGCAAAAACTTACAAGGAGTTGAATTCAATTATACAATAATAAAAAAAGAAATGCTGGGAGTGATCTACACCCTGAACAAATTCAGGCACTATATAATAGGCTGCCAAATCTTTTTGCACACTAATCATGCAACCATTATTTATCTCATGAATAAACCCCTAATCTTAGGAAGGTTAGCCAGATGGTTGTTGTTGATGTGGGTGTTTGACATAACTATTGTGGACAAACCAAGGAAAGTCAACGTTGTTGCAGATTTTATTTCAAGACTGACCACATCAGAAGACAATCAAGCCATAGATGACTTATTTCCTTATGAGAATCTATTTTCCATTAGTGTGCAAACACCCTGGTATGCTGACATAGATAATTACCTTGTGATAGGAAGAGTTCCTCCTCACTTCTCTCCAAAAGAGAGAAGATTGCTAATTGAAAAATCTTCCTTTTTCATGGATTATTGGATGCTTGTTTTATACTGGACTAGATCATGTTATGAGAATATATGTGAAAGAAGATGAGACATATGACATTCTACATGCATGCCATGATGAACCCTATGGAGGGCATTTTGTATCCAAAAGGATAGCAATGAAAATTTTGAACACAAGATACTATTGGCCTACACTCTACAAAGATGCAGGAAGATATAGAAGGAAATATGATAGGTCCAAAGAATGGGCAAACCAACAAAATCAGATGAGATGCCACTGCATCCCCAAGTAGTAGTCACTCCCTTTGACAAGTGGGGATTGGATTTTGTGGGACCCATTGATCCCCCATCAAATGGTAAGTCTTATATCTTGGTATGCATTGATTATGTAACTAAGTGGGTAGAAGTCAAGGCCATGAAGCATGCAATAGATAACAAGGTTGCATAATTTATTTATGAAGAAATTTTCACATAATATGGAGTCCCCATAGAAATAGTATCTTATCAAGGAGCTCAATTTACCTCAACACTTGTTACAACACTAGTTAATGAATATAGCATAAGGCACAAAAAGTCTACTCCTTATCACCCTTAGGCCAATGGAAAAGTTGAGGTGATCAACAGAGGGATTGAAGCCATCCTAACCAAAAAAGTGGCTATTCATAGAAAGGATTAGGAAAATAAATTATAAAAATTAGTTTGGGCCTACAAAACCACATGGAAAACAACTACAGGCTTCACTCCATTTGAGCTAATGTATGGGAAGACAACCATGATGCCCATTGAATTCGAGCACAAGACTCTTAGAACTGCAGTAGAGTTGGGGATGAAAATTTTTGAGGCACAAAAATAAAGGATCATGTAGTTGAATGCTTTAGATGAGATGAGGAAAATAGCTTGCACCATACTGAGGTTGTGTAGAGTCAAAGAGTCAAATGGCATGAAAAATTTATCAAAGAGAAGAAATTTCAGCCAGGTAACTAGGTATTGCTTTATGACTCACGATATCAGGACAATGCAGTAAAATTGCAGACAAGGTGGCTAGGACCATATGAAGTTGTTGAGGTCTTTCCCAATGGATTTGTTCAACTCACCACCATTGACCCTGTCAGATTCAAATTACTAGTCACTGGTCATCGTCTCAGATTGTATCATAAGACAACTTCCAAAGAAGAGTTCCTGCAACAATTCATCAAACATGCAACACCCGAGCTTCTTGTAGCCAAAATAAGTGGACCTAGTGTCCCTACTTCTAGCTAATTAAGGTATGTACTTGTCATAATAAATACTTCTACTTTTGTAGAAGTCTATTTCTTCACCCATCCGCCCATCCATCCATTTGTACCACCTTTCTCTCTCTTCCATCACTTCATTCCACCTCACACCATTTCAATTCATCATCATTAATTTCTCAATTATTTCCTAAAAAGGAAAATGGTACTTTCTCCATGATCATTGCAATGAATCCTCCACACAATCATGTTTGTACACATTTAGGTATGTGCGCATTAATTGCACTCTTAATTAACTTTTAGAGCATTTCATTTAATCACTGTACATTAGTATTGATGTTCACATATTTTTCATAACCCCCCTATCAAATCACTACTACCACCTCGCATGTGTGGACACATGTCCAAATTTAGGTTGGGGGGAGAGGTAAGAAAGATGCAGATATATTTCCACATGTCAGTCCATGATTGTCTACGCCAAAAAATCTTGCTGAGCTGATTTAAAATTTGAAATGAAGGACGGCTCACATATGTGATGTGACACTAAATTGCTGCTGCCATTTATTTTCATCATAAATCCCTTTTATTACCATTTATTTTCTATTATTGAACCCATTATAATCTTGAATTGCAATTGGTAAAAGGTAAAAACAAAGAGAAGGAAAATTCAATCAACAATTCAACTAGCAAGTGAGCAGAAAGGAATTTGTTTTAAGATGAGAATTACAAAAGGGAATTTTGCAGAGTGACAGATTGATTACAAACAATGGGAGGTGTAATAATTCGAAATGAGCCCTCAGTTCATGATACTTTATTGTAGGATGCACAGTGCCTAGCCGAATTTAGAAATTGTGGCCGGTTGGACTATTTCCTTAAGTTGGATGGTTTTGATGAAGGCATTGCACTAGAGTTCGCCCAAACATTTTCAGATGGAAAATCCATAGTAAAAGGGTTGGAGGTTGTGGCAACTGAAGAATGAATTGCAGAAGTTTTAGGGTTACCATCTGACGACGAGCATTACCCTATTTCTAGAGACGCCAGGTCAGCTAGGGCCATATTCACGATACATGGTGACTCTCCAATCAATATAGACAAACAAGGTGCCAAAAGAATCTCTCTGCCTGAGCCATGGAAGTAGGCAACTGTCTATAATATCAAGTACATCACTTGTGAGGGTCGACTGTCAACCCTGCATTCGGTGCATTTCAAACTGCTGAGTCACATGAGGTGCAAGAGGATGATGAATGTGCCCAATGTTTTATACAACCTTCTCTCCATCATGGTGATTGAAATTCAAAAAGTTAGGGATAACTCTATTTCCCATCATTGTTTGATTAAATTTTTGGTTGTAAAATCTCTACATGATGCAACACCCAAAATGACTTGGGAGGAATTCATAAAAGTTGACCAATTTAGACCTAAGCAGCTACAATCTAGGGTTTTACCTCAAACAAGTAGGTCTAGCAGGAAATTAAGCATGGCTAGTGCCGACTCTAGTATGAATCCTCCTACTGAAGAAAGGACCATATATGTTAGTTCCTCTAAAATAGAGCACTTTGAAAAATAAAATTCTTCATTGAATTCTGATGATGATGATGTGTCACTTGAAACCGTAATAAGAACTAGGGCACAAAAGAAGGAGGCAGAAGCAAGAAAAGGAAAATCCAAAACACAACCTATGGAAAGAAAGGCACCAATTCCTAAGAAGAGAAAGGCTAACACTATTCATCCCGCAGCCAAAGGAAAACGTGAGAGCCCTCTCAAGAAATCAAAACCAGTTATTGTTATGCCTTCATAGAAAAACCCTAAGTTTGGCGGGACATCACGTAAGAGCACAAAAGCTTCAATGGAGTAGGAAAATGTAGAAGAAGAGAATATATTCGATGAGGTAGAAAAAATGACCCTGGCAGATCTTTGTTCCCTTACAGAGGAAGTTAGAATTCGAGAGCATGAAGAAAACCAAGAGTTCCTGCAACAAAACCAAGATGTTGCAGCAATAAAAAGAATTGAGAGGTACATTCAGCTTGGGAGAAAAAAGGGATGAGAATGGATTCCCTTGACTTTTCAGCCACCTATCCTCATGTGGCCTATACCAAAATTCAAGTTCTACCATTGTGACATTGTTGAAGAAAAACAAAGATGGAGAGGACTTGACAAGTTGGGAGGATTCTACTAGAACCCTTACTCGCTCACAATAGAAATTGATATTGGATAGTTATCGATTGCATATTTTAGAGCCTTGACCAAGCAAAAACATAAATATTTCCCTATTGGAGGACTAGCAAAATGTTAGGTTGGGAAAAGTGATGAGCCTAGTTTTTGGTCTAATTTTGGGTAGAATCTATAGTTTATTTGCTAAATTTTCCATATAATTTGATATTAAATGTTGATGCTTTTGTAAAGTTCCCCTCAAACCATAAGACATTGGGTTTAATTCTATTTCTGCTAGTTTTAATGACATTAACCTATTATGTGGAATATCTATATTAATCTTGCATGTGGTTAATGAATGTTCTTTAAGGTGGTTATAGATGTGCAATTATTATACGTACTGAAATTTCCATGCAAACATATTTGAGGATGCTAAGTTGAGAAATACAGCCACTAGCTGGTCATGTAGAGGGATCGTTCAAAGTTCAACTAGAGGATGATGACAAGAGATTCCCCATGTCAGCCGCATGTAACTGCCTTGTGTTGATCTTTAATGACATTGAGTAAATGTGGGTGTTACTGCAATGATTGAGTCTGTGTTTGGATATGCATGTCTGACCGAATTCCCCTGCATGTGTAACCACCCTTCCATTCTTTTCTCTTCTTTCCCTAAACGACGTCCTCTCAGTTAGTGGGAATTGACTACATTGTTTAGCTGGTATAAATAAGGTTTGGATCCTCATTCTTCAAGAGTTAGTCACCAAGTTATTTTACAATTTGATAATATTACCAGACATACTACTCTATTGTATTTGCATTTTCCAATGAATAAAATGAGATTCTGAGTTGATCGTTTGAGTTTGTATTAGTTTTAGAGGATACTCATCCAAGTTGGCCCACTTGGTGAGTAATCCATTCCTTAGTTTAGCTAGATTAGTTATTAGTTTTTGTTTAGTACTTAGTTGAGAATTTGGCACTGATTGTTCCTACAGCCACTAGAATTCCATTCTGTGACTATTTCTGTAGCCAAAGCAAACATAGTAGTTTCTTGTTTGTTGCTCATATTTTCATTTATTTCATGCATGTTCAACCTAGTTTAATTGTTGAGTGATGTTCAACATTTACTTTGTTCCTTTCTATGCAATTTAATTTCAGTATTAAGCCTTTCTTAGCTGTAGAATGAAGATGACTACTTTGAGTTCCTAGTGCACATATTTTGATGACCCATTTCAAGTTCTCATCCCTAGGTTGTATATTTAAATGCACCTCCATGATGGTTAAAATGGCTATTCAGGTTAGATGTCCAATCTCTGAATCATGTCTGTAAAGGCTTAGTTAATAGAATCATTGTAGGAGGCTGACAAGGTGGTCGAACTACAAATGTACTTCTTTGCTATTATCTACCTTTAGAGAGCCTACTTTGGTGGTAAAAGTACTCACCCCAAGGGAATGAATCAAATGGATAACGAGCTAAACACCAAGCTACTCCCAACCAGTATATAAATTTGAATGTTGAGGAAATCTCAGCATTACAAGAGCTCCTACAGTCAAGTAGGTGATACTCTTTATATGGGTTGATCTTGCCTCTCATGTGGCCTTTTGAAAAAGTGCCTTGATTACGAACCAATTTGTGTAGAATGCAAAATCCCTATCTATTTTTTGGTGTCAGGAGGTCAGACCTTCGAAGCCCATTTACTTGTGTTTCTTAGTAGAGATGAAGAGTTTATCATGGGAGATTCATGAGAACTCAAAATTTGGCTGACCTGAGAAGTGTGAGTCAAGAAAGGGGGATCCAATTTGGTCAAGCTTCTAATCATCCAATTTGAATAAGCACAACTGGAGAAATCCAATTGGGAATTCGACAAATATTGCCTTTTCTATCCTAGGGTTGTGCATTTATTCAAAATCAAAACACTTTGCTTGAAATCTCAAAAATGTGGAAACAAAAATTCAACAAGGTCATTAGAATTTAAAACCCTTTGGAAAGAGAAAATACCTTTGAAAATCCCATATATTACTGCTTGTCCCTAGGGATTCTATCCTTAGAGGCTTCTAAGTATTTGGGCCTATATCTCAATTTTCTCTCTCTAAAGTTAACATTGGGGAACTATTGCCTTGATTCTCTTGATTTCCACATAATGGACCTTGTGGGATGAAAATAAATTGAGACATAGATATTTAGTTTGAAAATCTAAACAAGAAATTTGGGATGTGGTTACAAGAATCAAATTTGAGCAAGATAAAAGACAATTGAACAACATATGTGCTTGTTCTTGTAGACATCGAAAATTGGTCTAGGCCTGCGAACACCACTTTCGACATAATTTTCTATTATCCATGGTCATGATTAAATAATGTTAATTATTTAATTACCTTTCTAAAATATATTTCCTCTATTAATAAAATACCCATTTTTAATTAATTCATTAATTCATTAATAACCTTTGTTCAACTTGATTAATTAAATAAATCATATTTGTTAAATTATGTTGCTAAATAATTAATTCTTCCTTCTTAATTAAATCATTTATTATTTAATTACCCCCTTTGTCATATTTCAACTATAATTAAATATTTATTATTTAATTATTCATTTAATCCCCTTTATCTATATTTAAATATTTATTATTTAATTTATTAAATTCTCCCTTTACAATAGTCAATTAAATAAATTATCTTTATTTATTTAATTAAATCTTTCATTTTTTGAATGTTGAATTAAATTAATATTTAATTCTTTATGTCACATTCTTTTGTCAATCACTTGACTAATCATTCACTCACCTTTTAACTCAAGATCTATTTTTAGTTCTCCAGTTATCTCCAGATTCAACATCTGATTATCTCTACGAGAGGACTCTCTGTCACAACTAGTCAGTTAACTAGTTCCAACTCATATGCATGATCTGTGTCTATTAATTAAATATCTTTATTTAATTAATTAACTCATGTTTGCATTCGAATGCATTATTCTTCAACTTCTAACTTTGTATTTGACATTCAAAGTCTTGTTCTTTCTATTTTCGAAGACTGTTAACTGAAGATTAAAATCTTAAACTCGTGTTCTAACTCACATTCTAACTTAGTCTTTATCTTGTAGTCTTTTCTGACTCATGTTCTAACTCAAGTTCTATCTGACACAAAACTAACATCACATGGGATTCATCAATCTCATTCATTGATCTCTCTTTCAATCTGAGCCGATTGTTCAAAAACTCAAAATCTATAAAATGGCCTGTCATTATCATTATTCCTCCTCTCGAAATCATTACTCCCGAAATCACATACATTTGAGAAGAGACTCATCTTTGATATTTTGCTTAGACACTCGACGAAGTTATACTTGCATTCAAACACTGAAATCTGAGGGCAAGAATACTGAAAAGGCAAAATGGAGAAGAACAATCAAGACAATTCAAAGGGGTGAACACATATTCGCTTTCCATTAAATTGTTTAGTTTGTTTACTTTATTTCATCATTCTTTGTTGTTTGATTTTAGATTATTATTTATAATAGGATTAACTTTGTTATTCTAGTTGCAGATTATCCATCTCATCACCATTCGAAAGATATCATCTATTTTAATCTACTGTTACATTTGGTGAACCCGACGTGAACACGCTTCAAATTCGCACATATTTTCATCTTTTCATTTTTTTGTTTTTCGTTCTTTTTTGCAGGTTTTTCATATGATGCACCACATTTGTTCTGCAAAACGATGCATCTATATCTACGAGTCGCATCTGTTAAAAATAGTGACACATCAACCATCACAAACAACATCCATGAAGTCACGAACTGCATCCGCTTGTCGACAAAATTCATGAACCGCATCCGCCTGTCAACAGTCGAACCGTATCTATGGCTCAAAAAGCTGCATCTGGCTGGTAAATCTTTTTCACTTTTTTTTATTGATTTTCGTGCATTCATATTTTTAGTTTTCTCTTTTTATGTTGTTTGGATTTTCGTTAACGTTTGTGTCAGTTGTGTTAAGGAGGAATAACATAGTGTTTGTAGGATGAAGCATAGAACACAATTAAAACCTAAGACAATTTTCTGCAGGACGAAAGCCGAAGAACAATGAACTACTGATAAATTTGCATGTAGGACCTAATGCCTTTATGTTAATTTATTTATTTAAGAAAGCTTTTGTTTGGTAGATAGATGATCGTCATGTGGGTTAAAAAGAACTTTCTATTCGATAGATAGACAATTTTTGTTTGAATTAAAAAAGAACAATTGTCTTCTTTGTCTGGTGCTTTGCATGTATTTGTCACCTTTACGATTCAGTAATCGAAGTATCCTCTCCCCTTGCACAGTCATGTAATCCTAGGTGTAAGAGAAACGGTTACTGAATCTAGAACTTGGGCTTGTCTTCATGGGAAAAAGTACTCACCCCAAGATGACTCAGATCGGTAGCACACTAAAGCCAAGCGACTTCTAGCCGGTCTATAAAAGAGGATTCTTGGGGAAAGCTCAAGAATCATGCGCACTATTTCGATGAGATGGACAAAAATGGACTCTCGCTAATGTTGGATAGTGTTCCACGAATGGAATGCCCTTATTAAACACCTTGTTGTAGAGTTACCAAAATCCTACCTACTTGTTGGCACAGTAGGGTCGGCCCTATGAAGCCATCTTACATTCTTACGGTTTATGTGTGGAAATGAAATGTATGCCATGGGAGTTTCATGGGTATAGTAGCTTGGCTTCCCTGTATAAGTGAGTGTCGTGGAGGGGAGCCTGTGGGGTCAAGCTACTAGTCATTCGCCATAAATATGCGTAGCTGGAGAAATCCAAGTAAGAACTCAACAAGTATTGTCCTAAAAGCCTAGGTTGTAAATGTTTTTTGAGTCTTAATAGTCCTTTCATCACAAAAACTGAAAATACATTGATTGATGTGTTTGTTCTCTACTGTACTCGTCAAAATCTTGATCAACAAACAAAGTCAATCAAATCAACTTTAGGGAAAAATTTCAACTGTCAAAAAATTGAGTCGTAATTGTCAGTTAAAATGCCGCATCTATCTTAGCGAGTCGCATCTGTCATTGGAAATGTCACATGTGTTTGTCAAAACATTTCATGGTTCAGTCTGCATATCACGAGTCACAAGTTTCACATTCTGAGTCGCATGTGTGCATGCAAACCGCATCTGTTAGTTTTCAAGCCGCAAGTGTCTGTCAGAAAAATCTAGGTTTACAGAGTCCAAAATTAGAACCGCATGTGTATCGATAAATCACATTTTTCATAGGAAAAAACCACAACTGTCAAAAACATCGCATGCACTGTCAAAAACCACATCTGTCAACATTTGAACCACAACTGTTAGGTGAGCCACATTTGCCTGTCAACAGAAAACATCAAAAACCGTGAGCTAAGTCTGAAACATCATTGTCACTATTTGCTTTAGGTTCTTAAGATCAACCTTGGATTAGGAACTGGTAAATTTTTCTGAAAAATCTTGCATCATTAGGTGTCATATACATCTTAGTCACAGTAAACATCTTAGTCATAGTCATCCTAAGTTGCATGCATATAGATACTTCCTAGGAAATTACATATCACAGAATATATAACTTTTCTTGTCATTGGAAATGTTCATGTTTCAGTTTGTCATGATCATTGAACCTTATCACTTTAGTCCCATCTAGTGGATCTTTTCAGCTCAACAATCTAGTTTGAAAAATTCACCTTGTCAACTACCCTTGTCATACAATCAGGTTCCTTGGTCAAAAACAAGTCTTTGCATGCATTTATTTCATGGGTGGTAGGTTATACCCATCTTAGACTCATTTATCATCTTAGTCTGCTCGAATTTTTGCATATTATTCATCCTATCATACGTCATTTTAGTATACATCTTTTTAGAAACCATTTTAGCAATGTCATTTATTGTCAAAAAAATCCAAAAACATAGACATAGGTCATATCAGTTTTTAGACATAGTTTGCATTACCCATTTTGAGAAACTTTTTCATGGTCGAAACAAGGTCCAAAAAGAAACAGAAAGCAATGAAAGACCCCAACGAATTCATCAATCTGTTTGGAAATCAACCGTCAGGAAGTAAAAGACCACACAAGCTTTTGCTTGAAAAACACGTCACTAGAGACACACATGGGAAAATTTACATAGAAGACATAGACGCAGCAGTGCAATATCTTGAGTTTGTATCCTTCATGGATGAGTGGTTGGAAAATGATCCTCAACGCTATTTAGCAAAGTTTCTAGTAGAAGGTGCCACACTACCACCAAAATTTGATATTCATACTTTGACAACATAGTCTACTCAACCAACACAAACTGCGACATCAAGTGTGTCTATTCCCCAAATTACCGCAGCAATACCAACTAGCGTATCTACTCAGACATTGTCAATTATAAGCACAATCCCTTTAAATGTAACACAAGGTTTACAATTTACTGTGGGAGCAACTTCCTCCAACCCCTTTGGCACCAACATGATTGGTAAGAGATCCAAAGTTGGAGGGAATATACCTATACCAAATCAGATCATTCAGATACGAAACATTCCTATACCAAATCAGACCATTCAGACAAGAAATATCCTTATACCAAATCAAAACATTCTAACAAGATACATTCCCTCGCCAAATCAGAACTCATCATAGAATATGGCGTATTAGAACATCTACCTTGATCCAAATAACACAAACACCATGTCCTTGACACAAGTTGATGTCCTTCAAAACCAAATGCAAAAACTTCAACAAAATATGGACAACATGTCTATGTCAGGCAAACAAACTATCTCAACACAAGATCTATGTCCATGTCCATTCAACAAAGCGCTCTATATGAAACCTTTCCCCCATGGGTACATTATAACAAATTTGCCAAAGTACAATGGAGGAAGAATCCTTTAGAACACATTATAGAATTCTCAACGACATGCACAAACATATCATATGACCCCACATACTTGATGCGACTATTTCCACGAACCCTCATAGGGATAGCATTGGAATGGTTTTCTAAATTGCCATATGGTATACGATCCTGGGGCGAATTAGCTAAGAAGTTTGTCAAAAAAATTTCCTTTAACATAGACAACGAAGTAACCATAGCAACCTTGTGCCACACGACACAAGAAGACGGCAAGACATTCACCACTTTCTTCTAGAGATGGAGAATTCTAGCTAGCCATTGTCCAGTCGAAATACCCGAAAAATAAAAGGTCACAATATTCCTTGAAAACATCAATCTGAAACTGATAGGTGACTTACGGGTACACTGTTGCACTTCATTCCTTGACTTGGTACAAAAGGGGATCATCCTTGAAAAGGGCTTTATGGACAAAGGCGAAATAAAAGTACCAGGAAGGAGCCCAATTGTCCAACATCCAAATGTGCCGAATGATAGAAAAAATTTATGGTCTAGGAACACAAATGTCACGAATGATGGTATTGTTGATGCTAAACACATACATACTAGACTAGTTATCACACTTAAAGGTTACAACCAAAATGCAGACATGATGAACAGTCCAGATCAAACTGCTAATTATGTCCAAAACTAGTAACAAAGACCCCAAAGAAGATTTACTACGCATGAATTTACACCTTTAGGGCAACCAATCGAGGTAGTTTTCAAAGAATTGGTCAAACATAATCTCATCAAACCTTTGGAACCAAGAGAGTATGATCCTGGATAGTTCAAACCTTCATGGTGGGACGATAACGCTTTTTGTGACTATTATCAAACGAAAGGGCACAATCTCCAACAATGTCGCCAATTAAAGAATATCATTGAAGACTTTGTTGAAAATGGATCCATAGAAGTAAATAGACAGAAAAATACTAAAAAAAGTGATCATAAGGTCTTCGCAAACCCATTACATGAGCACACAAAAGGAAATGCCTCCGGTTCGGGAACCGAGAACAATCCCTCTACCAATTATGCAAACTCCAAGTATGACTATGGAAAAGGAAAGACCATATATAGCCTCTGAGCCGCAAACGAACATGTTGATACCGTCATCATTAAGAAGCATCCAGAATGTAATGTGAACACACGCAGGACTAAAATAATTATTCCAGGTCCTTCTTCTGAACCACCTACACAGAGGGTCCAAGTTTAGATACAATATCATCGATCAATTGAGCAAAACCCCTACACAAATATCTATCTTGGAACTATTGAGTTTGTCACCAAAACATCGAGCCATACTTTCCAAAGCATTGTAGAACACTACTGTTCCCATGGAATTGGATGTCAATCGCTTCGAAGAAATGGTGGGATATTTGACCAACTTGCATCATGCCACATTTTCCCAACAAGACTACTCAACCAAAAAAGTGTGATCATAATGACCCAGTACATCTTGAAGTCCTAGTCCATCAAACCAAAGTCAGACGAGTCTTGGTAGACGGAGGAGTAGGTTTGAACCTATGTACCCTAAAATTGGTTAAGGCATTAGGATTCTTAGAAGATTGCGTAGATACTTCTAAGAGTATAGTCATCAAGGCTTATGATGATGAGGAAAGATTGTCCAAAGGAGTTGTCACACTCCCTATTAGAATTCGCCCAACAATCATGAACACTAACTTCCAAGTCTTGGATCTCACCCTCCTGTACAACTTATTGTTACGTAGACCTCAGATAAATGCAATGAGAGTCGTCCCTTCGACATATCACCAATGTCTTAAGCTCCCTTATAATGGCACCGAGATCACGATTGATGATGATCCAGATCCTTTTCAATATTGTACAAGCCTAAGGGAAATTCCACAATGACAAGTACCTATTAACCAAGAAGCTTCTTCATCCACTTTATCCCTATACGTCGACCCATCACATCTCACTAAGTCCATTTCATTCAAACCACCAACATCCTCTCCTAAGCTTGAGATTCAAGACAAGGGTTGCGGCGAATATAATATAAAGGCATCATATTGTGTCAGTCAACTGATTCCACTATAGAAGATAGTCAGTGGTCACATTTCATGTTCCCCCTACAATGAAATTGACAAAATGGGGAGAGTTAAGTGAAGAAATTGTAGATCAAGGTGATTCTTGGTTGTATCAAGAAGAACATGAATACCCCTGCTCATCTATTCAAATAGCTAAGGACCGGTATGGAAAAGGCTTTAAGATAATGCAAAATGAAGGCTATGATGGGTACAGTGGGTTAGGACTATATCAAAATGGAAGGACGAAACCGATTACTGTCTACCCACGACCAAAATACCTAGGGCTCGGGTGTCAACCACTTAGAATTGGGTTTCCTAGTACTTCGTCACTATTTCAAGTGGAAGATTGTGCTTATAAAGGTATAGAGACATCTCATGAACCACTTCCCCCAGTCTACGACGAATCTCATGAACCACTTTCCCCTATCTACGACGAGTCTCATGAATCACCTCCCCCAGTTTACGATGAATCTCCTGACTCAAACGATGGTGAATGGGATTCTCTGTCCTCTACTAGTACCATGAACATAGTTGATCTCTTTGGAGAATTGGAGCTAAAGGTAAAACTTGTACCAAAATCATCTAGTCCCCATCTTAGGAAACACATGTCTAAAGAAGAATGGAATAAACACTATTATTGGAAAAGCCTCGATCATGCATCTTCGGCACCTGCCAAACCCTCTTCTAATGACTCAGCCCTTACTATAGTCCAACATCAGAGTATACCTACCCCTAGGAGGAAAAACAAGGAGTTGGTCCAAAAATTTTGCAACCATGTCAACCATTCTATACTCACCTTGTCAGCAGCTACCTTTAAGAACTCCGATGATGGCATGCCCCTTATATATCCCGAACTTATCGACTGGGATCAAGAAGGTACACCTATCATAGATACATTCGAGAATGACGATGCAATTGCTGAGTTCATGGGACTTAGAGAAGGCATACCAAGAGGGGATCATAAGGCGGGTTTTACCATAGACTTGGATGAAAAAGCATATTTTGGGGAGTCTATTTGCACCTCTAGTCACAAAAATGAGAATAAAAAGAACAAAAACAATGAAAATAAAAATGATGAGTCCCTAGGTGAAAATCGAAAGGTGCCTTTGGATGAAGAAAAAGTCAAAATAAAGGACGTATACGAGGGTGAAAACCTCTCTGAGGCACCCAAGGATAGAGGTTTAAATATTCTCCCCGTTGAACAAGAAAAGTCACTGATGCTAGTAGAAGAAGCTTTTGCAGTCAACATAGGTACAAAAGAGAATCCTCTGATAGTATATTTTGCAGCTTCTTTAACAACGACAGAACAACATGAGTTTAAGGACTTCTTCAAAAAGAGACAGATAAAATTTGCATGGTCATATACTAACATGCCTAGGCTGGATCCAGACCTAATATTGCACCATTTACCATTACAACCAAGTATTAAGCCAGTGAAACAAAAGCTAAGGAAAATGCATCCACAAATCGCTCTATTGGTCAAGGCAGAACTTAAGAAACTCCTGGATGTAGGATTCATAAGGACAATAGACTATGCAGATTGGATATCAAATCTTGTACTAGTGACTAAAACAACTGGGGGCATTCGCATTTGCACAGACTTTAGAGACATCAATAAGGCATGCCCTAAGGATGACTGTCCTTTTGTCGAATATTGACATGATAGTAGATCTGACAACATGATACGAGATTCTATCCCTCATGGATGGTTTCTCTGGATATAACCAGATTAAGATAGCAGCTAAAGACCGACACAAGACATCCTTCATGTGTCCATGGGGTACATACTTTAGGAATGTTATGTCGTTTGGCCTTAAGAATGCAGGAGGTACCTACCAATGGGAAATGACTACGATTTTCCATGACTTTGTACATACTCTCATGAAATATTATGTAGATGAAATTATAGCTAAATCAGAAACAAGGGAAGATCATTTGAAGGTTTTAGACAAGATATTCCAGAGGCTAGAGAATTACAATGTCAGGCTAAATCCGAAGAAATGTGTCTTTGGAGTGAAATCAGGGAAACTATTAGGATATATCATCTCCAGAAAAGGCATTGAAGTAGATCCAAAGAAGGTAAGAGCTATCATAGAAATTCCTCCTCCAATTAGCATTGGTAAACTCAGAACCCTACAGGGGAGATTATAGTCCATTAGGCATTTCATAGTACAACTGTCAGATCAAATACACCCATTTCAACATCTACTCAAGAAAGGAGTACCATTTGTGTGGACACGTAAATGTCAGGAAGCCTTCCAGCAAATCAAGGACTATTTTCTTACTCCACCAGTCTTAATGCCACCTACAGAGGGAAAACCATTGATACTATACATCTCAGCAACTCAGTCGACATTAGGGGCTCTTCTCGCACAACACGATGATCAAGGTCATGAGAGAGCCATCTATTACATTAGTCATACCTTAGTGGGCTATGAATTGAATTACAACAACATAGAACATGCCTGTCTTGTGGTAGTCTTTGCTACCCAAAAACTTTGGCACTATATGCTCAATTGACAGACAATGTTAATTGCAAAGATTGATCCACTTAAATACCTCCTAAGTAAGGCAACTTTAATAGGCTGATTGGCTAAATGGGTTATGATACTTAGCGAGTATGACATTTAGTATGTCAAGAGGAAGGCTACAAAAGGACAGGTGATTGCAGATCAGTTAGCTGATGCACCTATGAAGGTAGACCATCCCTTAGTGGCAGATTTTCCAGATGAATTTCTCTTCAACATTGACATTAAAATCAAATGGAAACTGTACTTTGATGGGTCACATACAAATCATGGTTTAGGAGCTGGTATCTTATTTGTTACACCTCAAGGTGATACCATTCGTAAATCATTCAGGATTTCTTTCCCTTGTACCAACAATATAGCAGAATACGAAGCTTTAGTGACAAGGTTAAAAATGACAGCTCGGTGGAAAATTAAGAGCCTACATGTTTTTGGCGAATCTCAACTGGTAATTCGGCGGGTAAATGATGATTACGAGACTAAGGATGAAAATATTGCACCTTACAAGCGAATGGCTGATAGTTTAAAGCAATATTTCAGTGACATAACTTTTCAACAAATACCATGTATCCAGAATAGAGCTGCAGATGCTATGGCAACCGTGGGTTCCTTGTTGGATATTCTGAGTAATGTGCCTAAGTTCGAGTTTCTGGTTGAACAGTTGTTGGTCCCCGCTTATGATTTCCCTGATACTGCGATAGTGTGTACCATTGTTGGTCCTACGTATCCTTGGTATAAAGACATATTCGACTACCTCAGTGATCAAACCTTAACCCAAGACTTGTCCAATAACCAACATTGAACCTTCATCCGAAAGTCAGCTAAGTACACCATCATCAGAGAAACCTTGTATAGACGTACCTTAGATAATGCCCTAATGAGATGTCTTGATGCTGAAGAAGCACAAACAAATTTGTGAGTGGTACACGAGGGTATATGCAGATCTCATTCGAGTGGTCCTACTCTAGCCCATAAGATTATGAGACTAGGTTACTATTGGCCTACAATGGAGAGAGACTCATACATCTTTGTAAAGAAATGTAGACAATGTCAGATACATGGAGACTTGATAAGAACGCCAGCGCAGGAGCTTCGTCCAATGACTTAACCATGGCCCTTCACCCAATGGGGACTTGACCTCATAGGTAAGATACACCCTCCATCATCCAACGGCCATAAATTCATCATCACCGCCACCGAATACTTCACCAAATGGATTGAAGCTATTCCCATGACCTACATCACCGGCACACAAATATCTAAGTTTATCCTAAACTATATCATTTGTCGGTATGGTGTACCCCAATCCATAATCACATAAAATGGCCACCCATTAAAGAACCAAGAAGTACGCCATTTATGTGAAGAATTCCACATCAAACACCATTTCTCCACCCCATATTACCCACAAGGTAATGGCCAAGCTGAGGCATCTAATAAGACTATTGTTAGAATCCTTAAGAAGACTGCCAATGATGCTGGTCGTGACTGGCACCTACAGCTTAATCCTACCTTATGGGCTTATTGCAAAAGCATCCGTACTCCCATCAACGCCACTCCATATTCCCTCGTATTTGGGTCCGAAGCTATCTTCCCTATCGAGGTTGAAATACCTTCTCTACGAGTATCCTTGAAGGGTCATATTGACGATGAAGAATACCGTGTCTCTAGGTTACAAGAGCTAGAATTGCTGGATGAACGAAGACATAAAGCATTAGATCATTTGCAAGCATATCAGAATCATCTTCGCCATAGCTACAATAGGAAGGTTCTCAATAGACACTTTGACATTGGCGACCTCGTATTAATGGAGAATCCTAAGAACCAAGTTGAATGAGAGAAACCAGGTAAGTTTGAGCCTAACTGATTGGGGCCCTATATTGTCACATAAGCCTGTGGATCAGGAGTGTACCAACTCTCTACTGTTGAAGGAGATTCACTTTTGTCACCTATCAACAGTCTGCATCTAAAGAGGTTCTATGCTTAAGTTTATGAGAATCTGTATCTTAATATGGAAAAATACAAAAAAAATGAAAAAAAAATAAAATGGTTACCTTGATGAAAACTTGGCAAACAGGCGTCTTTGTAACACCAAACAAATTGAGAAAAAAAAAAGTAAAGAGAAATAATCTATCCAATAGTGAAAACCGCTTCGGTGGTGCTATGGATAAGTACCATGGTGAAAACTTGGCAAACAGGTGCCATGTGTAGTCAAGCTCGCTCTTCCAACTACCATCATTCTAATTAGACTTTTTCATCATCACTCATAATAAATGGTTGTCTTATCCATTACTTGGAACGATTGACATCTAGCGTCCATTTCGTCCTATTATCCACCCCATTTCCAAATCTTATTCCCGACTGGAGGAAAATCCTTGTTCTATTCCCTAACACCTTGAACATAACGTCACACCATCTAAAATGTCCTGAAAAATCCAAAAACATTAGAAAACTTCAAAAAAATAAAAAAGTAAAAATCAAGACATGTCAAAAAATCCCCAAAAAATAGTCAATTCAATCATGTCAAGTCATCATGTCAAGTCAATCATGTCAGGTCATCATGTCAAGTCAATCATGTCAAGTCAGTCATGTTCAGGTAGTCATAGTCGAACTACGTTGCCTCTGCGACTGGGATGTAGGCAAGGCCATCAATCGATGTGCCCTCGAGGCATTAGGTCTGCCAGTCTAGGTTTGTCATGTATCACACACTTTAAAATCATGAAGCTTTGTATATTCAAATTCATTGGTCATGTCGAACTACGAGGTCTCTACGTGTACAACGTAGGCAAGGCTAATCAATTGATGAGCTCCCGAGACCACACTAGGTCAGTCCAATAGGGTTCATTCACAATTCATTATCACACACATTGCATATCATTCACTTCGATGCATGTCTTTAGCCGCATTAGGTGAGTACTTTAGGGTATCAGCTCATGTCATACACTGTCAATATACACACACACTTTTAATCAATCAACGAATCAAAACAAGTCATGCACCAACAAGGCAACATCTCAAACAGTCATCAAGTCAATATCAAACACATTGTCAAAGCGATCAACCTATGTCTTACGCAAGATATGTCTTTCTTGTCAACATACGTCATCAAATTGTCATAGTCTCATGTGGCTTGTCACTTCAATGTCATCAAACTCCAACATCTTATACGACATGTGTATTTCTGATACCAGGCTTTGTCATGCCTTATACAAAAGTCACCAAGTCGAAACTAGACTCAACGTTTTATGCTATATGTGTCATCTCTCACATTACGCTATGTCAAACATCAAACAATCAAAAAATCCCACAAGATCAAGTTTTGGCGAATACATTTATTTGGATTTATGACTTAATATCTTATTTTGTCTTATCTTATTATCAATTTATGAATTAGTCTGGTTACTAGCTATCTCAAGGATGTCCCTTGAAGGATTTAGAGAAGCAACAATGTCTCCAGACTCTTTTTCTTTGGTTGTTGTCTGTCAACTATCTTTTCAACATTGGTTTTTGAGTCATGTTACTAGTTTCCTCAAGGATGTCCTATCAAGGATTTAGAGGAGCGATGACATCTCATGACCGTCTTTTATTTGTCTATTGTTTGTGGTTTGTTAAGACAACATGACTGGGGCATTTTGTCCTTAGTATGAGTTAAGATACTCCTTGTCTGTGACTGTCAATTTTTCACAGATGGATGATTTTGTACACTATGGTCTATCTCATATCATAGTGTGTACTATCCATTTGTGTCATGTCCCGCCCAATGATGATAACGAGCAAACATAGCATATTTGGCACAATATCGAAGATTATATTTTTCTCAATCAATAACCATTCTTTTTCAATACTAACTTTTTGAATTATCCATGCTAACATTTCTTCTTTTCTGCATCTTCACCACCATTATCTATCCATTTCGAGAGCACACTCATGTTCTTCAAACCTGCCTATCCTCTCGAGGGGGCATACCACTACCTCCTCGTCATTCTCCCTTTCACTAGGGCATACCACTACCTCGTCATTCTCCCTTTCACTAGGGCATACCACTACCTCGTCATTCTCCCTTTCACTAGGGCATACCCTAACCTGTTTCATATTGGGGCATGATCTGGGCATATTTTCTTTGACACAACGCTGAAACAACATTGTATCAAAGAGGGGCAAACTGTAGACACCGAAAATTGGTCTAGGCTTGCGAACACCACTTTCGACATAATTTTCTATTATCCATGGTCATGATTAAATAATGTTAATTATTTAATTACCTTTCTAACACATATTTCCTCTATTAATTAAATACCCCTTTTTAATTAATTCATTAATTCATTAATAACCTTTATTCAACTTGATTAATTAAATAAATAATATTTGTTAAATTATTTCACTAAATAATTAATTCTTCCTTCTTAATTAAATCATTTATTATTTAATTACCCCCTTTGTCATATTTCAACTATAATTAAATATTTATTATTTAATTTTTCATTTAATCCCCTTTATCTATATTTAAATATTTATTATTTAATTTATTAAATTCTACCTTTACAATAGTCAATTAAATAAATTATCTTTATTTATTTAATTAAATCTTTCATTTTTCGAATGTTGAATTAAATTAACATTTAATTCATATTCAATTATTTATGTCACATTCTTTTGTCAATCACTTGACTAATCATTCACTCACCTTCTGACTCAAGATCTATTTTTAGTTCTCCAGTTATCTCCAGATTCAACATTTGATTATTTCTGTGAGAGGACTCTCTGTCACAACTATTCAGTTAACTAGTTCCAACTCATATGCATGATCTGTGTCTATTAATTAAATATCTTGATTTAATTAATTAACTCATGTTTGCATTTGAATGCATTATTTTTCAACTTCTAACTTTGTATTTGACATTCAAAGTCTTGTTCTTTCTATTTTCGAAGACTCTTAACTGAAGATTAAAATCTTGAACTCATGTTCTAACTCACATTCTAACTTAGTCTTTATCTTGCAGTCTTTTCTAACTCATTTTATAAATCACGTTCTATCTGACATAGAACTAACATCGCATGGAATTCATCAATATGAGCCGATCGTTCGAAAACCCAAAATCTGTAAAATGGTCTGTCATTATCATTGTTCCTCCTCCCGAAATCATTACTCCTAAAATCACATACTTTTGAGAAGAGACTCATCTTCGATATTTTTCTTAAACACTCGACGAAGTCATACTTGCATTCAAATACTGAAATCTGAGGGCAAGAATACTGAAAAGGAAAAATGGAGAAGAACAATCAAGAAGGGGTGAATGCATATTCGGTGAGAGCTTTCCATTAAATTGTTTAGTTTGTTTAGTTTATTTCCTCATTCTTTGTTTTTTGATTTTAGATTATTATTTAGAATAGGATTAAATTTATTATTCTAGTTGTAGATTATCCATCTCATCATCATTTGAAAGATATCATCTATTTTAATCTACAGTTATAGTTCTAATGATTTCCAAAAAGGTCAAAATCCCAAAACAAAAGTCTTTGTGCAAAAGCTTCAAGTTTAAGTGTCACACTCAAAAAATTGTCAAGTACATTAGGAAGTGCAACCTAAAGCAATATACCAAGATACGAAAGAAGTTCATGAGGTTTTACAAACTCATTCCTTTGAACAATCCGGATATGTATGCTCAATTTGAACCACTCATCTAAGTCAAAGATTGGTCCTTTGAATTTGATCACTTTAGAAGTATAGCATGTTCTTCAATATCGAGGTCTTATAAAAATGAGTCTCTCTAGGTTCAATCTAGGATCAAAATCAACACTCTCATATCCATCCTCCAAGCAAAAAAATCAAAATCCCATCACACAAACAACTCTTAGAATCTTGGAAAAAATCATTCATGCTAAACTCTTGGTAATCCTTCAAATTAAAATATAAAATAATCTTGTTTGACTAAGTGTGTGTGGATGAATCCTTCTTCATACACTTAGCTAAATTATCATCTTATGGAAAAAAAATTATTCCAAGATAACATCCAACATCTTGGGTTTTATGAGTTCATTATCCAAAATCCAAATCAAATCCAAAATCCAAAATCCAAAAGTCCTAAAGTCTAGTATCACTCCAAGGTTCCTAAGATTTCAATCCTTCACACCATCCACCTTAAATTTATCCCATCATCATCATTTGATCCTTAAACAAAAATTATATTTTCTTCTTTGTACCTAAATTTTAGACCAACCTAAGGAATTTGAGGCTTTCCTTCTATATTCCTGAAAGTTGATCCTTATTTTATGGTCCAAACTAGATCTCAACACAAGAGAAACATGGAGCAAAACAAAGAGACATCCACTTCAAGTGAATTGAGTCAAACTACACCTGAATTTAACCCCATCAGATCTAACAATCCCCCACTCAATCTTCCTCAACAACTACAAGATCCTCAAGAGGGAGGTTTCCAAGTGGAGGATATCACCAACAATCCCCTAGGAATGACTCAAGACAAAATCATGGAGATAGTCCAAAATTTTGAAAACCAAAATATTCTCAATACAATGATGAGACTCAATCGTTCACAATAAATGCTAGCATTAGAAAAAAAAGGGGATAAACTCCCTTCTGATTATGATGTAAGCACTATTGTGGAACCACCTCTTGGGATTATGCCATCGGTATCATTCACACCATCCTTCCAAAATGTCATTCAACTCATCCCATAATCAATATTATCTCATCCTCCAAGCCAACCCATAACTACCAAGGGGAGTTCATTGCTTCATGCTCTTTAAGCACATCTCCTTGTAAATAATTAAAACTTGGACATAAATATCATCCCTCAAGATCCAAAGCATCCATACGTTCTGCTGGTTTTCCATGATACAAAAAATGCCCTTCTTTGCAACACCGACATACCCTCTTGGGACACAAGTCTCTCTCCCCATGGTAGCATAGGGACAAGGGGGTTTATTTGGACAAGGGGGAATCTTTGATGCTTCATCATGACTTTCTCAAGGAAACATACCATTTATCCCCCCACTGCTTCCCCTGCTAACATCAACATCCACATCAATCCAAGGTTTAGGGAAAAACCCTTTAGCCAACATACCAATCCAAAATCAATTCAATCCAAAAAATCCTCCAATCATGAGTCAAATCAACATACCAAATCCTCCAAGCATGCCACCAATATTGCAACACAAGGTGGCACCAATCCAGACATCCCAATCAACCATTAAACCATCTACAACACCCCAAATTCTCCAAAACATGGTCTCTCAAGGACCTATCACATCAACCATACCCTCCACCAAACAACCCATGGTAATCACTCAAACACCTCAACAAAACATCATCACACCATCTCACATCATTCCAAATCCTTCCCCTCCACCACCAAATCCAAACATGGCAAACCAATACAACATTACGTTGCAAGCGGACCAACAAGCCTATCAAAAGGCACTCTAACAATTCCAAGCACAACAAGCCGCACAAGCTGCACAATAATCCACACAACAAGCATAGGAACAACAAGCTACACAACAAGCCCAACATGCCATCCAAGCATAAGCACAAGCATTATTACAACAACAACAAGCTCAACAAGCCGCACAAGTTTCACAAGCCACAAAAGTTTATCAAGCTGCACAAGCACAAGCACAAGTCCAAGTGTAGGCCCAAGCCCAATATCAAGTACAACAAGCTCAAACACAAGCCCTGTTATAGCAACAGGCTTACCAACAAGCTTTGTAGAAATACCAAGCCCAACAATAGGAAACCCAACAACAAGCATTTTTGGCACAACAACAACAACAAGACCAACAAAAAGAATTGTTGGCACAAAAAAAACTACAAGCATTACTTGCACAACAAAGCTTACAAAAAACTCCCACGAACGCATCACCAAGTCCGCAAGTCACCCCACCCATCATTCAAGCCACAACATCCACTCAAAATACATTCATTCCACCACCTAATCCATAAAATGACTTGTATGCTCAAATAAAAAACTATCGCAATAGGTGTTGGACATACAATCTGGGAAAACCAAAAAACCTAAAGGGAATTTATGCCCTTATCCATTTGACAGAAGCATTGTGATGAAGCTGTTCCCACCAAGCTTTGAGATACCAAAATTTGACAAGTACCGTGGAACTGAAAATCATGAAGATCTCATCAGGGAATTCCACATACATTGCATGGAAGTTTCCTATGATGAATCTTATCTAATGAGGCTCTTCCCCAGAAGTATGACTAGCCCAGCCATGGAATGGTTCTCCCATCTTCCTCCCGAAATCAATTTTTTTAAAGAAATTGTGGACACATTCATACAAAATTATTCATTTAACATGGGCATGAACGTAAGATTGAAATATTTGTCCAACCTAAAGAAAAAAAAGGGAGATAAATTCATATCCTTCTTGCAATGATGGTGATCCAAGGCCAATAGGAGCAAGTGGGCTATTCCAGAAGAACAACAAGTTAGAACCATCATCTCAAATCTTTAAGGGATCTTAGCTTTCCATCTCAAAATGTAGTGCATCACCACTTATGATCAAGTCATCCCCAAAGCTCTTAACATAGGAAGAGCCCTCATTTCACAAGGGGGGACACCCACTCATCAAGACAATCATCCATCAACAAGCTATAATGACAAATCTCAAACATGGGCGAAAAACAAAAATGTTACCAACGATGGCATTGTTGATTCCAAGGTTGTAATCAGTGCTCCAAAGCCAAACACACAACAAAAATCAAACCAAAAACCTCAGAACAACACCCAAAATACTCCATGAACCAACATGTCTCAAAAAAACAACAACACACAGATGGTTAACAATCTTAATGATCAAGGTGGACCATCCACCAAAAATAGATATCCCCCAAAGTGAAAGTACACACCGCTTGGGGATTCAATTGAATCTGTCATGTAGCAACTCATTGAAGCCAAAATCATCACACTCCTAATCATTTAAATTAACCAAGAGCCTCAAGTTAAACCACCATGGTATAATGAGGAGCACCTTTGTGATTTTCATAAGATAAAGAGGCACTCGACAACTAGTTGCATGAGGCTCAAAAACCTGATCCACGATCTTATTGATGAAAAGACTATCACCGTTGAGCAACCAAATAGAAATCAAGACCTCAAAATATACATGAATATGATGTTGGATCACAATAAAACAAACAAAAATGGCAAAGGAAAAAAGTATGACAACATCAACCATGTTTATGACCATGTTGTCACATCTTTAGATGAGTGGGTAGACATTATCAATATCACAGGGTCCAAAGCTGAGTCTGGAGTCACCACACAAAGCGGCTAAATCACCATCCACGTAAACTAGAGAACCCCCTGCAAACTCAAAGTCAATGGCCAATAGTTACAATTTCTTAGAATAGTTGAAGAAGACCCCCACCCAGATCTCCATCATGGAGCTGTTGAAATTTTTTCCTACCCATAGGAAAAATCTAGAAAAACCACTAGCTGCATCTTCCATACCCACATGCCTTGATGCAAACTAGTTCCAAGCTATTGTTGAACACATCACTACCCCACATCTCCTCACCTTCTCTGAACAAGATCTTTCAACCCAACCATCTCATAACTGTGTGCTTCATCTCAAAGTCGTTGTCCATAAAAATAAAGTCAAATGGGTCTTGGTGGATGGAGGTGCAGGTTTGAATATTTGTACTTTAAAGCTAATAAATAATCTGGGATTCTTTGAAGGTATGATTGAAAAGGGAAAATGTATCACTATTTGGGCATATGATGATCAAGAGAGGGTGTCTCAAGGCACCATCCAAATCCCTATCCAAGTAGGACTCACAATTATGGAAACCACCTACCATGTTCTTGATCTAGAACTTCCATATAACATTCTCCTAGGGCATCCATGGATTCATGGGATGCAAGCTGTAGCCTCAACCTTTCATCAATGTGTCAAGTTCCCTTACTAGAATCAAGAGGTCACCATCCATGGTGACCCCGAGCCTTTTTAATACTAAAAAAATCCAAAAGCCAAATCCCCACAATTTCCCAAAAATGAAGAAGGCTGTACGACTCCATATGTTGACCTATCCACTCTATCCTCCACTTCTGGGACAAATACACCCTCTATTCCTGAAGTTTATGATATCAAAGTTATTATCCAAGATAATGGATGTGGAGACTACAAGATGAAGAAAAGTGCCTTTGTAATAGGAGAATTACCTCAATCTCCTAGGTCCCATGGACAACCACAACCAAGTGACACAACAACTCAAACCTTCAAAGAAGATCCCTCTAGGTTCAAAATTTGGGGGGACCTAAGTCGAGAAGTGGAAGATGAAAAGGACATATGAAGCTTGCTATATCAAGATGAAAGACCTACATCAACTCTTCCAATGGATGATGATAGCAAAGGGCTACAATTAATGCTTGGCATGGACTACGACAAGAACAAGAAACTTGGGTAAAATGATAATGGTCTATTAGAACCCATTGTTGTTGAGAAGTTCATAAAGAATCTTGGCCTTGGATGTACCCCTCTAAAGATAACCATATGTAGTAGAGTCACCCTTGTTAAGACAAACAAAGCTCCTCCTTGGTTACCAGTATCCACAGGTTTTCCCTTAGATAACTATACCTTTGATATACTAATGTATGTGACAAGGATCTCCTCATTGACCTACCCATGTTATTTGAGGACTCTCCCCTATTCATGATTTCCACTATGTATTTTGAGTCAAACAATCAAACCCATGAATTAAAGCTAGTTTATCCCCAACTAATAGACTATGACCAACGAGGACCCCCGATTTTGGACACATTCAAAAATGATGAGGCTCTCTCAAAATTCATGGGACTCAGGGATAATATACCATGTGGATACCACAAAGTAGGATTTGGCATTGAGCTAGACACCCTTACATATTATGGGAAATGATTGAATCCCTCAGTTGTAAAAGTGAAAATTTAAGATTAATCTCTAGGTCTTTAAGTGAAAACCACACTATGGCACTTTCTGATAAAAAAATAGTTAAAAAAAAAGGATGCATCCGATGGTGAAAACCTCTTTGAAGCACCAAAGGATGAGGGATTTAATCTTCTCCCTAGTGCTATTCATTAAGAGAAGTCATTAGTGTTGGCAGAGAAGTGTAACCCCATCAACTTGGGGATTGAAGGGATACCGCACATAACCTTCTATGTAGAATCATTTTTGAATAAAGAACAAGAACTTCTAGTTGCATTTCTGAGAGAGAGAAAGGTACAATTTTCATGGACCTATGCTGACATGTCAAGACTTGATCCAGAGGTTTGGTTCATCATCTTGTAGTATATCCATAGGCAAAGCCAATAAAGTAGAAACTAAGGAAGATGCATCCATAGATCACACTGTTAGTCAAACTTGAGTTGCAAAAACTCCTAGATGCTAGCTTCATAAGACCCATTGATTATCCTTAATGGGTATCAAACTTGGTACCAATCACTAAGCCCACTGGGGCCATACAGATCTGCACTAACTTCAAGGACCTAAACAAAGCATTCCCTAAGGATTATTTTCCCCTTCCCAACATTGACATGATTGTAGATCAAATAGCAGGGCATGAAATGTTGTCACTAATGAACGAGGTTTTTGGGTACAATCAGATAATGATAGAAAAATATAATCAACATAAGACAATCTTTACTTGTCCATGGGGTACATACTATTGGAACATGATGTCATTTGGGTTGAAGAACGCTAGAGCCACCTATCAAAGGGCCATGAATCTCATTTTTCATGACATGATCCACAAATTTGTAGAAGACTATGTGGATGACATACTGGCCAAGTCAGGAAAGCAACAAGATTGCATAGCGGAACTAAGCTACATCTTTGATAGATTGGAGGAATACACGATAAGGCTCAACCCTAAGAAATGTGTCTTCGGTGTACAATCAAGAAAGCTTCTGGGGTATATAGTATCAATGAGAGGGATCGAGATAGACTTGGCGAAAGTCAAAGCAATTCTTGAAATGGAGGTGCCAAAGACATTGAAATAGTTAAGGGGTTTACAAGGATTACTCTAATCCATCTGTAGGTTCATTGTGCAGTTAGCAGATAAAGTTGTCCCTTATTCTCATCTACTCCACAAGGGGGTAGCATACAATTGGGATGATAAGTGTGATCAAGCATTTAATGAAATCAAAGAATACTTGCTGACACCACCAATACTCATGCCACCGATCCAGAATAAGCCACTAATCTTGTACATATCAACAAAAACAACACTTGGGGCTCTATTAGCACAACATGACGAGATGAGGAAGGAGAGAGCCATATACTATATCAGCTGAACCGTGGTAGGGAATGAGTTAAGTTATACATTAATTGAAAATTCTTTCCTAATAGTAGTGTTTATCTCACAAAAAATTAGGCATTACATGTTAGCCCATCAAATTAAACTCATCACCAAAATAGACCCCCTCGAGTATTTACTTTCCAAGGTGACACTTACAGAGAAGATGAGATGGTTAAGTGGATCATGATCCTCTCAGAATACAATATTAAATATGTGGAAAGAAAAGCTATCAAGGGACAATTGATTGTTGATCAATTAGCAGAAGCACCCATCTATTCAGAGAACCCAGTTATATTAGAATTCCCAGATGAATTAGTGTTCAACCTCAGTGTCACAGATCATTGGAAGGTTTATTTTGATGGTTCATATACACAACATGGATCAAGAGCATGAGTTTTCTTCATCACACCGCAAGGGGATTGTATTCCTAAATCCTACAGGTTATCTTTCCCTTGCACTAACAACATTTCCGAATATGAAGCCCTTGTGATTGAACTCAAAATAGTAGTATAGTGGTAGATCATGACTCTTAAAGTTTATGGAGACTCTCATCTAATCGTCAACCAAGTCAACAATGAGTACCAAACAAAGGACACAAAATTGACCCCATACAAGAAACTGGTGCAAGACCTCAAGGAATTCTTCATTGAAATCACGTTTGAGCAGATACCAAGGGAAAGAAAAAATGAAGTGAATTCCATGGCAATGATCGGATCACTGTTGGACATTCCACACAATGTCCTTAAACATTAATTCCTGGTAGAGCATCTTCTCGTACCAGCTTTTGAGGTACCAGATTTTGAATTTGTGTGTGAAATTTTTGGTCCCAATAACCCATAGTATCATGACATATACATCTACCTAAGAACAGGAGTCCTCTCGAGCGATATCACTCCAAACCTTAAAAGAGCCTTTGTCAAGAAGTCATCCCACTTTTTTATCTTAGTAAATATCCTATATCATAGGAATATTGAAGGAACCCTCTTATGATGCCTAAATGTTGATGAAGCTTTGAATTCTTTAACTGAGGTACACAATGGTGTTTGTGGTTCATATTCGAGTGGTATGACCTTGGTCAAGAAGCTGCTAAGAACTAGGTTTGGCCAACAATGGAGAAGGAAGCTCATGAATATTTCAAAAAGTGCTTGCAATGTCAATAACATGGGGACCTCATCCATGCACTAGCTTAAGAGCTCCATCCAATTGTAACAGCTTGAACCTTCTCGCAGTGGGGGCTCGATCTCATTAGCAAAATCACCCCCACCTCATCTAATGGACACAAGTTCATTATCACTGCTACAAAATACTTCACAAAGTGGGTAGATGCCATTCATATAACCTATATCACCGAAAAGAAAATTGCTAAATTTATCTTGAATTACCTCATATGCCGCTACGATGTCCCACAAGCCATTATCTCAAAAAATGGGTCAAATTTCAAAAACTAGGATGTCTGAGACTTATGCCAAAAATTCAATATCCAACATCGCTTTTCTACTCCATACTACCCCAGGGTAACGACCAAGATGAGGCTATGAATAAAACTATCTTAAGAATCCTCAAAAGGATAGTCAATGAAGTTGATCATGACTGGCACTTGCAATTGAACCTCGCCTACCGAATAAGTATTCACACACCAATAGGTGCAACCCCATTCTCCCTGGTCTACGGATCGGAAGCCATCCCCCCCATCGAGATCAAGCTCCCATCCCTAAGAATATCATTGCAAAACCTCATACCAGATGAAGAATATCGGATGTCACGATTGAACAAGCTAGAGCTATTGGATGAGTGACGCATGGATGCTTTAAACCACCTCTAAGTCTACTAGAAACGTCTGAAGAGGAGCTACAACAAGAAAATATGGAATTAGTTGTTTCAAGTGGGTGAGCTTGTAATGAAAGAAAATGAGGAAAATGTGTCGAATCTAGATAACAAAGGAAAAGTTTCAACCCAACTGGTTGGGACCTTTTGTCGTCACGACGAGTTACAAATAAAGAGCATACCAGCTGTCAACATCCGAAGGTGAGCCTCTGCAGGAACATATCAACAAATCCCATCTCAAAAAAATTATGCCTAAGTTTCAAGGTAAATATCCTAAAAATCCAAAAAATCCAAAAATATATAAAAATCCAAATTTTTTTTAAAAAAAGGATTGAAAATAGTAAAGATAAAAATCATCCTCTAGTGAAAACCACTTCGGTGGTGCTTTGGGAAAGTACCTTTGTGAAAACCTGGCAAACAAACACCTTGTGTAAATAAGCACTTTCCATCCACCATGATCTCTACGATTGGCTCTGCATCACCCATCCACATTTGCATCATAGCTTGATCTTGTGTCAGTATCATGGTCCACCCTAGAACTACTTATTACCATATTCCTAAGGTCGGTTTTTCTTGCCTATATCGAGGTAGTCTATCGCATCACATTGGGGGCATGTTCTCATACCCTGTGCTTGGATCGAATTTGTGTATATTCTTGAGATCTTCCTAAAATCAAAATATCCAAAACATTCATAAATTTTTCCTAAAAATCCAAAAACATTCATAAAATCATGAGAAAACCCCAAAAAAAATCCAAATCATATCAAAAATCCAAAAACATGTCCAAAATTGAAAAAGTCAAAAAATAGAGTTGTCGTGTCAAACTACGTCATCTCTGAGCTTGAACGTAGGTGAGGCTAATCTTTGATCGGCCCCCAAGACACTTTAGGTTAGTCCTTTAGGAGTTTGTCATAATAAATTGGCAAGCCATTGTTCATATCTCATCAATAACCGAGTTTGTGTCAGTCGAACTACGTGGTCTCTACGTGTATAAGGTAGGAAAGACTAATCTTTGATCAGCCCCTGAGACCCCTAGGATAGGTCTTTAAGTTAGGTTGTTGGTCAAAATATTGAAAAAACCAAAAACATTAGAAAATTTGAAAATCAAAACATTCGTAAAACATCTTGAAAATCCCAAAACAACCTCAAAACATTTCAAAATACCAAAAACATCCAAATATTTGAAAAAAATCCATCTATCCCATTTTGCTTTCACCCACAATAAGCATCCACTCATAATAAATCAATCGTCGCTTTCATCCTTTGGAAAAATAATAGTTAAATAGGTTGGTCAACTCTTGGTATCACTAGCTCATCATCCAGCCAATCTCACCATCATATGATAACATCATGTCCTAGGATGCATCCTTCCTACAATGAACATCAACATGAGACATCACCGTAGTTTAGTCTTGGCTAGCGGTATGAAGAACATTATCTTGTTTTTTTACTTGATCTTTTCTTTTTTATTTATCTTATTGTGCTCATTTCAATGACCTCTCGATGATGTCAAATGATTTAGAGATAAAGGAATGGGGCATTGATCTTTATCTTTTGTCTGATGTGCTTGTTGGATATTCTTGTAATATAACCTTGGCGAATACTTTCTTTATTAGGTGTGTATGGAGGGTGTTTTAGATATCTTGTTGACTATTACATTTTTAGGTTTTTCCTCTCTATGTTTTGGTCTGAGATGTTCGAAGCATCTAAAGTACATCCTAGTAAGGTTTCCATATGTCAGGTGTGAATATAAAAACTCCTATTTGATTGTTAAATCAAAGTTCATCACACTAGGTACAATTCCATCCTGGTTATTTATACCTTGATGCATCGTATCTATGTGTGTTATCAAACATAAGGAAAGCAAGTTATTTATGTCCCCAATCCTTGGATAAGCAATACTTCATCATCTCTCATCATTATCTCTAATAAAGTCTCAAAAAATCATAGACTTGTTGGATCCTCTTGTCATCATCTTATTTCTTCTTTCTTCTTTCCATGCTAACATGGTATCATGATAGTCAACCAAAACATCATCAACATACACACATCTCATATTCAAAGCACAAAGCATCCATTTGCATGGTCACTACATATCACATCATACATTATCATTTAAGTTATGAAGAATAATATAGATTTGTTATTATGAGTATCTTAAATCGTTGCATATCATAAGCATTCACATCCATATATCCATACATCATCATCATTAAACATGCATGGAAAGATATAAAAACATTGCATCCACATCATTTACAAAAATGAAACTTATCCATAACATTCACATATCATAATATATCATGCCATAAAATTATATACATCTCATAATCATAACGTATCACATAATCCATTATGCATTATCATTTAGGACATAATAGAGATTTTTTATTCTAAGAACCTTAGAAATCATTTGCATACCATAAACATTTACATTCATACACCCAATACTACATACATCATCATAAAAATACATAGAAAATATACATAAAATAAATGCATCCATAACATTTACATCCATAAACGTCTACATATCATAAGAATCCATCACATAATATCTCATGAAAATGAAATACATCGCATCCATATAGAATCACATTGCATATGCATAAAGCATCAAGTGCATCCATGCATACGACATAAATTAACTGAACACATCATCAAAATTCAATTGAACCCATATCTTATATATATTAAAAAATCATAACTGTCATGATACAAAATCGAACTCAAGTGTATGTACAATACAAGGCCAATAGGGCTATCAAAAACAAAGCCTGTGAGTGTATATCAAAAATCTGCTAGCCCTCATGGCTACTCCCCTCTCTTGCCTACCTCTCTAGCTAATGATTTGTCCGTCCAAACCCTGTCTACTAAGAATAATCTAGATGTTGAAGAGCCGCAGGAACAACTTGACAATAGTGAAATATGTAGTACTTAGCCTCCTAGACAACCTCACAGTCATGTTGATACAGTCCTCCCCTGGGATGAGGTGGCCATACTCTCTAGTTGTCATATGCGACCAACCTCCTGAGCTAACTGTAGCTCTATAGCCTATCTCTACTGTAACTCATGATCCCTCTCGACAGTGAGGATCTAGACCTATTTCCTAGCCTGATCTCTCTCTAATGTGATGACCTAAACCTGTCGGTGGGCCTAGTCTTGCTTACTTGTAGCTACCTATAGTTGTGCCTATAATATATGTACCTGTGCCTACATTTTTTTTATTTGTGGATCTTGTGGCTGATGTGCCTGATGTGCCTGATGGGGTTGTTGTGCCTGATGTGGCTGGTGTGGTGGTTGATCTAGCTACTGAGGAGGTTTTCCATATCTAGGCGGTGTTCCTAGATAATGTCCCCCTGCTCCTACCTATGCTCTATGAGCACTCCACCCCCTAGGCCTCCCCCGTGGAAGTGTTGTTGCTAGATTTGTCAGCCGTAGTGGAGGTCTGAACCACTCAGCATAGGCATGTGTAACCCCTAGATCTATTGCCCCATGACTGTAAGCCCATGGCCTAGAAACTAACTGGAAAAAAGAATTGACTGGATATAATGCTGGGATTGTCCACCTCCATGTGATCTCTCACACTGATCTACAAAAAATAGCGGTGTATCCATCATTAGGCCTTTCTTGAACCTCTCCAAACTGATGGGCCACACTATCTGGAAGATATCACTCTATAATATTATGCTCTCTCCCTTGCATTAGTAAATTTTGTCGAGCATAAAAAAAATGTTGCACATCATCATACCAAGCAAGTATTTGTAACCATGGCTGTTGGGTGAATATTGTTAGATCATCGATGACACGATGCCAGTAAGGAAGACCAAGATGTCTAGTATGTCGTAGGGTAATCCCATCACCATATCTCTAGACCACATGATCATCAAGCTCTGTTTCAAAAAAGGTGACAATCAGTCGAAGCACAACAATATGCTCCCAAGCCCAAATATGTAACAGTGTCACTTTGGTGCTAATCGCCCAACCATCACAGTATACAAAATCATGTAGATCATGGTATAATGAGGCCATCATCACTAGTCCCCAAGTAAACATGGTCCTCTACCTCAACATCCTCTCCCATGCCAAACCCCATCCTGGATTGAAAAATATGCTTTGTCGATTCATAGCCACTAGCCTGAATACAATGGCAACAATAATCAACCTAAAAAGTGGCACCCGACCTCTATAAAACTTTAAATCAATCTAACCCTCAGTAAATATAAGGTCTTCAAACCCCATGACATCATGACATGCATCGTCATCGACATCTATATCATAAATCACACAAGCACCATGTATTGGCAACCGCAAGATCCACCATACATCCTCTAGTGTAATGGTCACCTCACTAGTCAGAAGGTGAAAGGATGAGGTCTTGTTTTGCAATCTCTCGCACAACACATTCATCATTGCAACATGGGTATGGACAATGAGTGCATAGGTTATATACCAAAGACCAATCTCCCCCAAATGCTCTTGTCATATCTCAAACAAAGTTCCCAGTTCACTCAGAAACGAGGGTCAACGTCTGCGTGAAAACATAAGTTGGATCACCTCTTGCACCCATGAAGCGCACAATGTCAAAATTCATAACAATATCTGAACTTGTTTGGATTTTTCAACTCCAAAAAATGTGTTGTTGTTTGCAAAAGCGTCGCCATTTTTCAAACTCCAAATAGCAACGTTGAACTCTTTGGAAATGCTAAATCAACCATAACATCGCCATTTACATAGGCATCGCCCTTTGAATTTTTGACATTGGCAACCTTAATCTCAAATCAACTCAAATGTTACTATTTGCACTTGCGTCGCTATTTGGAAATCTAAACCCTAAAGTCAAATTGTGAACTACAGTGTTATTTGCACTAGCGACGTTGTTTGACCTTTCTACGTCGTCAACTAAGTGTTTGTGCGTCGCTATATAGTGATGTTGGGTACTTCGACTCTTTGACACATAATAAATGCACAAAAAAATCAAAATTTAGAGTTGGGTTTAGGTCACATATCGGTGGTCCTACGCCTGGAGGTCTCTGGAACACACAAACTCGCTTGGAAATGTGTCATGGAAGCACTCATTGTGCCATCTACCAAAAGGACCAGAGCTCAAAAGACCAAAATTTCTAAAGTGTGAATGCACAAATGAATGGAAAGTGACCCCTTCAAGCCTATTAAAGTATGAAAATTAGGGTTTTTTTCCTCGATTTAGCCATCAAACTAGTGTTTTGTTCCCTCGGCACCGTTCTTTCCCAACCGAGGCTCGTTTCACATCTTTTTTTGTGTTTTGGTATATTTTTCAGCATCCTGGAGCCTTTCTAGACCCTTCAGGTAGCTTGTCATCATTTTTTGAGAAATCCCCCAAAAATCCAAATTTTTGTCTGATCTCTCGAGGGGGCAGTATACTAGCGTATTTCTTCTTGTTGTGGCAACAGTGGGGCATCCAAAAAATTCTTCTGATCTCGCCAGTGTTATTCTTTGAACCAACACAATAGTTACATTGCTTCAAAGAGGGGTAAAATGTAGACACTCAAAATATCCTGATCGATATCATGCACTTGATATTGATTTACTAACACCTATTCTTCCTTAATCATTTCCAGACTAACCAATTAATTGAATAATCTTTATTTAATTAATTGAATTCATCAATTTCCTCCTTAAATCGGATAATACAATTATCAAATTATTTCATCATCTCCTAAAGTTATTTTAATTAAATAGATCAATTTTATTTAATTAAAATCCTAAACTTCTTTTAATTAAATAAATCAATTTTATTTAGTTAATCCTAATTTTATTTTTTTAATTAAATAAATCAATTTTATTTAATTAAAATTCTAATGTTCTTCTCTTCATTAAATAAATAAATTTTATTTAATTAAAATCCTAATGTTCTAAATATCCTCTCATTTGATTTAAACAAACCCAAACATTTAAATCAAATGTCACAAATCAACTAAGTTAATTAATCCTAAATTAATTAGCTCCTAACACTAATCCCCCATTCCTCTAGCTTTTAACTCCACCCTAAGGCAAGTCAATGTGGGTCAACTAACCAAGTTGCACATGTAAATAAATTTATTTGATTTATCAATTACCTTATTTTCATTCAAAATGGCACATTCCTAGAATATTCCACCCATTTGACTTTTGCCTCCCAAAATACTTTTGTCCTCTTTCTTGAGCCCCCTTGGCATTAAAGAGCTCTTACACACAAGCCACCTTGGCTTTAAATATCTTTTACACCTCCTCTTACACAAGCCACCTTGACATTTATTCTTCTTACACATCCCATCTCTCAAAATGTGCTCACACATGTGTTAGCACATTTCCTCCAAGATTCATTAGCATATTGACAAGTGGCATTATGCTATTGGTCTATTCTTTGATCCCACATCCTCCCTAATCTTCACTCTTCAATCCTTGGCTTCTATAAATAGAGTCATCATTCTCACAATATGGATCCAACAACTAAGAGCATAATCACTATAGGAATTTCATTCCATAGTCTTCATCATTTTCAAGCAAATTTAGCTAGATTATAGGCAATTTCATATTTTTTTCATTACAAATCCATCATCAAGCTTATCGAGGGGTTAGGAAAGGGCTTATTTCGACACCAAAGGAGCACTAATCCCCCTATGGGATGTCGGTTTGAGTATTAGAATACCATTTCATTAATAGTTTACTTGATATTCTACTTTGTTTTCACGTTCTTATGCTTAGATAAATTTCATACAGAATGCTTAGTCCCTACTTGTTTCTTGACTAATGATCACTTGTTTGTTCATGTTTGAGTAGGTCTAGGAAGAACATTCATAAGTTGCGAAGGGTTACTCTCAAGTTGAGGGTGTTGATTATGGTGGGATATTTTCTCTTGTTGCAAAAATGACATCCATTAGATTTTTACTTTCTATTGTTGTTGCTTATGGTTTAGAGGTTGAGAAAATGGATGTGAAAACCACTTTCCTTCATGGTGATTTGAAGAAGGATATTTATATGACACAGCCAGAGCACTACGTGGTGGAAGGTAAAAGTAAATTGGTTTGCGAATTGGAGAAATATTTGTATGACTTAAAATAAAGTCCTAGGATGTGGTACCAGAAATTTGATACATATGTGTTGAGTTTGGGATTTGAGAATTCTAAATCATATCATTATGTTTATTATAAAACTAATGGTGATCATTTCTTGTTTATTGCATTATATGTTGATGATATGTTATTTATTGGGATAGGGAAAGGTATAATTTCATAACTAAAATCTCAACTTGCTGCTAAATTTGAAATGAAAGATCTTGGTGTAGCAAAACACATTCTTGGGATGGAAATTAAAAGACATAGAGTGAACAGAAAGATATGGTTTGGACAAAGTAAGTATGTCAATTCAATTTTACAGATTTTTAACATTTAGGATTGTAGAGCATTGTGTGTTCCTATTTTAGTTGGATCAAATTTATCTATTTCAAATTGTTCAACATCCCTATCAAAGATGAAAGACAAGAGCAAACTGCCTTACCAAAGTGCAGTTGGAAGTTTTATGTATTCTATGGTTTGTACTAGACTAGACTTTTCCCAAGCAGTGGTAGTTATTTCCAGATATATGTCTAATCCTGGTAGAGTTCATTAGGATGCAGTTAAAAGAGTCTACAGATATTTGTGTGATACCTCAAATTATTCCTTATGTTATCATAGTAATATGACTGAAAGTGAGATTTCCCTTGATATTTATGGTTATGTGGATTCAAATTGGGTGGGTGATGTTGATAGCAGATGATCCACTAGTGCTTATGTGTTTACATTATTTGGTGGTGAAATTAGTTGGATAAGCAAGTGATAGGTTGTGGTTTCTTTGTCCACTACTAAAGCAGAGTATATGGTAGTTATTCATGCTTGTAAAGAAGCCATTTGGATTAAGAGATTGTGTTCAGATATTGGAATAAAACAAGGTGTAGTGATAATTTATTGTGACAATCAGAGTGCGATATGTCTAGCCAAGAACCTAACATTTCATGCCAAGACCAAGCACATTGATGTATAGTATCATTTTGTTCGAGATATGGTCAAAGATGGCAAGGTGAAATTGGTTAAGGTAGAGACTATGATGAATGTTGTTGTTTCTTTAACTAAGCCATTAAGCACAGAGAAGTTCAGATGGTGTTCAGAGATGCTGGGCCTTTTGGCCCCTAGCAATTAAGATATAATGTTTACTCCCCCCTATTGCTCTTCCAAGGTGTTCGAAAAGTGGGAGATTTGTTGGGAAATTGTGTCTCAACCTTGCAATTATATAACAGTTATTGTTGATAGGCAAAATGGTTTGTTACTTAAGTCGTGGGGTTCCAAGTTTTCCTAACCTAAGTCGTGGGGTTCTAGAGTTTCATAACCTCCTGAACTAATGATCTCTTTGTTTTCGAAAAGTCACGGGTTTTTTAGAACTTCATAACCTTCTGCATGAGGTTCTGAGGTTTGGATTTTTAGTGACAATGATCTTTTTGTTGTTAGAAAGTTGCAGGTTTTCTAGAAACATCATAATCTCCGACATGAGCTTTTGAGGTTCAAATTTTTAGTGACTTAGCGATCTCTTTGTTTTCGGTGAGTCATGGGTTTTCAAAACTTCGTAACCTCCGACAAGAGGTTTTGAGGTTCAGGTTTTTAGCAACTTCGCGATGGAGCGATAAGAAGGAAGCGCTTTGAGTGGGACCCATCCATAATGACATGTGACGATAAGTTAGTGAATGGAGTGATAGTTTGTTATGTTTTCAGTGGGAGTTGATACATTATAAATCTAGACCGTTAATTATTAGGGTTTAGATCTAACAGTGGATATTTTGTTGGCCTATCTTTCCCTAGAATGTAACTTTATTTTGTAAGGGTGTTGAACTACGTTTGTAAGAGAGAGTGAGAAAGAGACATAGAGTAAGAGATAGTGATGTATTCTAAGAGTCAGTTAGTTTTCATGTTGTCTCTTGAACTCTGAGGGGTGATAATCTTATGAGAAGCTTGCTCTGCAATTATATTGTAATCTTTGTGATTTACTGAATAATATATTGGGCGACTTTTGGAGTGTGGGGTTTTTCTCCTTAAAGGGTTTTCTCCACGTAAATCACTATGTAGTGGTATGTGTGATATTTATGTTTATTCTTGTTTAATTTTATGTAATTGTTGAAGATCTGTAAATTTTTTGCATTATTCTCCTCTCAAGATTAGTGTAGGAAGTTGTTCTGCTACCTTACCTTCCTTACAAAACATAATCAATCCTTCATTTGCACATAATGAAACAACTATTAAGAAGGAAAAATACTAAAATTTTATTGAGAAAAGGTGTTCTTACAATAGATACAAGACATAAATATGTGTCTTTGTTTTGAAAAATGTTTTAGAAAGTGTGTTGTGACTGAGAAAACTGAGTTACACTGCCTTTTTTAACTTATACAACTCCAAAACAGATAAAAAACACTAAGATCCTTGAACTACACATTCAAACTATTACATAAAGTAGTGAGACAAGCTATCTAACAACTGGTACATGATAAACATCAGCTATGCTATTTTTTTCAAATATTTTAGTGGCCACCATGCGAAGGTCCCTTCGTTCTCTTTTAGATAGACAACTCCATATATTTCGTCTTCATAAACAAGGGGTATGCTACTTTTAGAATTTGAAATATTTACATCTGCATCTCTTGTTCCTTTCAATTTGACTCTATGGATAATAGATAGTGAGTGAATCTACCCAATGCCCACAGTAGCACCATCAAATGGATCCAACACCTCAATTTTATCCCCTTCTTGGATTTTATCAATAAATATCTACAAAAACAAAAAAAATACACATGATATTGAGATATAAAACACACATTATATTGTTTTTGACATTTGTATGGAATGTGTTATTTTTTGGAAAAAATCAGTTTTTGTATGTGCTTTTTTTGATTCTATGGAATAACAAAGAAGCAACTTTTTACTCTGAAAAAAAAAACTAACCCAAGTACAAAAAAATGGAGAGAAAGACTAAAATTGTGCTAGACTATATGAGTACTCCAGAAAGAGACATGGATTGGCAATAAAGTCCCCCCAATTGAGGACCATGGCATCCCTGAACTCAATGCATTAATGCATTGTCAAAATCTATGTATGCACTCTATTACAACTAAGCTCTAAGCTTCCATATGTAAGTTATACGTTCTCCCTTATTTTCATAATCTATGTATACTATCTAATTGCACTTTACTACTATTCTAACCAGCTTCTACCAAATAGACAATGATTACCCTTATTTACATAATAAAACAACCATTGCTTATTTGAATAGTACTTACTTGCATGCCATTTCATTGCACTCACCTCGAGTTCAACACGAATACTACTATGAATATCATGTGCATGCTTGTCGATTTTATCATCATAATCACTATCAAAGTCATTGACATGAAGTTGTATAGCTTTGCAGAGAGATCTATTGGTAGGGCCTTTTTCTTTTCATTCTACTTTCATATAATTGCTCTGCATGTGGTTTAGTCATCATGCAAAAATTAATATAAGTCATGTAAAGAATGCAAAAGCTATAAAAATTTGTCCAAAAGAAAGTTTTAAGCATGGAGAATGACAAAACATTGGGACAGATTAACTTACAACTTACAAAATGCAAAAGCTATAAATTTTTGTCCAAAAGAAGAATGAACAAACATTAGGACAGATTAACTTACAACTTAAAGAATGCAAAAGCTATAATTTTTTTTCTAAAAGAAAATTTTAAGCATGAAGAATGACAAAAAATTGGGACAAATAACTGACAACTATTACATTACCTCAACTTCAGCACAACTATGATGATTGTGTTGCACATTCTTGTCCATTTCATCACGATCACTATAATCAATATCGACAACTCTAGTGTTAACATCATGAAGGAGATTTTATTTTCCTATTGCTTTGATAAAATTTCTTTACATTTAGTTTAACCATCATGCAAAAATTGTACAAAGAATTCAATAGTCAAGTAAAGAATGCAAGCTATAAGTTTGTCCAAAAGAACATTTTTTGGATCACTCCAACAATAAAGAAACTAGGTTGTATTCTCCTACACTCAGATTTCAATAATCTACATATTAAGAGGCATTTGTATACAATATTTCCAAACAAGAAGAAATGAGATCAATAGATCCTCTTACCTCATATGAATCCATGGATTTATACTCATTCCATGCAAAAACTATAGGGTTAACAAAGGAAAACAACTATGAAACTTACTAAGTGAGACTGAATATGCAATTCATTACCTGTTGGTACCCTTCATTTGAGTTGACATGATCTAGAGAGGCTCCTACTAGGAATTTAACATATGGATGTGAAATATTTGTTGATGAACTAGATTTTCACTTCAACCTACTCTTAGATTTACTAGGATCTAGTGTTGTCATATAATTGACAATATTTTCTACACCTGCTTCTCTATTATTGTTTTCTACCTAAAAGACAATGTCAATTTCAACATATAGTCAGTTCAATAAAAATTCAAAATAAATAACACAATATAAATTGAACCAAAAAGCCATACACTTACCGTAAATTCGTCCATTTTTGTGTGCAACCCGCCTCGGCCAAATGTATATCCAACCCTCACATTATCTCTCTCTCTCTTGCCTTGGTTACTCCTTGCCAAATATTCTTCGAAATTTATAATTTATTTCAATACCTCCCACTATTTGGGAATAGAGTGGAGTCTAACCTCTCTTTTCCCTCCATGATTATTTTTTCTGCAATTGAATCTAAAATTGTTCATCAAAATTCTCATCTTTTTCTTGTAATATTTTCTAGAGATTTGTCCACCAGTAGTCTCAAAAGCATTTTCCATTTTTTGTATAACATTTTCCATAGTTCGTGGATCTTGATTTGTAAAACTTGATTTACAAATATCCAAATGGGCCCTACATCTTACACCCAACTTGGAGGCCCACTTTGCAACATTTGGCCCAATGGGCTTACCATCTCTTGATACCTCAACCAAGAATGGCTTCTTGCCTTCTAATTTTCTTTCTTTTGTATTCCTCTTTGTAGATCTATACAAATCTTGACCCAGTCTTTGTCTTTTGACAAAAGGAGACACATCTTCTATTAAACCACTACTAGTATTTCTAGTTGATCCACTAGTTCCATAGAAAAAAAATTAGATGCAATAGGTGCTCTCTAAGGCACAACAGATGCAAGAGGTCTCACTTCATGAATTTAATTAACCAAAACTTCATGCTCCTTGGCCACATCAGGTGTGGCATGAGTAGGTAGATCAGTACCGGTCTCTACAGATTTCACTTCAAACACATCCTTTAATGTTGAATGAATCATTTGCAGACCTGTTATTCCTTTGCTTTAATGTTTTTCAATAATCTCTCTTAGACTTTGTGCTAAGAGATCATCAAAACATTGCACATCACCATGTGCTATATCAGGCTACACATCACCATGTGCTATATCAGGCTACACATCATCATGTGTTATATCAGGTTGCACATCATCACAACTATTGTTTTCACCAACTGCATTTGTTGAATCACAAATGTGTTGGCTTCTACGAGATGGTGGCACTGTATCTTTTCTTTCCTTTTTTTTCTCCATATTTTCTTTGCACTCTTTTTTGTTGCTGTAAATAAATTATTGTACCTAGTTAATTCAGTACTAGGGGACTTATTTACACATGTTAAGTTTACTTAGGTCATAGGAAGGAATCTTTCTAGAAGGTGTTAGTTGTCATTAGTTGTTATCTTATCTTTTGATTTGTAACACATGTGAACATAGTTAAGTGTGATTAGTTATCTCATGATTAAGACACTTTTCTTAATCCTATGACATCTTGTTTCTCACCTTGGCTATATAACCAAGGGATGTCTCATTGTACAATCACAATCATATCATTGAATCATATTGATAAGAATATAGTGTATTCTTGTCACTTTCCATTCTCTCTTTGTGCTTTCCATTTGGTCTCAAGATCTTGGTAGCCATAGCCAATTCTAACATGGTATTAGAGTGGTTTGGGTGTCATTGGAGAGTCTTTTTCTAAAGAGAGATACCAGATTTGGGGAGGTTCCATTTTTGGATGTTTATTGCAGGTTCATATCGGAGCTTGTTGGTGCAAATATAAGCTCACCATTGCATCCAAAAGGTTTGAGAAACTTGATTTTTCCTTTTGTTTCGTCCAAATCAGACATATGAGGCCAAATCTATGAGGGTTTGAAGTTGAAGGGTGGTTGTCAGATCTAGAAGGTGGCTGCAATTTTTGAGCATTTGGGTCAAATTTGACCCTGCCATCACGTCCAGAAGGGCCAAAAACCCTAACACTAATTTTCAATTTGTCAAATCAAAGCATTTGTTGAGTGAGGCAAAAAATAATTGCTTAGGGAGTTGTACGACCCCCCAGGTTGTCATTATTGCAGGGTGGTACAAATTTTTCAAAAAATAATTATTTTATTTCAGCTGAAAATTTTTTAAATTATTTTTTAGAAAATTTTAATTGTGCCAATTAAATATTTTGATTTTTTTTATTGAAATCAAAAACAAAAAAAAAGTGGCAAAATATTTCACAGACGTAAGTCTGTGGACTCTATGGACCTACACACATTGTAGGTACTATGTACCCAGGGTTGCCACATGACAGGCCCACACCCAGGGGGTCCCCACACTAGCAGGTGGTTGATCACATCATAAACCCATGGCCCTCTATTTACCGGCAGCCCACATTCAAGGAAATTTGACAATATCAAATACCGACAAAGCATATTCCCTCGGGCCACACATATACCGATAGAGAGTATTCACAAGGAATATTTCGAGTAGATTCTAACGGTACCGATGATTGAAGAATATTTCGAGCCGAGGAGAATATTTCGGTGTAACAGGAATTCAACCATTCAAATTTAGGCTCACTATCTACTGACATCAGCACATTTTCACAAAAAAATTGCCCCCCTCGCCATTTGCATTTTGATTTTTGAAGGCAAAATTTGAAGCTCCATATCTTGCTCATTTTGACTCCTTTTTTCGAGAATTTTTTTTTATTTGGGATAATTTTTTCGTGCTCTTCACAATGGTGCATTTATTTTTTGGTTTTGGTGCTTTATTTTTCTAGAAATTTCATATTCTTATAGGTGTTTCTATTTCATCCTCATTTTGGGAACTTTGGGAGCTCATATCTTGCTCCTATAGTAAAAATTTTGTGTGAAATTTTTTTTGAAAGTATATAATTTTTTGTGTAATTCTTAGTGGTGTGATCAAATTGATTTCATTTTGTACCAAAAATTATACTCGACTCTATGGCCTATTTTGGCATTTTCATGCACTAAGATCAAAGTCCACTTTGTTGGTTTGGCAAGTGGCAATTGTAAACGCACTAAATATAAAGTGCCAAATTAGATATTGCTTGGGGGTTTCTTGATTGAGTGTTTTGGGGGGGTAATCTTGCAGTGATTGGTTGCATTCTTTTTCTTGGTTTGTGTTCTTGCAATGGGTAAATATCAAATTGAATTGCTAACTCCACATAATTATGCTACATGGAGAAAATCAGTATGGAACTGCCTCATGATGAAAGGTCTAATAGTTCATCTAAAGGACACCATTCAACAACCTACTGATGCTAAAGAATTGGCAAGATGGGAGATTGATCATGAGAAAAAACTTGGATGCATATGTTCATTGGTCTCATTTTATTTACAATTTCATATTGAATCATGCAAAACACCTAAAGAGGCTTGGGAGACTTTTGAAAAATTGTATGGTAAAACATATAAGATTAGGGGATATCTGATTGATAATGATTTGATGAATCTTGATCCTAAATTTTTTGACCACATCCAAGACTACATCTCCAAAATCAAGCAACTAAGAACACAGTTGAAAGAATGCAACATTGATAAACAAGATTTACAGTTGATTCTAAATGTGTTATCCAAGCTTGGTCCTAAGTATTCCGTATTTGTTTCTAGCTTTCATACCCATCGAATTTCTATGGTAACATCATATTTTGATCCTAAGTTTGATGAATTTGCAAATCTCATAATCTTAGAGGAAGCTACGTTAATGAACATGGGTCTAATCAAGTCTTCCAAGTCACATGCATTGGTGGCTAGTGAGTTAAAGGTACAAAAAGAATCAAGGAATCTTGATAAGAAGCAAAAGAAGAAAAAGAACAAGCCACATAAAGAATCAAAATATTCAAAAGGAGAATCATCTAAGAAGGAGAGGCCTTTTTGTGCATATTGCAAGAAGGATGGACATGAAGAACACTATTGTTATAACAAGGATATTGATGAGTTGAAAAATATTCTCAAAAGTAATCACATTGATTTGCCTTCTAGAATGTCCGAGTCACCTCCTTCTTCAAAGCAGTATAAAAAGGACAAAGTTCAAGCATCTACATTAGTAAATAAAGGACAAGCTATTTTCACTTTTTCACATCCATGATTAGGGAGATGACTTCTACATTTAGGAGCATCTCATCATATGGCATCTTCACAGTCTATATTCTCTTCATTTTAGCCTTGTACTATGTCTCCTATCTTGATGGGAAAAAATACATACATGAGTGTAATTGGGAAGGGATCTATTAGTTTTGGGGACAATAATTTTCAAGATGTTTTGTGTGTTCCTCATTTGACGAACAATCTTCTTTCCATATATTAGATTACACATGGTGGAGATGGGAGAACTATGGAGTTCACACCTGATTCAATCGTCATTCGAAACTTGGAAAGTAGAGAGATCATTGCTTCTAGGGTGGTTGATCATTCATCTCAGTTGCATACCTTTGCATATTTTCCTTCTGATGGTGGCATTGTTCCTTCGACTGTAGATCATATGAACCATGATTCAAAGGAGAAATTTGGTTACTTGAACTTGGGAGTTCTCACATCAAATCTAGTTCTTTAGTCATGCATTTCATCTCCTCCATCTACTGTTGTATTTGATGATGCTTGTGTTTCCATAGTTTGGCTTCTTTTTCTTCAAAGGGGATATCTTTGTCTTTGGATCATGTTCTACATTCATATCTACTAGATTATGGATTGTCTTCTTCAGTAGTGTGGCCTAGAATGCCTATTTGGAGTGTGTTAGCTTTCGGAATCGACATGGAGACACTTGAGCATGCTTCAAAGAAATCATCGCATATTATCCATATTCCTGACATCCTGCATACATCCATGGTTTTGTTTCTTCCTAAGGGGAGGAACGTTGTTCGACGAGATTGGATCATCTTCAACATTCAATGTCGAGCTTCTACCATCATTGTAGGAGACTCAACATTGAGGGGGGAATGCCTTGTCTCTCTTCTACTTCTCTCTTATGAGGGGTATTTTTCCTCGCATGGGGTTTTAACCTTCTCATTCTTCATTGAGAGCATTTCTATTTTGTCTTTCATTTCTCTTTTGGGGAGGATTTTTGTCCCACTGGGTTTTCTCCTTTTCTCCATTTATGAGAGATTGCATTGCATATGTACATGGGTACCTAACATAGCCTAGTATCTGGGACCCATCTTTGTGTCATTTGCATAATAATCTGCTACTCCCTAAGTTGCACTTAAGGGGGGGTGTTGGTATAAATAAAGTCTTGTACCTAGTTAATTCGTTATTAGGGGACTTATTTACACATGTTAAGTTTACTTAGGTCATAGGAAGGAATATTTCCAGAAGGTGTTAGTTGTCATTAGTTGTTATCTTATCTTTTTATTTGTAACACATGTGAACCTAGGTAAGTGTGATAGTTGTCTCATGATTAAGACACTTGTCATAATCCTATGACATCTTGTATCTCACCTTGGCTATATAACCAAGGGGTCTCTCTCATTTTACAATCACAATCATATCATTGAATCATATTGATAAGAATACAATTTATTCTTATCATATTCCATTCTCTCTCTTTGTGCTTTCCATTTGGTCTCAAGATCTTGGCAGCCATAGCCAATTCCAACATTTTTCTTGCCTATAAAACAAAACAAATATCATATTATGTCTTATATACATAAAGCTCTTTCCTATAAAATTTCATTAAAAACTATTAAACAAATAATATACTACTTAGTGGATTTACAACTTGCATGTTTGTCAAACCAAGACGTGATAAATATTCATTATTATTGGCCACGTTTTTTGTACGAAAGCACTCATAATATGGCACTGGAATTTCATCATTGTGATTACTATCATCTAATTTGCGCCTTACAACCATTTTCCTCATTTCCTTAAGTCCAAATAAACAATAATGTATAAAGAAACAACTTGAATCATTAAAAATTTGAGTTCATAAGTTGATAACTATTGACTTTCCAATCCGCTGATAACTACAAATGGAAACTTAAAATAGAATTCAATTTACAAATTAAAAATAATTTGCAGTCAAAAACCAAGAAGATGTTTACAATTACAGGTATCAGATAAATTTTCCTTAGGGATATTATTCACAGAAAATAACTCATAAGAACATAACACAAGTAGTATGAAGGGAAAACACACTCTAGTTCATCATGAGGTGTGTTAGAACCTTAAAATTTTGCCTAGTTCCATCATCACAATTAACCTTGAGCTCCATGACTTGAGCCTTGACCCTTGTATTCTTTTTTATTTTTGACCAAGCCTCCCCACTGTAAACAAACATATAAATTTTTTAGGTCTAACTAATACTGAAAGACCTATACAAAGTCAAAAAGACATCATATATACTTTTTAAAAAAATTTCTAGCTATTTTACATCCATAAAAGTCCTTTACCACAATCCCGCAACAATAATTTGAACCCTTAGCAAGCTAGCGGTATATAACAGACAAGATAAAAGTATTCACCACATTACTAAGGGAATATTATAATAAAGGTGTGGTTGGGTAGTATAAAAGAGCTTAATTACATTATAACCATAGTACCATGGCAAGGAAAAGTGAATAGTGTGGTATAGCGGGGAACAACCCGCCACCCTGCAAGGAAGGAGATAATAAAGAGTGGTAGTGTGCTAAGAACCACAATACCACAAAAAAGACTACTAAGACATGCAGTATAGTGGTAAGAGTCTTACTTTCCCATGATGAAGCATAAGGAATCTTGCGGTATAGCATTCTACATCTCGCTATCCTGCACTAGTTACAGAAAGAGGCGACAATGTTTCAGTACAAATTGCCAGGGCATTATTACTAGTTGCGGATTAAATGCATAACTCTTAATAGCCCTTAGATCTTTTCAGAATCAATGGCGCACATTGAAACTTGAAATATGAGTTGATCAAAAAATATTTGGCGTAAGGTTGATATTAATGACAACATGACTGAACTTATAAGCCATTAAAATTGAGAAATCGACATTGTTTTGGCATTCATTTGCAAGGATTGTCGTGTAGGAAGCTAGGAGCTCAATAATGAAATTTTTTGCAACTATCACATACCAGGTAAGTACACTAAACTTACTGAAGCCATAGAATTGTTTGAAATCTTGCGTTTAAACACTTAGAAAGCTCGAGTAGAGGTTGACATTAGATATCATGCCACCTAAAAATAAAGAACCTAAAACTAAGAAGGAAGAGCCTAAGGGTGAAAAGAGATCATTACAACAATCTATCTTAGATATCTTTCTTAACTCGAATGAGAAAGGATACAAGAAGGTTTTCAAGGATACAACTCATGGTTGTAGGGATGCCCTTATTCCTATTTTGGGGTGGGAATTTTTTTGGTATTTTCTATGAAAAGAGGGGAGGGATAATTCCGGTTTCAAATTTGTGGACATTAGAATTAGGTAATCTAATTATCACAAATTTCTTCATAGATGTGGAGTTCATTAGAGTTCTAGCCTAGAATTTCCACCCTGCTACCAAGTCTATGAGGATAATAGATGGGTCATTGTTGATAATATTAACAAAAGCTACAATCATTGAATGCTTCAATATAAATAAATAGGCACTCACTAAGGTTGACTTGCAAAAGAGTGAGGAAGAATATACTAGGTTAAGGAGAACACACAGAAGTGATAAAATCCCCATATACATGAAAATGGATGTTTACAACAAGGTGATACATATCTCCCCCTCTACCACCAAACCATTTGATGTAGAATATTTTATATTTATTTCAAGAAAACCTACTTTTCTTTTTGTCAAGTACTTGGGATAGATGCACAAGAGCACATGCCAGTTAGTTTGATGATGATGGCTATGAGAATTCAGAACCTTGAGACAAACATTAAATATGAATTTGCCTCATATCTTAAGAAGGCATTGCATGAAGGCTTCTTGCAAGTCAAAGATAATAGGGTCCATATAACATTTAGGTGGTATTCTTTACTGTGTCACTTGATATTGTACCAGAACAATGATAGATGGATAGAAAGGATGTGCTTGGGTAGGATTGATCGACAAGGGAACTCATTTCCTATGCAATGATGGTGTTATAAATGGGATAGCAGATGCAAAAACTATGATTATGTAGTGTTCCATGATGACTTTGTTTACAAAGTTATAAGATTTCTTGGCCACTCATCACCAATATTACACACACCTATACTACAACTATTGAGGCCCTTGGCTTTGAAACCGAACAAGGTCATTATCATAACTTTGGTGATTGGTTTTTTCTACAAGATGTCACAATAATCAGGATTTTTAGGTGCCCACAGGCCCCACATATATTGCCAAAATTAGTTCCTCTTCAGCTAGCCTTTTTATAATTTATCTGGTAGATGTTGTGGATAGAAAGGATGTCATGCACAAACAAAAGAAGGGTACATTTCCACCTAACTTGACAACATGTGAAGAATTATTTTTTGGATATGACACCCTTGAAGGATTACAACATTACCTTAAGACAAGATATTCTTTGAGGCCTGGAAGTGAAAGGGTTTTTGACCTTGAGGGCCATATGAATTTTATAAGATGAAACTTCCTCACAAGGGTTGAATCACTCATCAAGTGGATTATGAAGAGGATTTGATTAGAAATTGCTTCACTCCACAATAGGTATATGTTGATGGTGTTTTCTACACAACAACAACTCAGACAGAATATGATATCCTATCTCTCTTGAAAGGTAAATCTCTATAGAAAAAGAGATAACCCCAAGGTCTCTAATGTTAGGTCTTGACAATGCAATAAAACAACTCAATGATAAATGTGAAAATGTTGGTAATCACAAAGGGACCTTACTACAAGAAAATACTGGACTTTGAATTTATCATATCTGAACAATGAATTGATACTTGGAATCCTCAATTGAACCCAGATAATAAAGAAAAAAGCAAAAAATGGAGGTTTCAGAGATAATTCTAGGACTACTTCTAACCCTAAGATTGATAATGCCAAAATATAAGATACTCAAAATGGACCAATCTCTCATAAACTACTTTATGTTTGACCTAGATAAATCTACAATTTCACAGAAATAGTGCAATCTTTTGAGGTATTTAAAGATTTTAAAATCATAAACATTCATTCAAAACAATCCTATTGCAATTGGAGATGAGCAAACATCTATAACTAAACTAGGAACACTTTTAAGTCCAGGCTAACTTTGCAAAGCAGCTAACAATTAGCTAACTGCAAAAAGTATGGACTAGAGATCGCTGCAAAAATTCCAAACATGAAACCCTAAGAATCACCAAACTATCTAATTATGGAATATAGATCATTGCAAAAATTCCAAACATGAAACTCTAAGCATCACCAAACTATCTAATTATGAACTTAAGCAATTTTCAAGATAGAAAAACAAGAACCATGCCAGATAAAACTTCACACAAGAAAGATATCAAATCATAATATCCCTTCTTATATTAAGTTATCCAAAATGGCAACAATTCCAGCCTTTTGTTAAAATACTTGCTTGAAGATAAACCCTAATTTGCTCAAATATGAAATCTCTATTCTATCTCTCTACGCCTATCATGTATCACCTTTTGGAATAAGGCAACATGCCCAATTTATAGAGAATCCCCTAGATAGGTCAGCCCAAAAATAATAAAAAACACGCCACACAAGAGATCGGTCCAAAAGATATTCGAATACAATATGAAATGTGCAATTTGCACCAATTTCATCCAAGTTGGCCTAGGGTCACAAAAGGTCGGCCCAATGTATGTGGATAATGGGAAGCACAAACTTTGATGTAGCTCTATATAATTACTTCCCATCCTTGTCTTTAGCTTGATCTTCTTCACCATGGATGGCTGAAACACTCTATCCAACTCAACAATAGCTGGTATAGGCAAAACCCTAACTCTTCTTTCAAGAGACTTAATGTCATCTCTTGCCTGCCTTATTGTACCATCCCAATCAGCCCTACTAGTTAAATATCTTTCAATAACTGCAATGTAGGCTGTAACATCATCTAGCTGATGTTGAGTGACTGGACCTTCATTGATTAGAGAATAAACATCTCTCCACCATTTCCTAAGTTGCTCCAGATTGAGGTGCTTTGGGGAAAACTTCTTCCTTCCTGTCATAATTTCAAAGAAGGAGATACACTTTTCATGAATACCCAGTAGAGTGTCCTCAATCTGCCTCCCTTATTTGTTAATCTTCTTCAAAGCTCTTTGCCTCATTAGCAAGATCTTGAACCATTGCCAAGGCTCAGAAACCTTTGGGAAAGGAAGAATCCCACTCTGCACCAGTTTATCCTCAGTAAACTCCATGATTGTTTTTTTTTTTGTAGTAGGAGATCAATATCCTCCTTGTCTTGAGCAAGCACAATTTTCAACCAGTCTACTGATCTCATGGAATCTCGTATAGTTGACAAGATATCTTTGATGGTGTCATCTCCTTTGGTTTGAACACCCTACAACTAGGCAACTATGGCATGTGTAGTGCCTTTCATTTTCTCAAGCTCAAAGATTGTTTCTTGAGGCAAGAAACCCGTAGCAGAGGAGGAAGAGGATCCAATAGAATGCAAGGGTTTCATCAACTCCTGCAAGTACTTCAGTTTCTCATTCTCTCTTTCCAACTCATGCTTGGTTTGTGCAAACCTCTTCAATCTTCCCAAAAATATAGAATAGGATCCTTCATAATCCTCAATGGCGTGTTCCACAGAAGCATGCCCTAAGTCTATAGTCTGCACATGATAATCTTTTGCAGTCACATTATCTCTATCTTTATCTGGAGTACGGGTAGCAATGTGAGCCACTCTGTTGCCTCACCCATCTCTCATAATCTAAGACACCACCCTCGCCTTCTTCTTGGTTTTCCCCTTTTCAATATTGGCCATTAAGTCATCCCAATTGGGACGATCATCTTCTACTATCACCAATTTTCTCTTCAATTATTTATCCAACCAACTAGGAATAGTAGACTTGGTTGGCACTATATCTTGTTTATCCTAGTCCTGCTGGACACTTGGTGGATCCTTCTCAACACTTTGCATGCTAGGGATCCCCTTGACTGGATCCTCCTTGTTTAAAGACTACCCATCTATAGTAACCTATGTTGGTGAAGGAATCTTGGATGGTACCTCCTCCTGTTGAGGATATTTTTTCAATTGTTCCTCTACAGGTGAATCTGCATAAGCCACTAAAGGAGACCAGATCACCTTGTCAACCTCTGCCTCTACATTGTAGAGGTCTCCTTCCTGAAATTTCTTCTCACCAAATTCTTTAGGATATTCATCCTTCCTTGGTTCCTCTTGTACACTGTTAGTGCCCTGAGGAAGGGAAATGCTTTCATGTTCAGTAATAGGAGCAGTCACAGGAACATCCTCCTTCGTTACAACTTCTTTCAAGTAAGGATTCCTTGACCTCCTCATATACACCTATGTTCTTTCCCCTGAACTTTCTACTTCTACCACAGGTGGCCTAACTTCCTTGTCAATCCTAGGAGCCTCCTCTTGTTTCTATGATAGCCTCACAAGTTTTCTTCTCTTTGTCAATGGAGGAGTAACGTCTACTTCTTTTTCTTCTTTATCCTTTTCATATTCTCTCCTCGAAACATGCCTCCTCTTCTTGGCAATAGGCTTTCTTTGTTTACCTACTTTTGTTGCCTTCTCAGTTTGAACATCTCTGACTTGAATCCTGAAGGGAGAATCTACTTTTTCCTTACCCTTAGGATCTTGTTCATGTGAATCTTTGAAAGCAGAATGAGAATCAAAGTCTCCCATCAAATCATACGTGCACTGGACACCCTCACTTTCTAACTCCAACACTTTTTGCTTCAACCACATTTTGGTGTACTTGATCAAAAGAGTCATGATTTGGTCCAATTATGTTTTCTCTTCTTCCAACTAGCCAACTTCTCCAACTGGTTTGTCTTTCACGGCCTCAACGATGTGACCCTGAATTAAATTTCCATCTTCTTCCACCTGGCCAGGGATGGCCTTTATGTTGTATAACCTCACCAATTCCACTGGAAACCTAGAGAATTTCTTCTCCCTCACATCAAATTCATCGCCAAGGTTAGCCCAATAATATTCAATATTTTCCTTATGACTGTACTCTCTTCTGGCCTTCTTTTGTGCCTCCCCAGTGATATCAAACCTTGCTCTCTTAGGATTGAAAGAGAGTCCAAAAGTATTCATTTCCTCTTCAGAAGCATGAGTTGATTGGATGGAAGGAAAAACCTCACTTGTTGCTATCTTCAAGGGGAAATCATTCCCAAACCCTGTTTTGTGCTTGTCTCCTTTCAAATTTATGTCAAAGTCACAAATCTTCCTAGTGACCTCCAATAGTATTATGTGATCATTTGGATACCTTGGGAGTTGGTAAGGAGCCCTTTGACAACCATCAATCCTAATTTAGGAGAAGGTGGGAAACTGAATGAACCATGCCCCATACCTCCTTATCAATTCCTTGGCCCTATCAAAAATTCTCACATGCTTTACACCCTGCAGCAACCTGGTAATATACATTGTGAAAGCATCATTTTCTCTTCTATAGCATTCTCCTACCAAGTGCAGTTGTGGATACACCTCATATATTGCATCCTGTATAAATGTACCCCTAGTGCTTAACCCCTTATATGAGTAAAATCTTGCCAACGCATACACTAGGTAGGAAGTCATGGTGAAAGTCTTAGTTTGCAAGACATTACACATCTACTCATGGATCACTGCACTTATGGCACCTGTCCAGTGGTAATCTATACCTTGCTCCACCCAAGCAATAACATTGAACATCCAGCTCTCGAACACCCCTGCACTCTTTAGCCCCACCAACCTACTGAGGAGAGTGATGACATTGTAGTACTCCCTTTTGAACTTGATCTTGAAAAGCTAATTTGGCAATTTAGAGAAATGGGATTTAGGCTTCTCCAACCAAGAATTGATCACCTGCTAGGAATTGACCATATTTTCTTCGTAATACTTCTTTGTTGTGTCCATATCAAAGGCCGCCACATGTGACCTATCGGGTATATCAAAAGTCCTAGCAGTGGACACAGGATCAAAACTTACCACAATCTTTCCCTGGGGACCAATTATCCTTTCTATCCCTCTGTCATAGTTCCTGGCACACTCAAGCACCAACTCATAGCACTGTATTGTGGAGGGAAAACCTGCTACATATGTCAATCCAAATTCTAGAGTTCTTCTAGCCAGTAAAGGGAGGTTCGGTGCTGCCATCTTAGCCTTGAACTCTTCATAATCCCACATACCCACATTGGTATCGGTGATCCCTGACCAAACAGAAGTCAGCTTGCTCTCAGGAAATCCGACAGAGACACAGACTTTGAAAAAATCTGGACACTACGGATTTCCCCAGATTCAAGCAAAAAGGTAACCACTTCTGGACTCCGAAGGAAAATCGGGAAAATCTGGCCATGGTGGATTTTCCTGAAAACAGTGAAAAGCCCGAATTGTACCCAAAACATAAGGTTTTCAATGAAATTCACAAATAGGCCACTCCAACCGGTAGGATGAACATTAAAGCACGTTCCCCAGGCAAGAAAAAAAAATTCCAAAATAATGTCCAAGACACCAAAAAAATAAAAAATGAGGGTCCCTACTTTTAGTGGGGCGTGTGCAAAAACTGCACAACAAATGGCAACTCCGTTGGGAAATGCTCCAAAGCATTTCAAGGACAAACTAGAATCAAGAACCCAATATCTCTGGTTTCAATCCTTTCATCAGGACACCTATGAAAAAAGTATCATAAACGACAAGCAAGAAGACCTTTTCCTATACTAGGGTCCAAGTGTGTGTATTTTGCATTTATTTCCTATTCCTTAGATGCAATGGGAAGCAGAGAAAATCTGACCAAGCTACATAAAAGTTCTAACTTCAAAAGCAACCTGGATAGGCCCTTGCTGCCAATCAAACATCCATAGCCCTGACGAGGTTATCACTGTGACCCCCCCAAACATAGCTCTACTGCCAGCCAGGTGTCTATAGCCCCGGTAGAGATACTAGGATACCCTTGATAAGGTGAAATTTATTTTGATTTTCAATATTTCCCATTTTTCTCTTTTTTTTTTAACATTTAATAGAGCCTTTCTTTCACCTCGTAAGTAACAAAGTTCACACTCAGGGATGAGGAGCACAGTGGCACTGAAGCAGAATATAAGATTTTTCACCAGGCCAAAATACCCAAGAACCCTATGCAACTCCAGAATCTTAAATTTTAGTGTTAAAGGTGTGAGACCCAAATATATTCCAAAGTTTATCCAAACAAGTGACTCTAATTCTAAGTACAAGGAACATCAGATAAAGGAATTCCACCACTTGACTCTGAAAAGCTTATTAGAGTTTATAAAAGAAATTTCCAGAATAATCCCAAGCAAATAGCCTATTATATAGATGCAACAACCCTAGGAAAGCAAGAAACCAAAAGCCAAAACAAAACGAAAGAAAAAATGAACCAAAGCAAACCTACACTAACCAAAGAAAAAAAGCAAAGTAAAGCAAAAAATAAACCTATTCTAAGCTATGTACAGGATGAGCTACAAACAACTCCAGGTTGAAAATAATGCTTCAGATATTGCCCATTGACAGGCAGCAGGATATCCTCACCAGTGAGGGTTTTCAAGCGGAAAGCATTATCTCCTAGAATTTTTCAAATCTAGTAAGGACCAAGCCAGAGTTTATCAAATTTACCATGCTCTCCCTTATGGTCATGGGCTTTATCCCAGTAGAGAACTAAGTCAGAAATTCTAAAAGCTTTCACCTTAGCTCTCCTATCAAACCATCTTTTCACTACACTCTGGTGTTTAGCAAAGTTTTATAGGGCTTCATCTCTTTTCTCTTCTAGGTGCAATAGCTCAGCCAAACGGTCTTCACGTTTATCTTCCTCATTGTAGTATTCGTTGATAAACTGTAGGGTAGGGATCTTCAATTGGATAGGGAACACAAGTTCCAAACCATATACCAAGTGATAGGGAGAGGTTCCTATGGATTCCTTCTATCTAGTACGGTTAGCCCAGAGAGCAAATCGAAGCTGGGTGTGCCAATCCTTAGGATATTGTTCTAGCAACTTACGAATAACTGTCAGTAGGTTCTTATTGGAAGACTCGGCTAGACCATTACCCCAAGGGCAATAATTAGATAAAAATTTAATAACAATCCCATGATCAAACGCCCAATTAGAAAATTTTAGTGATGCAAATACAAGGCCATTATCACAAACTAAAGATAGTGGAAAACCAAAATGATTAATAATCCCAAACTCAAGAAAACTGATTACCACATCCTAAGTACATTGTTTACAAGCAAGAGCCTCTATCCATCTAGTAAAATAATCAGTTATGGTAAGAATATACCTGTGACCCATAGAAGATGGAGGGTTAATTGGACCTATGAAGTCCATACCCCACTGAGCAAATGGTTTTACCTCTATGATAGGTTGAAGTGGAAGAGCTACATGTTTTTCCTTACTTGTAGTTTGACATATATGAAAAGTCCTCATATGTTGGTGTGCATCTTTGAACAAAGTAGGCCAATAATAACCTGCCCTCAAAATCTGATTTGCAGTGGATGATGCAGAACCATGGCATGTGCCATATTTCTCATGAAATTCAATCATCACTCTGGCAACCTCTTCCTTACCCAAACATCTCAGGTATACACCCTCATGATTTTTCTTATACAGGATAGCTCCTTTCATCATAAAAATTCCACTCTTCAGATGCAATTTTTGGCTTTGAACTATACTAAGGTGATCAAGACATTGTTGATTCAGCAAATAGAAAATGATTTCATCATACCAATCCCCTAGAGATGCCTCCTGAAGATGATAGTGTTGAGTTGTGAGATCAGGACCTATCTCAACCATTATCTTTGTGAGTCCTTTCCCACTCACTAATTTCATGGGTTGAATCTCCATATCATATTCCTGCAACATAGTTACCCATTTGGCTCTTCGTTCACCCAATTCATTATGCATTAACAATAGCTTTGCTGCAGGATCAGACACTATGGCAAATACCTCATTCCTCAAAATATAGTGTCTAAAATTTTTCACTGCTCTGACCAAAGCATAAGCCTTCTTTTCAACATTGTGATACCTTAATTTTGCATCCTTTAAAGGGGTACTCATGAAGGCTATAGGATTCTCGTCGCCTTGATCGAAGTTTTAGGTTAGCATTCCAGCACAAGAGTGATCAGAAGAGAATGAATATATATAAAAGGGTTTAGCATAATTTGGACTTACCAATACTGGGGCCTCCACAATAGCTTTCTTGATTTATGTAAATGCCTCCTTAGCTTATGCATTCCACTCTACTTTTGCTTTTTGTTTCAACATAGCATTCAATGGTTTCACTATTTCTGCAAATCCTATGATAAATTTTCTAACAAAGTCAATCTTACCAAAGAATGACTTCATCTCTTTCTTACTTGCAGGAGGGTGTATCTTCAAAATAGCCTATATTCATTCAGGATCAATCGCAATACCCTATTATAATATGATATGTCCCAAAAAAATTCCCTCTGTAACTCTAAAAATGCACTTCCTTGGATTAAGTGAAATCCGAGACTCTTTGCACCATTGGAATACTTTGCATAAATCTGTTATATGATCACCTTGTTTCTTAGAAAAAACTGTCAAGTCATCCATATAAATAATGATGCACTTACCAATTATATCTTTAAAGGAAATGTCCATGGCTCTCTAGAATGTAGCTCTGACATTAATTAACCCAAATGACATCCTTCTGTAAGCAAAAGTTCCCCATTTTGTAGTGAAGGCATTCTTGTGCCTGTCCTCATACTGCACCATAACTTGGTTGTATCCAGAATACCCATCCAAGAAAGACATCATCTGAGATCCATTAACTATTTGAAGTACTTCATCTAATGATGAAATTGGATAATTGTCCTTTTCTGATGCTCTATTCAGATTCCTAAAATCCACACATAGTCTGATTTCTCCTTTCTTTTTCCTTACTGGAACCAGATTTGCAACCCAAGTTGAATGTCTTACTGGAAATATAATTTGTGCTGATAATAAATTTTGCACTTCCTTCTGAATAATGGGTTCTAATAGAGCATTAATTGGCCTTTGTCTCTATCTAAATGGTTTGGCATTTGACTTTAAAGTGATGGTGTGGGTAATGATTGAATTATCATATGTTTTTAAATCCTCATAACTCTAGGAAATCACATCAGGGTACGTGTGTAACACATCAATAATCCCTTTCCTTTCCCCAGGAGTACACACCTTACCAATTAAAACATTCTTTACGTCATCCGATGTCCCCATATTATATGTTTCACATTGGCTACTGAGAGATTCCCTTTTAACTTGTTGTTCCTGATCTCTTATCTTATCCAAATCAAAGATTCATTCGAGCTGCACCATACCCCTTGGAATAGTGTTGGTTTTTAGGTTAATGATTCCTTCGAATTCTATCTCTACTTCTTGGGGTTCCATCTTATCAATGACTTGAGAAGCAAACACATCATAACTCGTGAGAAAATCCAAAATATGCTTATCATCTTCAAATACCTAGAAATTAGTAATGTTATCAGGCACTGAAGGTACTGGAGTGAGTTCAACTATAAAACTCTTCAATCCTGAGAGTGATAAAGGTTGCAAGGTGCTAGCAGCCTATGCTAAAGAGTTAGCAACCTGATTCTTATGATCAGGAATCAACTGGATATTGAAAGCATCAAATTCTTCGATGAGATCCTACACTCTATGCCTATAATTGGTCATTCTTATGTCATGGCATGAATATTGTTTCCTTACTTTTTTGACTACTAATTCAGAGTCCCCAAAGACCTGTAATATCTTAACTTTCTTTCTTGATGCCATCAACAAGCCATGGATCAAATTTTAATATTCAACAACATTATTAGTACATTGAAGTTGGAGTTTGTGAGCAACAAAATAATTCTTACCTTTAGGACTGATCAACTCAAATCCTGCTCCAACACCCTGCTTAGATTTAGAACCATCAAATCTCAATTTCCAATAGCCATCAGGTTCCCTTGGTTTTAATTTATCTTGATCTTTGTTGAAAATGGGGGGCTTCTTAGGGAGCGTCGAGTTCTTACCCCTATCATTATCCAACCCTTTTTGTATACTAAGCCCAATAGTTGAGATTGGGTTAATGCATTCCTGTATCTATTTCATGACAGTTTGACACAAGTCACATTCTAACTCGGAATGAGGAGCATCATGGACTCTGCACCAATTGGGAAGCAATAAATCTTCAAAATTCATCCTTCCTCCCAGTTGTATCTGATTCTCCATACATTTCTGGATGAATGCCTGAAATTTATCCAACAAACTAAGTTGCATGTCCTGTTGATCATTTGTTGTATCTATTTGTTCAGTCAGTAGTTCAAAATTATTGATCTCTAGCACAAATTCCTCTAAGGTTCCCTATAAAATAAACACTTCTTCATTCTTTGCAGCTACTACAGCCAATACATAATTTCCCATGCTAACTTCAGACACCAATACCTCATAAGAGATATTTTGGTATTCAGTGATTGCATACTTCATTCGGGGTTCTCTTTCAATTCGGATCTGATTTGGAACTCTTTTCCATGGTAACCACCTATGAGAATGATCTGTAGAGGTATACCCATTCAATGCCTTAGTGAAATCTTTGCCTAAAATCAACCCATAAGTATCAGGAATTTCAACAACCTAGATGTTGATCACTTGTTGGACCCTAGGATCTGATGCAAGCTGCATGGGGATCATATTCAATTCTCCAACTACACTTACCTTTGTTTTTTCCAATTGAGTGACTTTCTTTTGAGAGGCTATAGGGGTAATACCCAATGATTTGCAAATAGAAAGGAATAACATTTGTAGATGCTCCTAAGTCTAGAAGACAATTATGCAGATTCTTTCCAAAGATACAAACATAAATTAAGAAAGGAGGGGTTTCCATCTTGCCTTGAAACAAACTCAACTGAGTGTCAGCTTGTGCAACTTGACCCTTATCTTTATCTCTCCCCTTGTCTATAGGTGGGATCTGGCCTCTAGGTGTTTGGGAACTAGAAGACCTTGTAACATCCTCATTGGCAGTTACCCCCTGTGGTACTATATTTGGACCGAATGACCCTAAAACTGCATTCCTAATAGCAGGGACTCTTAAAAATTCAAAAGTGGAAAGACTTACCTTTAATTTCTTGAATTCCTCAATCACATATTTGCCCAATTACTCCACATTCAGATCACCATGGGTCTCCTTATGGCCACCAACCTGCCTATCTTTCGAAACTTTAGCATTGTTTCATTTTGCCAAGTACTGTGTTGGTACATGCGGATAAGGTGGATTATTGCTAGCTTGTGGATCCAAGGGAGTAGTGAAATTTTTAGGAGGGATAGAAGTAGTGAAAGGACCTCCAGCTTGTGGACTCCTATTGGGTCTACTTCTCAAATCATATTTCTTCGCTGGCTGTTGAAACATCTGAACCTCTTCAACACTAACTTCCTCCTCATCCAACAGGCCATTATCATTCATATTTTCTTCATTAAACAACTGTGAAATATCATCCTCATTTAACACTTGTTTTGCCTCATTCTCCTGATCACTAGATTCTTCTTCTGGTTCATTTTCCTCACCTTTTGGAAATGGTGCATGATTCAGCACCAACACTGGAGAATCATAGGGATTTGAGGGCACAATTTCCTAAATACTAGAATTGTTCTCAACTTCATATTGAAATATGGAAGCAACGGTCTAGAACTCAGTGCAAACTAACTCATAATGTTGACTTGTTTTATGAAGCCTACACCAACCAGACAAAGTTGCCTCTACCAAGTATACACCATTTGGAGGTTTTTCCTGAGTAGAAGGTTGATCTAAGGGAGTAGGAATCCCTCAATTATTAGGTCTAGTATTCCATGATCTAATCTACCTAGGTGGTTTCCCTCTGTCAAATCCCAGTCCACCTTGTTGGTTTCTATAAAAAAATTGGCCAAAGCCTTGTCTTCTATCAAAATTTTGACCAGAACCCTGTCCTTTGTCATAATTTTGATTTCTGTCAAAATACTACCCTCTTTCAAAGTTCTTGTTCTCCCTACCATAGTTAGATTGCATATTCTTTTGAGCAGCCTGAAGTTGACTATTCTGATTTCTCAAATAAGTTACCTCCATATTCAATTTGTTAACCTATTTAGATAACTCATCCAACCATTCCTTATCTAGGCCATTAGGTGGTGTCGAGTTCATATTACCAGGAGGGTATCCAGGTATTCCTCCAGAACCAACAACCTGATTCAAGACTTCTGAATTTTGCAAATATGTAGGAAAAACAACTTGTTGTTGATGAAGAGGTTGATTAGCCCTCTGTTGAGGATAAGATGTCATAGGCTGAGCTTGATTTAGTGGAGGACCTAGATGAGGGACCAAAGACAATGAGATTATTGGATTCATTAGGGGAGCATGACTGGTCAAAGTGTGATTGAGGGCTTGAACTTGTCTAGAGTGAGCAGCATGTCCTAAGGATGGTAGAGGTCCTGATAAGTGTTGCCTCAAATCCATGTTGACCTTCACAGCTTCTACATATCTAGTGAGTAAAGTATTTGGAGGATTAGTCCTTTCCTTAAGGAAGGTGGTTGTAAGGCTATCCAAGGCCTCAAGGCAAACCTCTAGAGCAATGTTTTCATTTCCAGCATAGGGTGCTTGGAGTCTAGTATGTGCTCAATGGAACCTATCATTGAATGATCCTATTGGCTCATTAATCTCTCTTTTCACCCCAGTAAATTGCAGGTATAGCTCACTGGCACTAATGGGAATCTTAATTTTTTGCAGAAATGCAGTTTCTAATTGAGTCCAATAATGGATGGAAGCAGTAGGTAAGTGATTATACCAATAAAATGCCTCTTCCCCAAGGGAATAAGGAAAAATCCTGCATGCAACATCTTCATGGTTAATTCCTCTATCTCTCAGACAAGTCTGAAAATTCCTAATATGCTCCTCTACTATCCTATTGGGATCATGACTATGAAACTTAGAGCAAAAATGCTCAGGGTTCTTGGGCATGACATTGTAATTATAAAAGATCAATGGGGATGGATTATTAGCAAGGAAATCCATTGGTGGGAGTGGGGGTGGTAATGGTTGATTTATGACTGGTTGTGGCTGTGGAATAGGAATTCCTTCAGAGTCAGATGAGGATGAGGATGATGGAGATGATGGAAGTGGCTGAGTGGATAATGATTCTTCCCCTCCTCTGGTCCTTATTTACCTAGTAGGGGCTTGTAATTATTGAAATTCTTCTTCTCCTAGAGTAGATCTAGTTCTTCTTCTGAGCCTCTCAGGAGAGATGGCGTTTAGGACACACTCCAACTTGCTTATTCAAGCCCTCCTTCTAGCGCCAATCTGTTGATGGTGTTTTCTGCACACCAACAACTCAGATAGAATATGATATCCTATCTCTCTTGAAAGGTAAATCTCTATGGGAAAAGAGATAACCCCAAGGTCTCTAATGTCAGGTCTTGACAATGTAATAAAACAACTTAGTGATAAATGTGAAAATGTTGGTAATCACAAAGGGACCTTACTACAAGAAAATACTGGACTTTGAATTTATCATATCTGAACAATGAATTGATACTTGAAATCCTCAATTGAACCCAAATAATAAAGAAAATAACAAAAGATGGAGGTTTAAGAGATAATTCTAAGACTACTTCTAACCCTAAGATTGATAATGCCAAAAGATAAGATACTTAAAATGGACCGATCTCTCATAAACTACTTTCTGTTTAACCTAGATAAATCTGCAATTTCACAAAAATAGTGCAATCTTTTGAGGTATTTAAAGATTTTAAAATCATAAACATTCATTCAAAACAATCCTATTGCAATTGGAGATGAACAAACATTTGTAATTGAACTAGGCACACTTTTAAGTCCAAGCTAACTTTGCAAAACAACTAACAATTAGCTAACTGCAAAAAGTATGGACTAGAGATCACTGCAAACATTCCAAACATGAAACCCTAAGCATCACCAAACTATCTAATTATGAACTTAATAAATTTTCAAGATAGAACAACAAGAACCATGACAGATAAAACTTCAAACAAGAAAGATATCAAATCACGATATTGCTTGTTATATTAAGTCATCCAAAATGGCAACAATTATAGCCTTTTGTTACAATACTTGCTTGAAGATAAACCCTAATTTCCTCAAATATGAAATCTCTATTCTATCTCTCTATGCCTATCATGTATCACCTTTTGGAATAAGGCAACATGCCCAATTTATAGAGAATCCCCAAGATAGGTCAGCCCAAAAATAAGAAAAAACACGCCACACAAGAGGTCGGTCCAAAAGATATTCGAATACAATATGGAATGTGCAATTTGCACCAGTTTCATCCAAGTCAGCCTAGGGTCACAAAATTTTGGCCCAATGTATGTGGATAATGGGAAGCACAAAATTCGATGTAGCTTTATATAATTACTTCCCATCCTTGTCTTTAGCTCGATCTTCCTCACCATGGACAACTAGTAACACTCTGTGAAACTCAAAAATAGGTGGGACAGGAAAAACCGTAACTCTTCTTTCAAGAGACTTAATGTCATCTCTTGTCTGTCTTATTGTACCATCCCAATCAGCCCTATTAGTTAAATATCTATCAATAACTGCAATGTAGGTTGCCGCATCATCTAGTTGATGTTCAGTGACTGGACCTTCACTGATTAGAGAATAAACATCTCTCCACCATTCCCTAAGTTGCTCCAGATTGAGGTGCTTTGGGGAAATCTTCTTCCTTCCTGTCATAATTTCAAAGAAGGAGATACACTTTTCATGAATACCCATCAAAGTGTCCTCAACCTACCTCCCTTATTTTTTAATCTTCTTCAAAGCTATTTTCCTCATCAACAAGATCTCGAACCATTGCCAAGGCTTAGAAACCTTTGGGAAAGGAAGAATCTCACTCTGCACTAGTTTATCCTCAGTAAAATCCATGATTGTTTTTGTTTTCTGCAGTAGGAGATTGGTATCCTCCTTGTCTTGAGCAAGCCCAGTTTTCAACCAATCTACTGATCTCATGGCATCTCTTGTAGTTGACAAGATATCTTTGATGTCACCATATCCTTTGGTTTTAACCCCCTGCAACCAGGCAACTATGGCATGTGTAGTGCCTTTCATCTTCTCAAGCTTAGAGATTTTTTCTTGAGGCAAGAAACCTGCAACAGAGGAGGAAGAGGAGCCAATAGACTGTAAGGGTTTCATCAACTCCTGCAAGTACTTCTTTAGTTTCTCATTCCCTCTTTCCAACTCATTCCTGCTTTGTACAACCATCTTCAATCTGTCCACAATTATAGCATTAGAGCCTTCATACTCCTCAATTTCCTATTCCATAGAAGCATACCCTAAGTCAATAGTCTGCACATGATAATATTTTGTAGTCACATTATCTCTATCTTTATCTGGAGTAGGGGTAGCAATGTGAGCCACTTTGTTGCTTGGCCCATCTCTCTCAATCCGGGACACCACCCTATCCTTCTTCTTGGTTTTCCTCTTTTCAATATTGGCCATTAATTCATCCCAATTGGGAGGAGAATCTTCTACTATCACCAATTTTCTCTTAAATTCTTTATCCAGCCAACAAGGAATAGTAGACTTGGTTGGCACTATATCTTGTTTATCCTGCTTCTATTGGACACGTGTTGGATCCTTCTCTCAACACTTGGCATGCTAGGGATCCCCTTGAATGTATCCTCCTTGTTTAAATACTTCATATCTACAATAACCTGTGTTGGTGAAGGGATCTTGGATGGTACCTCCTCTTGTTGAGGAGATTTGTTCAATTATTCCTTTGCAGGTGAATCTGCATAAGCCACCAAGGGAGACTGGATCACCTTGTCAACCTCTGCCTCTACATTGTAGAGGTCTCCTTCCTGAAATTCCTTCTCACCCAAGTCTTTAGGATCTTCATCCTTCCTTGGTTCCTCTTGTACACTGTCAGTACCCTAAGGAAGGTAAATTCTTTCCTGTTTAGTAATAGGAGCAGTCACAAGAACATCCTCCTTCATTACAACTTCTTTTAGGGAAGGATTCCTTGACCTCCTCATATACACCTGCGTTATTTCCCCTGAACTTTCTACTTCTACCACAAGTGGCCTAACTTCAGTGTCAATCCTAGGAGCCTCCTCCTATTTTTGTGAGATGCTCACAAGTTTTCTTCTCTTTGTCAATGGAGGAGTAACGTCTACTTCTTCTTTTTCTTCTTTATCCTTTTCATCTTCTCTCCTTGAAACATGCCTCCTCTTCTTGGGAATAGCATTTCTTTGTTTACCTACTTTTGTTTCCTTCTTAGTTTGAACATCTCTAACTTGAATCCTAAAGGGAGAATCTACTTTTTCCTTACCCTTAGGATCTTGTTCATGTGAATCTTCGGAAGCAGAATGAGACTCCAAGTCTCCCATCAAATCATAAGTGCACTGGACACCCTCACTTTCTAACTCCGGAATTTTGTGCTTCAACCACATTTTGGTGTACGGGATCACAAGAGTCATGATTTGGTCTAATTCTATTTTCTCTTTTTCCAACCAATCAACTTCTCCAACTGGTTTGTCTTTCACGGCCTCGAAGATGTGACCCTGAATCAAATTTTCATCTTCTTCCACCTAGTCAGGGATGGCCTTTATGTTGTATAACCTCACCAATTCCACTGGTAGCCTAGAGAATTTCTTCTTCCTCACATCAAATTCATCACCAAGGTTAGCCCAATAATCTTCAATATTGTCCTTGTGACTGTACTCTCTACTGGCCTTCTTTTGTGCCTCCGCAGTGATATCAAACCTTGCTCTCTTAGAATGAAAAGAGAGGCCAAAATTAATCATTTCCTCTTCAGAAGCATGAGCTGACTGGATGGATGGACAAACCTCACTTGTTCCTATCTTCAAGGGGAAATCATTCCCAAAACCTATTTTGTTCTTATGTCCTTTCACAATTATGTCAAAGTCACAAATATGTCTAGTGACTTCCAATAGTATGATGTGATCAGTTGGATACCTTGGGATTCTGTAAGGATCCCTTTAACAACCATCAATCCTAACGTAGGAGAAGGTGGGAAACTGAATGAACCATGCCCCATACCTCCTTATCAATTCCTTGGCCCTACAAACAATTCTCACATGCTCTACACCTTGCAGCAACTTGGTAATATACATTGTGAAAGCATCATTTACTCTTCTATATTTTTCTCCTACCAAGTGCAGTTGTGGATACACCTCATATATTGCATCCTGTCCAGATGTACCGCTAGTGCTTAACCCCTTATATGGGTGAAATCTTGCCAACGCATACACTAGGTAGGAATTCATGGTGAAAGTCTTAGTTTGCAAGACATTACACATCTGCTCATGGATTACTGCACTTATGGCACCTGCCTAGTGGTAATCTATACCTTACTCCACCCGAGCAATAAAATTGAACAGCTAGCTCTCAAACACCCCTTCACTCTTCAACCCCACCAACCTACTAAGGAGAGTGATGACATTGTAGTACTCCCTTTTGAACTTGAGCCTAAAAAGTTGCTTTAGAAATTTAGAGAAATGGGATTTAGGCTTCTCCAACCAAGAATTGATCACCTATTTGGACTTGACCACATTTTCTTCGTAATACTTCTTTGTTGTGTCCATATCAAAGGCCACCATATGCTACCTATCAAGTATATCAAAAGTCCTAGCAATGGACACAGGATCAAATCTTGCCACAATCCTTCCCTGGGGACCAATTATCCTTTGTGTCCCTCTGTCATAGTTCCTGGCACACTCAAGCACCAACTCATAGCGCTGCACTGTGGAGGGAAAACTTGCTACATGTGCCAATCCAGATTCTAGAGTTCTTCTAGCTAGCAAAGGGAGGTTCGGTGCTTCCATCTCAGCCTTGATCTCTTCATAATCCCACATACCCACATTGGTATCGGTGATCCCTGACCAAACAAAGTTAGCTTGCTCTCAAGAATCTTGCTCCTTATATCCATTTTTACCTTTTTTGCATCAGAGATAGCAGAACTTTCTGCACTTGGATCAATTGCCTTTCCCTTGCCATGCCTAGGAACATCCTGTCCTGATCCTGCCTGCAAACAATTAAAAACAACCAAAATAAGATCTTGGAGAAACCACAAATGCAATAAATCCGTATCTCAAAGTCTGGGACTTAGTCTCCTTCGTGAAATTTAGACTAGAGGAGAATTATGGGGAAATTCAGACCAGGCGGAATCCAACAAAACATGTATACAAACTCCCTAATATCATTTCAATCAATCAATATCATAAAGAAATAACTTAAAACTACTTAGCATAAGTTTATTTAATCATCCAAATGCATCATCAATAAGCGAATTCCTCATATAATCATCAAATTCTTTATTTCCATAATACTTCGGAAGAATCCACCAAAGACGGAAATCCCTGAAAACAACAACGGTTTAATCAATCCGGGAAAATGAAGAAGGCACGAAACATTTGAGAAAATCTGAATGGCGTGGATTTCAGTGGAAGAAAGATAGATTTAGCATGGAAGCATGAATTCGGCAGAATGACCCAACCACAGACACCGGGAAAATCTAGAGGAAGCAAATTTCCGCGAGGCAGACAAAAGTCCAGTTTAAATAGAAAAATATGAAGAACAAAGGAAACATACGGAAACTCGGGGGAATCTGCTCGAGGAAGAATTCCATGAAGGTAGTGAAAACTTGAACACCTATTCCTTCCTCGTCTTCACCCAAAATAGACCAAAATGAACACGGACCATAAGCCTGCCGCCTGACAATGTTTAAACCTAGACCTCCAACGGATCAATCATGAACTTAAAACTCACCTCTCAACAATTCGAGAGGGACAGGTGATGCCCTAGGTTGAAAAGCCTAAAACCTTTTCCATGGGAGCATGGAAATCCCAGTCACAACTTACTTACAAACAAAGATAGGGTTTTTGGGACAAATGCAAGCAAGCCCCACCAACCAGCAAGGAAAAGACCAGCCCAATAAATATTCAAAACATACACCCAAACAGAGCAGCAAGACAGAAAAACCCCGACTGCCCAGACATGGCGCACACACACAAGCAAGAACAATGCAATGAATGACACGAAAGAACATGAAGAAAAGCGATTGAAGACCAATAGAGGAAGAGAGAATATCTACATGCCATGAGAGTAGATAGAACTGAAACCGGTGATGCCAACAAATAAACTTCAAATGCAAGCAGAATACAAACAATGCTCATGAAATTCAAATGCAACACTCGAAATCACTATGAAATGCATGATCTAGCAACACACCTCAAGCTCCAGTACTCCAGACTCAAATGGTCAATCACTTCCCAAAATGCAATACATCATCGCCCCAAAAGTCGTGCAATCACCATTAATGCGATCGACAAGACAACCAAGACCAAAATCTGGAAATCCAATAGAGCCATGAACTTCGAAAAAATCCGGACACTACGGATTTCCCCGGATTCGAGCAAAAAGGTAACCACTTCTGAACTCCGAAGGAAAATCGAGAAAATCCGACCATGGTGGATTTTCCCGAAAACTGTGAAAAGCCCATATTGTACCCAAAACTTAAGGTTGTAAGCATGGGATTAGGTGTAAAGCTCAAAACACTTCTTAATAAGACATTATATCAAAGATAAATCAAATTGAACTAATTCAAAGCAATAATCTACCGAAAGTGTCATATTGTTCTCTATCTCCAAAGACTTATTAAACCACTATTTCTCTCAGATCATGAGGACACTATGATTGTTAAAATGACAATTCAAAGAACGAGATGGATGATAAAGCAATGATATGGAACTAAATATGATAATACTAGATGATAAATGAATTAAACTAGCATGAATTGACATGAAACAGATAATTGCAGCTACAGGAGGCATCCATGGTATGAAAGCTTGATTGCTGGATATTGGATGCTTGATGCTTGATGTGCTTGATGCTTGAATTCCTGCAGAGTAAGAGTGCATAAACTTGATTATTTGGATCCTTTTCTTGGTTCAATGAGGCTTTATTTATAGAATTCCTGGCTGTAGAAATGCACAGGGAAGACATTGAGAGGCTTGGATTCAATCTGGAGGATTGAATGGTGAGATATGGAGGAGATTGAGAGAATTTTCGTGAGTGTCTCTACCCATGAAAACACCAGGCAAGAGAAGAGGAAGGATTGATGGAGGAGGATTGAGAGAAGAATTTGGAATTTGTCTCCAATTTGTCTCAAAAACTTTCCGTGAAGTTTCAAAGCATTAATTGTGACATATTTTAGACATAGATTAGACATAGGATATCTAATTCATTTTTGAGAGAATATAGATGGAATATTCTTTATTCCTTAATTCAAATATTTTGATTTATTTAAATTAGGAAAAGAAGGATAAATAATTTAATAGAACGAACTATAGAATAGTTGTTTATTAAATTAGACAGAAGAATATGGCAATTAATCAATAAAGTGTTTGATCTTTATTTAATTATCTTAGAATCGATGTGATAGAATAAAATAGGGATTTGATAATTAAATCAAACAAAGTATTTAATTTTCTTTATTTAATTAAGATGAATTTAAATGTGAACTATATAAATAAATATTTCTATTTATTCAAAAGTAGAAGAAATTAGGATAATTAATCAAATAATTCATATTTAATTAATCGGATGCTCCAGACCAGTTTTAGGTGTATACATTTTGCCCCTCTTTGAAGTGATGTGTTTATGCATTGGTTTCAAGAAAATTTTGCTGCTACTGCTAGGATCAATGATATAAAAATAATTTTGTATGCCCTAGACATGCCCCAGATATTGATTTTCAAATAATTGATGATAATATGCCCCCTCGGGAGATAAATTAATGATGTGATGATTTTTAGAAATTTTCAAAATTTTATGATTTTCTGATGATTTGATAAAGGCATGATGATGAAATAATTTATCTCCTGACAAAAGATGAAGAAAAATGGCCCTGCAATGAATTCCAATTAATTTTAGGAATAAAATTAATTAAAAGATAATAAAACCCACCAAAAATACCCTTCCAAAAATTATACATAGTTCAAAAGGTTATTTTCCAAGTCATTTGCACTATTTGATTTTAAAAACCTTTGTGATAAAGACATTTCAGCCAGTTGGAGCAGGATGCCTATCCCCTACCACACTCACCATTTCGAGCGTGTTCGACATCACAGATGGCCGACCGCATATGGACCTCCGGTATGTACCCCTTAACCTCCTCATAATTTGTGAAATTTTGTTTTATATGCATTTTATAGCTTTACACGTAATTTCTTTGTTTTAGCGCTTTCAAGCCACGTTGTAGCACTTTCACTCTGGTGTAGCGTTTCTAGTAGGTAGATTATCGCTTTGAGTTTTAGCGCTTACATTAAAAACTCTAGTGCTTCCATAGGATAATGTAGCGATTTCATTGATATAGTGCTTAGGATTTAAATTTTAGTGCTATGATGCCAGATTTTAGCGCTTTGATTTGGTTGATTAGCACTTTCATGGTCTATTCTAGTACTTCTGGTAAAATGGCACTTCGATAGACTATTTTAGCGCTTTGATGTGGTAAAACAACGCTTAGAAACTTTTAGCACTTCAGATATCTATTATAGAGCATCGTTGTGTTGAAATAGCGCTTTGGAGATTTAGCACTTTGGGTGCCTGATTTAGCACTTTTGACTAATAAAGTAGTGCTTTTGGGATTTAGCGCTTCGTGTGCCTAATTTAGTGCTTTCATGTCAGAATTGAAGATTTTGACTTAGATATCTTTGATTTCGTTACTTTTGATCATGTCCATTCTTCGGATTGGTATGATTGATAATCGAAATTCTTGATGTTGGATTGTGATGATTTAAATAAGACTAGTTCTCATGATAGGCGAGAAGAAAATCCCATTTGTGATGATCCTCATGATAGGCGAGGAAATGATTTAATCCGATAAATCTCATGATAGGTGATATTAGATACTGTTAGATGAACCTCGTGATAGGTGAGTTTTGTTGATGATCGCCCATGAATTTTGATCGAAAATTCATACCATTTTTTTTGGAATAGACTTGATAGTAGAATGACATTTGATTTCTTGACATAATTTTTTGATTGTGGATTTTTTATTGTGATGATAGGAGGATTTGGGTACTCTCCAGATGTGAGAGAGGTTTCCATGGACCAAAGACTTGATTCCTCATTTGACACTAGATGAGCTTCAAGTTATAGGTCGATGTGGCTTGACTAGTTTGCTTGATATGCCCCAGATTAGGATTAATCGGGGTCTATTGACTACTTTGGCTGAGAGGTGGCACAGTGACCACAACACCTTTCACCTACCCACTAGCGAGATGACGGTCACTCTTGAGGATGTTTGGCGGATTCTTGGCATTCCATTTATGGGGGAGATTGTAATATATGATTCCCATGGGACCGACGGTAGAGATACTCTTCACAGAGTATTTCAGGATCAAGACATTGCGGGTCCGAGCGTTCGATGGAGGAGGATCGTTGATTCGTATGCGACACTACCAGCAGTGCTAGTTGGATTTATTGGAGGTTTCCTTTGCCCTAATTGCAGGTCAAAGGGATTCCTCATTGGCTGGGGCAGGAATCTTGAGAGTATGATGGTACATTGTACCAGATATGCGTGGGGGATGTGTATGCTGGCACATCTCTATCATGATCTTCATTCTGTTGTGTACCTAAGAGTGTGTAGCTTATCAGTAGGGATGACCCTATTACAGGTGTGGGCATGGGAGCATTTCTCCATTGCTCGGCCATTTCCAGTGGTAGATAGGCCAACAAGTAGACCTTACATCTTTAGATATAGAGTTCGGATTACACAGGCCTAGATGGGCAAGTTAGAGCACTGGAGCCGGGTGTTCGATGACACCGAGATAGTGGGACGAGGATGATGCAGTGTTGGGATTTCTTTGTGATTCCATGTATGGATGATGCAGTGTTGGGATTTCTTTGTGATTCCATGTATCTCATCGATAGGACCCCATTTGTTCTAGAGAGATTTCTATTGCATTGAGTATACAGACAATATGGCATTGTTCAGTGTATGCCATAGGGGGTAGCCCATTACGCTAGATGACGGATGGATATTCTTGATTGGGGGCCCTGCTTATCATATGATGCATTAGTAGAGGGATACAGGGCATTGCAGCCATCACCCTGGGACATGCGGAGAGATATTTCAGAGGCACCAGTCACCAAGGAGTATGCTACATTCCTTGCTTTGGTTCCACATCCTCGTATTACCATCCTGGTTGAGCCACCACCACTACCAGTAGAGCAAGATGTGGCAGAGGGTTCTGCAGAGAGCGAGGGTGATACTCCGGTAGGTAGTAGCATGGAGAGTGGTAGTGATGACAGCAACAGTGATGATAGTGATTGTGGCAGTGGAGGAGATAGAGGGGTAGGACCAGCCATCAGTGGTCCATCATCCAGTAGGCCTCGTAAGAGGTGAACAGTGACAGTGCCACCTATGGACCAGTAGAGACAGATTGCAGGCCTGCAGACATAGGTTCAGACACTACAGGGGCAGTTGGTATAGGCTCGAGGTTTTCTCGTTCATAACCAAACTTAGATGCAGGCTTAGGCTCAGGCTTTAGCACAGGTGCAAGGATAGTTGGCAGTTGTATAGACGTAGGTGGCCACATTGACAGCCGAGCGAGACAGTGCTCGATAGATTGCTGAGAGGGCACAGGAGATAGTAGAGACCCTACAGAGAGTGGCCGATGGTACCTTATTGGGGGATTACATGAGAGTTTATGTGGGTTGGCCGAGAGGCCGATTTTTACAGAGGTAGATATCATGATGCAATGCCTGCTGATCGTAGAGTCAGTTATGCCCCGTCGAGATCTGGACGGACACACACACGGAAAATCGGTGAGGGGGTGACAGAGCCTCCACGCAGAGATCTTAGAGATCTTGTTTCTTTCGGGGTGGTGGTGGTATAGGTCTTATTGGGCCCACACACTTTGGCAGTAGCAGATCGTAGGTGCTATTATGATCATCCCTAATGTATATTACGATGTACCTCATTTTTTATGATGTATCTTTAGACTTCATTGTATACTTGACACTAATGATATATATATATATATATATGAGATGCAGTTGATGTGATATGATGATGATTTATGATTGCTATGTGATGGATTCATTTATTATGTGATTTATGCAATATGTGATGATTTTATTTCAAATGTGATGATGTAATGATGAATGTTTTTATTTTATGCAATGATTTTTATTATAAATGTATATGTGAAACATAGGATACGTGGATGTATCATGTGATGTAAATGTATGGATGGATGGATAAATTCTTTTTATTTTTAAATGTAATGATGATAAAATGATGATATTATGATGAATGATAATGGATGGATGTAATGAGAATGATGACATGACTTTGTAATTATTTAAATGTGATAGAATGTATGGATAAAAATTGATGTATGCATATGATGTTGGATAGATGATAATGTAATGAATGTTTTTATGATAAAAATGAACATGATGTACTTATGGTATAATTTAATTCATAATTGATTTGATATATGATAAAATGTATGAATGATGAAATGATGATACTAAATGATGAGATGATGATTCCTACATGTTTTTGATGATTTTTGGATTTATGTCAAGTATACTTGATCTTGTTTATTTATTAGAATCTTTTATGCAACAAATACTCTACAGATAATGAATATGATGAATTCAATCTAATTTTAGCATGCAACTATATGAAAAACGATTGTCATTTTAACAATCTCTTTGTGCTTTTTGTCATCATAGAGCTTTATTGGATGTTGAAAGTGAATACAAGCATCAATGGTATGTGTTAGACCAATGACGACCTGAGTATTTCTTTCATGATTTTTGATATTGCAAGCGAACACAAGCATCTAGGTACGATTTAATCGAGATGACCTGTGCATTCATTGTGTAAACAGGTAGTGGTTAATTATTTCAATGTGTGAATTTTGAATGCCATCGGTGATAAATTTGCATAACACATCCCCCGATAATTCATACATTTATATGATTAACTTATAGACAGCAAATAAAAAAAACATCATTCTTCTTCCTTGTTCCTCTAGTTCAATACATCATTGAGTTACTCCAAAGAAATGATAATCAAAAATACAATTTATCCATTGTTGACTTAAGAGTGTTTCATTCATTATTCAGATTTTAGATCATCCCTCCTGATTTTGTGATGTTTTTGGATTTTTCGAGATTTTGACCAAAGACCTAACCTACTAACCTATCCTAGGGGTCTCGAGGGCTGATCAAAGATTATCCTTGCCTATGTTACACACGCAGAGACCGCGTAGTTCAATTGACTCAGACCTATGTTTTTTGGATTTTTCTTTTCAGGCTAACTTTTGACATGTTTTTTTGGATTTTCGATATGGTACGGATGGTTGATGTTTTTCTAACGATGATTGATGTTGCGCTTTGATCTTTGTTTCATTTTTTTTCTATATTATTGTTCACCCTTTGGGTGAAATCAATGTTTTTGTTGCCCCCTAGTGATATCCAGATGTTGCCCCCAAGCTTTGGAGTGATACTTGACTATTTGAAAATGATTTTGATATGAATGCAAAGATGGCGAGACTACCGATATGATATGAAACGGTACTGACTGCCAGACTAATGATCCTATATATATCCAAATAGCTAGGAAAGCTAATCTTAGAATCACATACGACGCCTGTTTCCAGATTTTCACCATATGTTTTGATTACACTCTTTGTATTTTTGTTATTTTCTCATTTTTCTCATTTTCTTTCTTTTTGTAGTTTCTATTTTTTTATTTTTGTGTTGCCAAGATGCTTGTTTGCCAAGTTTTCATCAAGGAAACCATTTTTTAGAAGTTTGACCCATGCACTAGGAGATTCAAGCATAATTTTTTTTGAGATGGATACTATTGATAGGTTCATCAAACAAATCCCCTTCTGACATTGATAGTTGATATGCTCCTAATCCATACACTGATATGCTGACAAAGGGACCAAGCCAGTTAGGCTCAAATTTTCCTTTCTTCTCCCTGTCCTGCTGATTCCTAGGGTTTTCTTTTAGTACCAAGTCACCAACCTGAAAGACCCTCGGTTTTACCTGGTGGTTGTAACTTCTTGAAATTCTCTATTGATAAGTCATTAGATGATTAACAACTTGTTGACGACACTCATCCAACAACTCCAGTTCTTGCAGTCTAGACACCCTATAGTCTTCATTTGAAATGATACCTTTGAGTGATACTCGAAGGGATGGAATCTCAACTTCAACAGGCAATATGGCTTCTAATCCATATACCAAGGCATATGGTGTAGCTCCCGTTGGTGTTCTGATACTTTTTCTATAGGCCCACAGTGCAGGATTGAGTTGAACATACCAATCATGTCCAACATCGTTAACCGTCGTTTTGAGAATTTTGAGTATTGTTTTGTTTGAGGCCTCTACTGGGCCATTCCCTTGAGGATAGTACGGTGTTGAAAATCGCTGTTGGATATGAAACTTATCACATAGTTCTTGGACATCTTGATTCTTGAAAGGTCATCCATTATCGGTGATAATGGATTGAGGTATTCCATACCGACATATTATGTAGTTCAAGATAAAAGAGGAAGTTTGCTTCCTAGTGATGGTTGTAAGAGGTACTGCTTCAATCCATTTTGTGAAATATTTTGTAGCTGTTATAATGAACTTGTGTCCATTAGATAAAGATGGATTTATTTTTCCTACCAAATCTAGGCAACTGTAGTAAGGAAGCAATTGTAGCCATAGCGTCTGCAACTTTGTTTTTCGCCCTTGGAATTTGATCAAACTTGATACTGACAAAGGATTGTTTCAGATTATCTATTTGTTTCTTATAGGGCATCAATTTTTCATCTTTTGTTTGATACTCGTCATTTACTTGATAAATGACTAGTTGAGAATCCCCATATACCTGTAAGTCTGTGATCTTCCACTGAATTGCTATTTTGACCCCAATGATTAATGCTTCATATTATGCCACATTATTTGTACACTGAAACATTAATCTATATGATTTTGGAATTGTGTGTCCTTGTGGAGAAATGAACAAAATTCTTGCTCCTGATCCTTGCTGTGTATATGATCCATCAAAATATAATACCCACTATTGGGGCATCACTGTCAGAATTTCTGCATCTGGAAACTCCATGGTCATTGGTCGATCATCTGGTAAAGGAGCCTCTACTAATTGTTCAGCGATTGCCTGTCCCTTTATTTCCTTTCTCTCGACATACTAAATGTCAAATTCACTTAATAGCATGACCCACTTTGCCACTCTACCTGCTAAGGTAGCCTTACTGAGCAGATATTTTAAAGGATAGATCTTTGCTATTAGTTTGATTGTATGGGTTAGCATGTAGTGTCGCAGCTGTTGAGTAGCGAATACCACCATCAAGCAAGATTTCTCAATGAAAGTGTAATTGATTTCATATCCATTTAAAGTTCGGGTGATATAGTAGATAGCATGTTCTTTTCCTTCATAATCCTCTTGTGCTAATAGTGCCCCCAAAGAGATATTTGTTGTGGAAATGTACAATATGAGAGGCCTTCCTTCTGTTGGTGGGATGAGAATGGGTGGTGATATTAGATACTGCTTGATTTGATTGAATTTTGTTTCACACCCCTCATCCCACTTGAAAACTATATTCTTATGCAATATATGATTGAAAGGATGACTTTTGTCCGCCAGCTGGGAGATGAATCTTTTGATCGATTGGAGCCTTCCCTGTAGTGATCCGAGTTGACTTATATTCTTAGGAGGTGGAATCTCCATAATTGCTTTGACTTTGGGTGGATCCACCTCAATGCCCTTTTCCAAGATAATGTACCCTAATAGTTTTGCTGATGTGACCCCAAAGACACTTCTTGGGGTTTAACCTGACTTAAAATTTATCCATCCGTGTGAATATTTTGTCTAGGATATGCAGATGTCCTTCCCTAGTAGTAGATTTTTCCAAGATGTCATCCACATAATCTTCCATGAAGGTGTACATCATATCATGGAAGATTGTCGTCATTGCTCTTTGATAAGTGGCTCCTGCGTTCTTTAGACCAAATGGCATGACATTCCAGTAGAAATTTCCCCATGGACATGTAAAAGTCATCTTTTCCTAATCTTTTGGGGCTATTTTTATTTGATTGTACCTAGAGAAACCATCCATGATTGAAAACATGGCATGCCCAACCGTTAAGTCCACAATGATGTCGATATTTGGTAGTGGAAAATCATCCTTTGGACATGCTTTATTTAGGTCCTTGAAATCTGTACATATTTTGATGCTATTGTCCGGTTTTGAAATAGGTACAAGGTTTGATATCCATTTGGCATAGTCTATAGACCATATGAATCCAACATCCAATAATTTATGTAGCTCTGTCTTTACCATCAATGCGATATGGGGATGCATTTTTCTTAATTTTTGCTTGACAGGCTTGATTCCTATGGGCAAAGACAAGTGATGCCTGAGAAAATTTGAGTCTAAGCCTGGCATATCAGAATATGACCAAGCAAAGTTGATGCTTCTTTCTTTAAATAATTTGATGAATTTCGGTCTTTCTTGTTTGTCATGGATTTCGCCAGATGTAGGATTTTTTCCTTATCTTCAGTGTCGATATCCATAGACTATGTTGGTTCTACCAAGACTAATGATCGCTCATGATAGTGTTCCAGAAGAGTGTTGAATCTTCCATCCTTCAGTGCCTCAGAAAGGTTTTCACCATTAGATGCGTTCTGTATTTTTTCTTTTTCCAAATCTAATGCTGCCATAGAATGGTTTTCACCATTAGATCTATTTTCCCTGTTGTTATTTTTGCAATTGGAAGATTTGACACCCTCCTATTGAGTCGTGTTGTTACAAGTATTACAGACATAATTTGTACCAGGTTCAGTATGACATAGGAAGTTTACAATGGCATCATCGTTTGTAAATATTGGTATATTCAAAGGTTCGATAGGTTCCCAATCAATGAGTTCAGGATGGATTAATGGCATGAGTTTATCAGATTCATTCAAGGTGATGGATGTAAGGGTTTGGACCACCATTTCGTCATAGTTTTTTATTGGAATATCGAGGTCCATAATGGTACTTTCTTCAAGATCATCTAGTCCACTCGAAGTCTGCTTGTCCCCACTTGAATCATCGATATCTAGTGACCCTTCCACGAGTGGTCTAGACCCAAAACCTTGGCCCTCCTCCTCACGCGTAGGTGCATATTTTTTTATTACATCGACTTGAATATCAATGAAAGATGGATCAAAATACAATGCCCACTCATATTTATTTGAGTCTGTTTTAGTACTATCGCTAAATTGAAGGATATTTTCTACAGCTGTCCTTGTTAGCTCCTGCTTCTCTTCTTCAGAGTATCCTAGTCCTGGCTTCTCTTTTGTGTGGAGAGTGAGGGTTTGAATAGGCTATGTGATTCCATCCTTTCTTAATCCAACGGGTCCTTGTCCTTCATACCCCATTTTTTCTAAAATAGCTTTTCCTTTTCCATATTTATCGGTGTTGATGTTGACATATTTTATACTAATATCTGATGTAGAGGGTTCCTCATCTTTGTATAGCCAATCCAGGATTGCTTTGTTGTTTGTTTCATCTTCTATTGTACCTTTTTTGACAAATCTTTTGTCAAGAGCTGTGACCAATAATGATGTTTGAGGTTTTATCAGAGATGGTTTACCATATGTCCTAGGAGATGGCATTAACTGTGATAGGTTAAGCGATTGCTCCATAGAATATGTTCCCATTCCTTTGTCTATCAGTTCAACTTGTTCTTGGAATTTGTGTGATAAAGAAGTTTGTTGATCTGGATTATCAGTTGATTGAATTTCAACAAGACTTGTCTCTTTTTCTTTACCCTTCTTCTCTACCCATTTAGTAGTGATACTTGGACGTTGTTCTTCTTTGGATGGTTGTGAACATGATGCTTCCCTATTGTGTGGTACAAAGGTATCTTGAGAGATCCTAAGGGTGTCACAATGTTGAGGATGACTGTAATTAGCAGATATAGTCACCTCTCGTCCATTTACTGGGAACTTCAAACATTGATGATATGTCAAAGGTGCAGCCTGCATTTCATGGATCCATGGTCGTCCTAAGAGAATGTTGTATGTTAACTCTTTCTCCAACACTTGACATGCTATGTGTTTCATCATGGGCCCCACTTGAATGGGTAGCACAATCAAGCCTTTAGACGATCGTTCTTCCTCATCATATGCTTTGATAGTCATTTTTCGGCGAGAATCAATAGCATTATCTTAATATCCTAGTGCATAGATTAACTTGAGAGTGAAAATATTTAGACAAGCTCCCCCATCTATTAAGACTCTCTTGACGCGGTGATTGTGGATTAAGACCTCAATATGGATTGCAGTATTATGGGTATGGTTTAGCGAGATATCATCCTATTCGGAGAATGATAGACAATGTGGGGTAGTCAAATGTCCCATCATAGCTTTAAATTGACAAACATCTTGATTCTTTGGTACCGTAGTGGCAACTAAAGCTTGTTTGAGAACTTCCTTATGTGTTGGTGATATTTTAAGGAGCTCTAGTATCGATATTTGAGCATGAATGTTTTGTAGTTGATCGACGATGTTATAGTGAGATGGAGGTGGAACTGCGTGTGTAGACCCAAATCCTTTTTACATGACCTTGGCTTGTCCCCTAGTCATTACATTTACTGGTTGATGTTCTTGATGGTCTCTAATTTTTAAGACATTGATTTGATTATCAGAGTTTGATATGTTCGGGAGCAAGTCTAATGGAGTAGTGTTATTGATTTTAGGTCTGTCAATGTTGTGACTAACTATGTGATCACTCTCTATTCTAGATAGACAAAGGATTGTTGTGTCAAAGACATGGTTGACATTCTTCCCTTTGTTTTTTGAAGATGATGATGCTCCTTTGTCATAGTTTGGCAAAGGATCTTTGAAGGCCGAGTGATTGTTATTGTTTTGGGGTGTTTCCACATATGTTTTGTTGTTGCCGATCAAGTCTTACATTGCATGTTTCAACTCCATATAATTGTTAGTTTTGTGACCTTTGTTATTATGGAACTTGCAGTAATCTGCATCATTCCACCATTGTGGTTTGACCTTTGGGTCCCAGAATCAGGCTTCCCGTGCAGTGATGAGGCCACTGGTGACTAATTCTTTCATTGTTGATTCTATCATTTGGCCTAAAGGTGTGAACCTCCGCCGATTTGAGGGTTTCTGATATGACTGTGTTTTCACGATCTCATTACTTTGTATCACATTTGACTTGACAGTTTGGTCATTACTTTGGTTCCTTGATGTAGATGTTGTTAAGTTAAAAACCGGTTTGACATTTTGGGAATCATTTGTTGTTTCAGTAGTAGTTGTGTTTCGATTATTTTGCCAAAACTTTGGCTTGTCGTTGTTTGAGTATTGATTGGAGGAGTTACTTGTGTTATTTGTTTTATCATTGAAATGTTTGATAATTCCTCTTTTGATTAATGCTTCGTCAATTTTAAGACCGTTTTCTATTACTTTTTCAAACATGGGAGGACATTGTAATTCCAGTCTATAACTCATTTCCTCTATTAATTTATCAATGAACAACTCCATCTTTTCTTCCTCAGGAATGGATCTAGGATATCTAGCGAACAAGCATCACCATCTTTGGAGAAAATACAAGAATGTTTCCCCTTTTTTTTGCTTTAGGTTATAAAGATCCTTTATTGTAACATCGTGTTGGATGTTAAAGGAGTATTGGGAAATGAACCTGTTTACTAATTCCTCAAAAATTCTGATACCTAGTTGTAGTTTTGAAAACCACTCCATACATGATCCTCCCAAGCTACTTGGGAATAATCTCATTAAGTAAGTTTCCTCTTGGGAAAACTCGAGACTCATTGTTTTGAATTCCTTGATATGATCTATCAGATCCGTTCTTCCATTGTACTTATCATACTTTGGGATTTCACAGTGTTTAGGGAAAGGTATCAGATTGACCGTTGCATCGAAAGGATAAGGACAAATGTCCTGTATCACATATCTTTTGGTACTTCCTTTCATCATATCTTGTATCTATTGTTGTAATAGTTGCATTTTGGATGTCAAAGTAACAACTAGATCTATTGTTTGTGTGGGTTGCAATATTTCAGTCTCACTTGTTTCAGGTGCTTCTTTTAGACGATTGATGTCGAAGTCCTTGGGAAGTTTGGCACCTGATTCAACCAACATTAAAAGATACTTCTCCATATCTTGTTCTAAAATATTTTCCATAAATATATGGAACTTGGGATCTTGTTGAGCTGCTTGAATATCCTCTGGAGTTATTTCGTTCTTATCATTTTGGTTCAGATTGTTCCAAGGATTTTCCTCTGCCATTGCTTAGGATTTTAAAATTTCTTGCTCTAAGAGTCTTTGTTTTTGGGACCTAGTGAAGATTGGCATACAAATTTTTATCCTTTCTTCCGAAATGTTGATCTTATATGTTGGGAAAATCTCAATTGAACTTTTAACAAAGTTGAATAAGATGACTGATCTTATTGATGAGACTATGTTAAAAATTTGATTACTATACTTGGTTTCATGATAAAGGATGATAGTATCCTGATGATGAAAGTTCAATGTAGTAACCGATTGTGTATTTTGATTTTGACACTTGTGATTTGTAAGATCTTGTTTCAGTTGATAAGATTGAAAGTTTGTATAAACCTATCTATTTTTGGTCTCTAGATAGTGATTCTAATAAAAAGAAACTTGATTCTGATGAAAACTATGGGTAAAATGACAGACTGATTGATTGGTAAAAAGTTTGAACTCTCTGTTTTGAAAGCGCTAAAATAGAGGATAGAGACGTTATTTCAAAGAAGCGCTAAAACATATTTCTGAAGCACTGAAATAGGTGACAGAAGTGCTATCTTGACAGAAGCGCTAAAATAGTTCCCGAAAGTGCTGCAGAAAGTGATGGAAGCGCTACTTTACAGAAGCATTGAAACAATGCAGGAAAGCACTGTAGATTTTGATGGAAGCGCTATCTTGATAGAAGCATTGAAACAATGCATGAATGTGTTGTAGAATTTGGTAGAAGCGTTGTTTTATTGAAAACGCTAAAATATAGACTATAAGTGCAAAAATAGTGTCCGAAAGTGCTATTTCATGGAAGCGCTAAAACAGGGACCCAAAGTGCTGAAACAGGATTTCAGAGCGCTAAAAATAGGACTTTAAGACTTTCTATTGTAAAATTTGATCTGGCCTTGTGGCATACTGTATTATGGATTGTGGAAGATAAGAATGATGTATGCGCCGACTATGGTTGTGATACTGAGTGAGAGCTCTTCTTTGAAAGAAGGCTAGTGAATAGAGTGGTTCTAATATGTAATCTAAAGTGTGATCCCTAGCAAAATCATGATATTTGTGGATGAATGTTCTATGTTGTAACAGGAGTTTTCGATTTTGATATAGAAAACATTGTCTTCTCAATTTATTTCGATAGTTGAGAGGTTCCTTGGGTTTTGTGATTTTGATTTTTCTCTTGACAAATGTGGTGGACTTCCACTTTCGCAGCATGGATTTGCTGACCTAACTTGACTTCGTTGTTTTTAGGATGATCTTAAGTTTGATTTTAATGAATTTGTGAAAACACAGCAAGCGATTGTGAATAATTTTTTTAACTAAATAAATCATGTATGTTCAAGAATCATGAATGATTATTATTGATTTTGATGGGTTGCTTTGACAATTGTACACAAATCCAACAGACTCACACTTAAGGACAAGTAGGTCATCATTATACTCATAGCCCACATCTTGAATTACGTTGACGCACACAGCCTTGTCACCCCCTAGAGGGCACCCGTGTTTTTGTCATTTCCAGGCGTGTACTCAGAATTGGATTTCTCGTCCCCTGAGCAAACGGTTCGTGGCAATTATATGGTGAGTGTCTTGGGGACAGATTCGTCCCTCCCCTTGCACTGCGAGTATGACAATGTATGGATACTAACTCGGTGAGAAACTACTCTATGGTTCATAGATAGGGCTTTCGTGCGGTGCGGCAATTGATAAACTCCCTCAGGAGACCTCCCAATCTTTAGAACAAAGATTTTGGGGATGGTTATCTTTCTCACTACCATCAAGTTGAAATTTCATCAACAACTTGCATTTTATTATAGTGGGTTGGAATCCTTGGCTGTGGGCGTTCCCACTTAGGTCGTTCCCATAGGGTGAGTACTTTTTCCCACTATGGCAAGCCTTCTAAAGGATATAATAAAGCATAAATAGCATGAAGTAAAAGTGAATCTGGCACTTTGGTCACCCACTTAAGGGGAAAGCATAAGCCTAATCACCACAAGCATAGCATATAAGTTGTTTTGTTTTAAGCCCAAAAAGAAATTTTCTAATCTATGTGAAGGTGTTGCTTCATAGAAACCATGTTGTTCTTTTTAACTTGTACTGGAGAAGATGTGACTATCCTAGGATTGATAAATTTGATTTTAAGAAAACAAAAAGTGGCTACCCTAGGATTGATATATTTTAGGAACCAAGAAATTACTATCCTAGGATTGATAAATTTTAGAAAACTAGAAGTGACTATCCTAGGATTGATAATTTTTAGTCCAACTATGAAAAAAATTAAAATCTAGCCGCGACCGCGTCGGATCCAGACTGAGATTACAAAAGCGATGCAACAGTCCACCGAAGCGCTAAAACTTTTACCTAATGCGCTAAAACATGAAAGCGCCAAAATAGGACACTGAAGCGTTGAAGTTTGCCATAGAAGTGCTAAATCACCGATGCTCTGAAATAGTTGACGGAAGCACTAAAGTTGAAAGCGCTGAAATTTTTGATAGAAGCGTTGTAGTAACATGGAAGCGCCGAAACAGAGCATGAAAGTGCTATAGTTCTCCACAGAAGCGCTATAGTATTTGACAAAATTGCTAAAAGAAAAAAAAACCCCAAAAGAAGGGCCAAGACACGAAAAAATAAAAACGAGGGCCCCTACTTTCAGTGGGGTGTGTGTGCAAAAATTGCACAATAGTATATAAGAGGAAAAGAAAATGGGAGATCGTGATGAACTTGTAGGAAGAAAGGAAGAAGAAGAACAATGACTTCTTCGGGTATTTTGTAGAAGAAGAAGATCCTCCTAAGAGGATAAATTTGATAATTGATCATTTTGATGAATTGAATTCTAAGTCTGCAATAGAGGAGGAGAGGCCCACCAAATTATCTCCCAAAAGGCCAAGTGGTATTATAATTTCAAAACCATCTCTTGACACTATTTTAATATGTCATGTTCCTCAAGAATCACCTCCTAAACAAGCACTTCCTAAGAAACAGAAGACATAGGAGCCAAATAGATTGTTCTCCTATGCAATGAGAAAATAAGTGGGAGATACAGAAGAAGTAGCCAATGTATGAGGAGTTTGAAGGATGATGTTGAGGTAGATCAACCAGCCCATGAAACTGAAGCTCATAAACCAAAGTCTAGAATTGATATCCATTAGCAAGGAGAAAGGGAAATGCAGGATGATGAGAGGGAAATTGCAGCTCTCAAATTTATTGAAGATGATGATTTCATTAAGACCCTTGAATTTAAGGATTTTTGGGTTAAAATTAAAATGAAATAGTTTGAAGAAATGGTAGAGATAAACAAGATGGGTGTTGAAGATCCTTAGTATGATTAGATTGTAGCCCATATTTTCAATGAAATGAAAATTGATAATGTTGATATTAGCCCACAAGAAGCTAGGGATATGGTTTTGAAGAGTAATATACTCATTATCGTAGGTATGGAACTAAAGAAGATATTCTTACTTGACCAATTAAGAGCACAAGAAGACCCAATGATGATTGTTGAATTTGATTCTAATGAGGGGATAAGTGGTACAAGGTACAACCTTAAGATTGAGACCCTGGCATTTTGGGCCAAGCAAAGAAATATAGAAAAACCAAGGTTGTTAGATGTGGTACAAGAGATGAGAGTAATGGATATGGTAAAAACATTGAAGGACACATCTCCTTTATAAGATTCAACCATGATAATGCACTCGGCCATGTTCACTTGAGCTTCTATTAACGAAATGGAAAAAAAAATGACAAAATATGAAAAGGAACATAAATTCTTAAATGATGAGGTAAATAAATTGTTCATATAAAATGTAAGACTGAAAGAGCAATTGAAAGGAGCAGGGCCCTCATAGAGTAAAGAAATGGTATTGTATCAACCTCCTACTACCTAATCAACTGATATAGATAGTGCATCCTCTAAACAAATGAAAGTACTAAGATAGGAGAATGAAGAGTTGAAAAAATCCAATAATGAAACCAAGGAGGGAGTGAGGGACCAAATCATCTTCAATGTCTTGTAAAAAATCTTGGATCACAAGATCAAACTAATTTAGGAAAAATTGGAAAGTGTGTATGATTGCTACACTTCATTATCCCAAGAAATTGACCAAATGAAATCCCATGAACTTATACTGGATTCTCTTTTCAAGAAGTGGCAGCCAATTCATCATACCTTGATGACTTTATGTGGGGTATTACAAAGAAGTGTGGAAGCTCCTTCAGCTTTGAATCCAATTAAGTAGATGGTTAAGATAGTTATAGATGAATCTCAATATATAAATGGAGAAGATCATAATATTAAAACAGGGATGGAATCATTTCATACATTGAAGAAGTGGTTTGTGCCAAGGATATTAAAGGATGATGAACACTTGAAAAATATCAGTGAATGGAGAAAGGAATTTGGCCCAATTTTTCATGATTGCATTGCTCATGTAAAAAAGGATGGTGAATTGAATGTCCACAACCTCAATTTGATCATGGATGGAATAATAGCCTTGAATATTGGATATTCTAAATTCATTATAGATGGCAGAGGGTTACTCGACAACAGAGGGAGGAATCATCTAAAAAATATATCAAAGATTCAAGAATACAATTGGCCTCATGGCTACACAGTATACCAATGCGAGAAAAATTATTTGGCTCCTCCAGAATAATAGGGCCTTGAAGATGTTCTGGTGGACGAGTTGAGCCTTTCAAACACTCTATCATGGAGAGGGAGACTTTGCCAAATTGGGATGATCACGTGTCTCCTATGTTGATTAACAAACTACAAGTGTATTGCAAGTTCTACGAGCTTCTAATCAATTTTGTCTACTTTCTCTATTTTCTCTTAATTATTTTTTAAGCAAAACTAATGTTTATTTTATATGAAGAGGCATGAATTTTGAAAATATGCCATATTTTGTAATGGTCTGAAGCTTGTTGCTTCTTTTATAAAAGAGAAACCAAGACCGAATTTTGATATCATCATTATAGGAACTTATAGAAACATATATGAGGAGACATGTTATATTGTAATATCTACTTGAAGCAATATTCTGGTCTCAATTATTTGTTGATAATCCTATGTATGATTGTATGGTTGTCTCTGGTTTAATATTCCCTTGCTATTCAAATTAAGTATATATCAAGTATATGTTTAATTTGTCAATACACACTTGTTGTCATTGTGTGATTTATTTTAATTGGTTCCTTCAAGTATTAAATTCCTTTGAATAAATCACAGTAACCTAGAAGTCTTATTTGGAAGAACCATATAATTGCATCATCACACATCTATGCAAGCCATGGACTCTCACTATGCCAAATAACTAGAGTTGCAGCTAGAAGTAAGACACATATATCATCCACATCTTGACTCCATTACCCAATAGGAATAGGAACAAATCGATTTCACTTAAGATATTATTTCACAACACCTCATTCACATATTTCCAATTTTGAGTGTCAGTCAACACCTAAGAGATCATTTCTTTATTTGTAATGAGGAGGCTTAGTTCGCCTGATATTAAGATATCTATATGTATTATTAAATCACATATGTTCATTATTGTTTCATTCACACAAGCATATTCAATGCATGTGGAGGCTAGAAGCTATATTACAAACTAAATCTATCATCTAGGACATACACAAAAAATTCTAGCATCTAGAAAATATATAGGACATACAAGAAATTGTATTCTAACTAAAAAAAATTAATTTTAAATTTTTAACCAAAGTAAGAAAACTAAGAAGAATGATTGAACCTAACTTTAAATTCACTTCAAATCAACAGTGAACATATCAGGTTTTGTATACAATGTAGCAATAGATTAATGATGATTACATTAAGAAATGTATCAATAAAATAATAGTGAAAAAGCATACCTATACTCAAATCTTTATTACATTCAATAATAACTTACACCATACATATAACCAAAGTTTAGGTGACAAGATAACCTCTTAAGGTGACAAAACATCATCATAATCATGTGCATTGCAAACAAGATCAAAATCTTGATCACTCATGTCTGTATTTGCTTGATTTTATTCCTCATCCTCATCTATGACATGTAATACATTATCTCTCCCAATCTCTTCATTGGTAATCAAAATCTCTTCTTCAAACACTCCATCATCGTCTTCATCCACTTCTTCAAATGTTTCTTGTAAATTAACATATTGCCCATCAAGCATTATATCAGCTTCCATGAATTTTCATTTTGAATGAGACTCTGTTTGAATGGCATATGACCATGATGGGCTTCTTACATCATTAATTAGAAATTATTGGTTAATTTGAAGAGGTGAAACATATGGCTCATTCGTCTCTGATAAAAAAATTCATGTATTTACATGTACAAATTCATACTCATCAAATTGTACTACAAATGGTTAGATCCACTTACATTTTAATAATATAGGACTAGTTTCACCATAGTCCACTTGACTAATTTCTTGGATGAATCCAAAATAAAATTTATTCTCAGTTTCGTGAAGAAATTCAACACTAACAACACAATCATAATTTGTCTTTCCTTTGTCTTTTTGTTCCACTCATAAATGACTACCATAGGCCCACTTTCCACTAAAATGCATAGCCCATAAATGTGGAGATTGTGAAATCTCACTTTCCTTCATTTTTATATCTTGACCTTCTTCTTTTGCATCATTGACCGCATTATCAATCCATTCTTCAAATTTTGGAAAAGAATCACCTCCAATCAAATGAGCATGATGTTTATGCTTTTGAGGTCGATGTTGCATCCAATTTTGATTGTCTTCTTCATATTTTCTACATAGAATATTAACGTACAAATAGTAAGATTAATAATATAAATGTGTAAATGCAATTGAGTAAATAAATTATTGTGTGAATTTTTTTTACCTCCACCATTTATCGAATGAAGATGTTTTTTGAAGAATATAGGCATGTATCACACTTCTTTCTTGATGTGATAACTTGAAGCAACATCCATTGCCTTCTAATACTTCACCTGCAATTCTCTCATTTTCTTCATCATCCCATACACATCAATTGAAATTTTAAAAAACCTTCATATATTTTGTGCAAAATCCCATGGCCTCTTGCATTGAATATCCCTCAGACATTCTACCTTCCGGTTTTTCCCTAGTATGAACATTATTTTCAAAACCTTCATATATCATTCTATAGGATACATCCATCTCATTCTTATTGGGCCACAATGCTCTAGTTCATATTCTAGATGTATCAAAAGATGCATAGAAATGTTAAAGATTGTTGGTGGAAATTCCTATTCTAATAGATAAAGGAATTTAACAACCTCCTCCCTCAAACTATTAAATTTTAAAGGATCTAATACATGTAAACTCATTCTCTATAATATTAGACCCAACCTTATAATTGCCAATATTGGCCCCTTTGCCAAACTTGATATATTTACCACAATATGTAAAATATTCTCCTTTATGACATGATAGTCATGGGTCTTGAGGCCTCTTAAGCCCTTAATGTTAGTTTGGATTCTAATACTACTACTTACATATCCAGTGGGAAAGAAAGTATGAGACATCAAATGTAAGAATTGTGCACGTTGTTCCTTTGTCCAAACATAAGGAGCACTAGGTTTTCTATATTTTTCATCATCTATTTTTCAACCCAAATATTTCAACAAATCTTTAGTTTTCAAAAGTCGTCACATGATGAATAGTATCAAAAGCACCAAAAACATTTTCTATAATAGCATAGGCTATATTTTTTCAGTATGCCTAATGGCTATATCCTTAAAGTATGGCAGCTTATAGAATATGCACAACCTTTTTACATTGATTTCATTACATGGATCATATCTACTACCAAAAATCCCATCATTTTCAATAAATGACATTCTTTTTTGTCCATTCTCAACAATGTAATCACCTGTTATTAGCAATGGTGCTTCAAGATTCTCTTCTTGACCATTGAACCATGTTATTTGTTGACAATATGGATGATCCATTTTAAGGTAAGCACGATGTCCATAATAAATACACTTATGCAAAATTCTTGAGTGCCTCACAAAATCCTTAAAGTTGCAAGCAGGACATCCATGGTATCCATGAACACTGAGACCAAACAATTTTCCATATGTAGGAAGATCATGAATCATTAACAATAAGGAAGCTCTTAAAGTGAATTTGATTGAATGAACATCCCTTTAATGTTGAATTTCTTCAAATCCTTTCCACAATTCCATTAGCTCATCATTTAATGGCTCCAGATAAGCATCGATTGTATCAAAAGTCACACTTTTTCTTTCTCAGTATAATCAATGATAGCATTAAGAAAAATGGTTTAGTTGTTGGAATCAAGGAACACTGAGAGGGGGGTTGAATTAGTGTTCTATAATTTTTAACTTTATTAATCTGACCCTTTAAGCACTTATAACATTCAACACAAATAAATATGCATGAACATAAAACAAACAACCATAATACCATAACACAAGGATTTTTACGCCAATCCAAAATATTATCTGAGTATACTCAAAAAAAAAAATCAGAATGGGAATGCACGTGCATTCAAGCACATTGCCTAGAGCTCACTTCTTAGAGATGAAGACTCATTGTCTTACAAAAATATTTAAATTAAATCCATCTGAGAAATTGAACTGAGAAAATAACATCTACTAATGCCTGGTTACAATTCTAGTTAAGCACATTAGTTGATTTCTTGACCTTTTGTCTGATTCTGCTCTTCTGCTATACTCTTCTCTACTCTACTCTAATTTGCATCAAAAATATCTTTTATGCACAAGTGAAACTATGCATAATCACTCTACTATTTGCAACACACACCAACTCTTTGCATCTATCTCCAAAAATGATATAATCAATCACTTATATATATCTTCCACTAATAATTTAATCGCTACCTATCGGCCCAAACAAAAGTATGAAAATATTTGCAAACCGTCAGCTCAATCCTTGGTTAATTCTCTATGCACACCAACCAAAGTTAGACATAGCATAGTAATGACTCAAATGATTATTGTCGAACACAAAAATACTTAAACAATTGCTTCTCAAACATCTGTGATATGTTATATCCACGAAGTCGGCTTTTTGCACTGATAAATAGGAAATTGATCAACTGGATCTTCTAACTTGCACACCAATGAATGTGCACCCTGATGATTCTTGGATAAGATAGTATGTACACCAAAATATCTTCCCTAAGAACCACAACTCAAAATGATAATAGGAAATTACATGTGAATCGATGAATACATTTATGTCGGATGTTCTGTTCTTGCTTGATAGTGAATTACAAAACTTTGATCTGACTTCCAGTATGATAAAATTCTAATGTGTGGATCAAATCATTGACTAGGGTTTCCATCAATGACAACACCAAATGATATTTGCAGTGTCTCTTGCCAACAATCTCCCCCTTTGGCATTGATGGCAACATTTAGTGAAAAAAGACTAAGTGTCAGATCAATAACAAGATCAATACACTGGCACTCTTCAAATTTTCAAAAAAATAACTCTCTCATTGAGATGATTAAGACATTTTTCACTATCTCATTCTCCCCCTTTGACATCAGTGGCAAAGGCAAGAATCCACACACCAAAAATCAAACAAAACTATAATGAGCAGACTGCATATGTACAAAGAGGCTTCTTCAACTTACATAAGCTTGAATAAGTGTGAAAAAAATTTCTTCAGCGAGTTCAAACTTGTGTCCCAAACCTTCTTGAGACTCTCCAAGATAACCACGTGACCGCAAAATAAGTAATATTGCATTTCTGTAGATTCAATTTTTTTCGGATCACTAACCGCCATAACATCTTGTGCTTCTTTTAATGTGCTTAACATTGTTTCCATCTTGGGACCAATTAGTCCTTAAGCTCACAAACTCTTTCAACCATTTTACATTCTTCATGATTTAGGATTTTTATCCTGTCAAGCAGGGATAAAACTTGACCTTCTTGCTTTCCAACAGAGACAGTTAGAGGACTAAATGCTTGAGTGATGTTTGCTAACTATTTCTCACATTCTTTTGTTTTCTTTTCAAAATCCTCAGTAAACAGATAAAGATAGACATGATTTGTAAATGTTACCACCTTCAGACAAAGCACTTTGAATATTCTTTATACAAGTAGCTACCAAATATTTATCCCTAGCTATCATCCCTTTCAATTTACCAATCCTTTTATCATCAAATTCCTTTTGTACTTTATCCTCAATTGATTTCTCAAGAGACTCAAAATGAGTTCTTACAACATAATTTATTTTCTTCAGCTCATCAGAGGGAGTACCAGATGGATCCTTAACATATGTAGGCATGATTTTTTCCAGAACATTGGATGCAAGATTAATCAGCTCACTACCTTCAATGTGAGATTTGAGAATTTCTTCCCTTGCCTTGTTCTGATAGGACCTTTTAGCAGTTCAAAATCAAATTCTTCATATCGTTCTTCCAAAAACTCTTTCATTGCCTTGACAGTGTCTCTTGATTTCACTAGAACTTCCTTTATATCAACTTTCTTTTCGTCAAACATTACTTCCTCAACTACAGATTCTCGTTTATCTTTAGGAATCTCAACTTTTTCAATCAATACAATTTTAGGAGCTTCAATCTCTATAGGTACTTCTGTATTATGCACATTAAGAGGAATATGAGTATCCTCAACTGTATCTTCTTTTCCTTCTTCTTCTGTTGCACCAAATGAGACATTTTCATCATGTGCTTCTTCAGATACAACATCAATTATGTTTCTTAATAAAACTTCCTTTAAAATTTGTTTAGTTTCTTTTGCAAATTCTTTAGTCTAACCAGTCATGAGCTTTTTTACTCTTGTTTTTCTTTTGAGATCTTTCTTGGCACCATTTAGAATTGACTTCATTTCCTTAATGGACATCACTGGACATAAATCTACAATAATTCGCTCTCTCAACTATTCATCTTCAGTTCTTGCATTTACTCTTCTCATTTCCAAAATTTCATAAAGACTTTTGGGTAATGCAAATATTATTTCAATGAGTGCCTTGTTGAAAATTTTCAAGTACTTTATTGAGGCTTCCTCAAGAAATCTTTGACTGGTACTATCAAAGGTGTCATACCATTCATAAAGAGTCCTAAGATTACCATCCTTAATCAATGCATTCTCTACTTCTTTTAAAAACATACCTATTTTTTTAGTTTTCATCTTCTTCTTTGCTTTCACTTCTTCATCGGAGGACTTGTCTTTAGAAACTATTGTTGTCTTTGTACCCTGATGCTTAATTTCTCTTACTCCTTCATCAGATTCTATTTCTTCATCTTCAGAGACTGCCACATAAACTTTTTTCTTTTGTCCTTATTCCTTTTTCCTTCCTTATCGGATTTCTTCATTTTATTTTTCAGATGACTTGATTTCTTTGTAGGATCGGAAGGGAGAGTGGAGCTTCTTGTAGATCTAGTTTGGGCAGAGGATGCTACTGGACTACAGATTCAATTTTGGTTGGCTCTCTTGCTTCAACTTGTTCTCTCTTCCTTCTAGCTTCTCTTACTACTTCTATAGATATACCAATTCTTTCTGCAAAGATTTCCACTTCTTTTCTTACTCTTCTAACTATCACAAGTTTTTTAAGTTCATTTTGTACTTGTATATCCTTTTTTGAAAAAATACTAGATCTTTCTTCTAATGAATCCCGAGGTTTTCTCAACAAATGTTCAACATAGATTTCCAAAATGTGTTCCTCAACCTCATATCCCATTGGCATAATCCAGACTATTATAGGATTTACAACTTCCATCAGGCATTGATCAATATCAACCATAAAATAGATAGTATATTTATACTTCTCCATAATAGATGTGGGAATTCTTTCTCTAACATGCATCATACTCTGAATTTTTTTTAAATAACCCCAGATTGCAGTATTGTTTGTCTTGTTGTCAGCAAATCTTCACAATAAATCTTTGATTTGAGCGGCTATAGGTCTATTACCTTGCCATTGTACCTTTCCAAATCCTAGAACTTCATTCATGAAGTAAAAGAACAAACACAACAATAGATTGCCATACTTAAAGGAATTCTTCTTATCTTTTTTTATTTTACCAAGATTTTCCATTAACTGACTTCTAAGTAACTCACATAGATCATAATCTACATTCTCCTTCACCATCTAATAAGCTGCATAAATAGTTGTGTCGGATAAAGAATTGTCTCAGCTAGAATGATAGATTTTGTAGCTGATGACCATAGATGCAAATCTGACATCTACATCAATGATATCATCAATTTTCATATCTCTCCTATCATAATTTGAACTAGTTGCATCAGTAACTATTTGATTCTTTATGGACTTCAAGATCGATAACCCACCGGAGGAATTTAAACTAATAACAACACTTATAGCTTATTTTGTAATCTTAAAGGGTTGATTCAGCCACATAAATTCTGCATGAACTCAGCTCAAGATATACTGGACCCACTCGCTTTCTTCAAATACGTGAAATTTTAAAATTTGTGTGAAATTCTTCTCCTCTAGGGTTTTGAATTCAAGTTTGACACATAAATCTTCTTCTATAATGTGCTTGTTGTACAAATTAAGTAGTTGTGAGCTTCCTAACTCTTCATTTTTTGTGTGAATGTATGCCCTAATGTCTTCAATATGTAAGATGTCATACAAAATAGACAAAAATGCACCTAATGGGTTTGTCTCGACAAATTTGAAAGGATGCCACTTGAATTTTAGATGGGGTCTATCCTTGATATCAACTACCAATGGAGTATCCATTTTCACAAATTCACAAGTTCACAAATTTTATCAAAAATACCTTTTTTCCGACCTTAGGGGTTTGATCACGGAATCACCTTCACACTTGTAGTTCTGCCAAATTTTTCCAAAGTTCACTTCAGAGCTCTCAAAAATTCTTCTTCTCAAGGTGCAAAGTGACAAATGAAAAATACAAATGACCTTTTATCATTCGCATACCTAAATTTTTTTCGCAATAAATGCTTTTGCCCTAACTCATTCGGATACCTTGTTTCCATTAACTGTGAAAAATAACTCTTCTGCGAACCTCCAACTTAACATAAATAGCTTCTCCAACTATTTCAGCAGTATCTAAGGATCATCAATGCAATCACTATACTCATTCATATCCTAATACCAACTTCCAACAAGGGGTTTGAAGGATTTTCTTGAAAACTCCCCTAGGCCAAAGGCCATAGTCTAATTCCCCGAGGAATTACTAGAATCTGGTGCTGGTGTAGAATCATCTTTTGTAGTAGAGGGATTCTTTTTCACCCATGTCTTCTTCATTTTCTTCCTAATCTCACCTGTAGTGACTTTCCCTTTTCCTTTTTCATCCTTCTGCATGTTTCTCCTTTAGTTTACTGAACCTTTTCTATTTCTACAGAATCTAGTAATGTGACCAGATTTGTTGCAATTGTAGCATAACACATTTCTTTGTCTAGGCCAATTGTTCCAACAATTTTCCCTTGATCTATCAACAATATGACCAAATCTATTTCATGTATAATATCTGACATCTCTATAAAAAAAATTCATCATATTTCTACATTCATTGGATTTATGACCATACTTGTTGCAGTTAAAGCACTGACCGAAGAATGATTTACCATTTGAGTTCATTCTAATTCTACATTGAGAAGCCATATGACCAAATTTATTACAACCAAAACAGTAACCATTGAATCTTTGAGCATTAGGTTGTCTTACCGGATACCTTCTAGATTTGTTCATTTGATTTCCTTGCCTAAATCTCCTTTGTTCGGATCTGGAACTTTCTCCTTCCTCATATCCAAGACCCCGCTTGTCACCTTCTATGCTCTGAATTTTAGTCAGTTCATCAAGCTTGGCTGAGCTAATCTTGACCTTATCCTTGAATTCATTTTCAGTAGCAAGTTCATCTTTGAGTGTAACAACCTATCTTTCAAGTTCTTCTTCATTGTTTCTGGATTGTTGCAATTCAAGTGCTAGATTTATGAATCCATCATTAATTCTATTGCATTCTTTAGATTTCTCTTTCAAGGACTAAGCAAGATTCTCTTCATTCTTCTTTTTTTCTTCAATCTCCTTGGTCATTCTCATCATAATAGATTCCATCTCATGCTTTAGGACTGTATTATCTCTGGTAAGATTTTCACATTCTTTTGTCTTTTCCTTCAGGCCTTGACTCATTTGTTCATCTTCAATGATTTTACCATCATTTTACTTTATTTGATCACAGAGTTCCCTTCTCTTCTCCCTGGAATTATTTATTTTATATTTCAATGACTCAATGAATTTCTCAACATCCATGAGGTTTTCTTGCAATTTATGAACTTAAAATTTTGACTGATCAAGATCATCTAGGGCCACCAAGAGTTGTTTCTAAAGACTTCTTGAGTCCATTAAGTTGATTTCCCTAATCTTCCCCAAGTTATTAAACTTCTTCCAAGGAACTAAGCTCTGATACCAATTTTTGAAATCAAGGAACACTGCGAGGGAGGGTGAATCAGTGTTCTGTAATTTTTAACATTATTAATCTGACCCTTTAAGCACTTATAACATTCAACAAAAATAAATATGCATGAACATAAAAAAACAACCATAACACCATAACACAAGGATTTTTATATGGAAACCTTGTTAGGGGAAAAACCACGGTGGAAGGCCAATCCACAATATTATCTGAGTATACTCAAAAATGTTTTACAGAATGGGAATGCACTTGCATTCAGGTACACTACCTAGAGCTCACTACTTGGAGATGAAGACTCACTGTCTTAGAAAAATATTCAGATTAAATCCATCTGAGAAATTCAACTTAGAAAATAGCATCTACTAATGCCTAGTTATAGTTATGTTTAAGCACATTAGTTGATTTCTTGACTTCTGTCTAATTCTTCTCTTCTGCTTTGCTCTTCTCTAATTCACATCACAAATCTCTTTTATTCACAAGGGAAACTATGTATAATCGCTATGTTATTCGCAAAACACACCAACTCTTCACAGCTATCTCCAAAAAAGATATAATCAATCACTTATATAATTCTGCCACTAAGAATTTAATCGATACATGTCGGCCCAAACAAAAGTATGAAAATATTCGTAAACTCTCAGCTCAATCCATGGTCAATTCTAGATGCACACCAACCAAATTCAGTCATAGCATAGTAATGACTCAAATGATTATTATCAAACACAAAAATACTTAAACAATTGCTTCTCAAACATCCACAATATGTTATATCCACGAAGTCGGCTTTCTGCACTGATAAATAGGAAATTGATCAACCGGATCTTTTAACTTGCACACCAATGAATGTAAACCCTGATGATTCTTGGATAAGATAGTATGTACACCAACATATCTTCCCTAAGATCCTCAATTCAAAATGATAGCAAGAAATTGCATGTAAATCGATGAATACATTTCTATTGGATGCTTTGTTCTTGCTTGATAAAGAATTACAGAACTTTGATTTGACTTCTAGTATAATAAAATTCTAATGTGTGGATCGAATCACTAAATAGGGTTACCATCAATGACAACACCAAATGATATGTGTAGTGTCTCTTGCCAATATTAGTTGTTAACCATGGAGGTAAGTTATAATTTATTAAAAACACTGGCCAAGTTGACCATTTAGTAATTTGATCTGAGAATGGGTTCACCCCATCTAGAGCCAAAACCAACCTTATATTACAAGGATCTTGAGAAAAATCAAGCCATTTGTTATCAAATTCTATCCACATCTTAGAATTAGGAACATGTTTTTTTCCATCAATGCTCTTATTTTGGGCATGTCATTGCATAAGTTTAGCAATGTCTTTGCACCTATACATTCAAAGTATCCATGGGATTACCGAAAAGTCGCAAAGAACCTTTCTAGGAACCATAGTTGATTTCAACCCTTGTCTATACCTCACTTCATGAAATTTCGGACATTCACACTCACTTGCAATATTCTTATAAAATGATACACAACCATTCACACGTGTGGATTTTTTCATACCCTAAGCCTATCTTAGTGATTTGATTTTTATATTGACTTTGTTTTGTTGGAAATTTGGAGTTAAGTGGTAAAAATGAACTTAATAATTCCAATAATTGATCTACACTCTCATTTTTCAACCAAACACCACTTGCAAGTTAATAATTTGAAGGATTTTTTTCAAATGACTTAACTTTAAATTAGCATACATAGGCTTTAAAGCATCCTCCATCAACTTGGCCCAATCATCATTTAGACCCTCATTCAACATTCTATAAACTTCAAACCGTTCATCTAACATTTCTGCCTCTTGATCTATGTTTGGTGCCACTTCATCCATGTTTGTTGCCTCTTCATCTCTCACACTCTGCAATTCTATCATATCTTCATAGTAATTGTAATCCTAAGGGCTTATACCACTATGCCCATATATTATCATATGTCGATAAATCAAATTTATTTTTCTCACCTTTTCACCAAGACAGACATTACATGGACATGGATATTTTTCCACGTCCCTCTCATCAACTACTCTCTCATCAAATGCATGGTATTGATCTATAGTCAACCTTCGACATTGATCCATCTATAATGTTCTATACATAGCAACAAAAAATTGTAGACTAAGAGACAAAAACTATTTTTTTAATTGAAAGGCATTTACATAGCAACATAGTTATAGAGAAAAAAAAATAGAGAGTTTACCTAATGAATTTTTAAAAAAATATTTTTGTAGTTTATATTCAAATTTTTGATTGCATTGCATTGCATAGCTTTCAAACTCAAAGCACTACTTCATATTTCATAGCTAATAACTAGATATTGATAGATGAAAAAAATTCAATTACAATATATTTTTTACAAAGTCAACCTAAGAAGTTATGCAATTACTTCACATTGCATAACTAATAACTAGGAGTAACTACCAATTGCATTTTCTTATCATGGCATTCCATGAGACCGCATTTCTTTGAGGCATTTTTTCAAATAGTTCATTGTCTTGTCTATGCTACCACATTTTTCATACATGTCTACCAAAGAATTTTATCAAACAGTTCACTATCGTGTTGCTATGGCTAAAAGCCTAAAACAAGTGCTTTCGAACAAGCTATGGATTCTTGGAAAAAATCTATCAAAGCATAATAGTAATCAATAGCATAGACAAGGTAGTGAACTAGTCAAAAAAATGCTTCAAAGAAATACAATCTCGTGGTGATGGAATGCCATGACAATCCATAACATTTCACTTGTCATGGCATTCCATCACCATGAGACCAAATTTCTTTGAGGCATTTTTCCAAAGTTCATTGCCTTGTCTATGCTACCACATTTTTCATACGTGTCTATCAAAGCATTTTATGAAACAGTTTGTTACCTTGCTGCTATGGCTAAAAGCCTAAAATGGGTGATTTCAAAACAGCTATGGATGCTTGGAAAAAATCTATCAAAGAATAATGGTAAGCAACAAGACATGGTCTCATGGTTTTTTTTTTGGTGTGAAAATCAACATGATTTTACTTGCATTTTTTGCAAGTTTTAAATGCATTTTTTTGGCAATTTTGTTATTTGAAATGGGGAAAAATATATGTGGTCAGTTTTGTGCATTTTTAATTGTAGGATTATCATAGTTATTGAAAAATGTAGTGTACATGAAGGAATTGAAAAGATGTGTAGATACTTTAAATTATACCCATACTATGCAATGGAATTGAATCATTTAGCAAACCATTTTTTCTTCACAGGGTAGAATTTTCTTGTAGAACAGTTGATTAAGATAACTCTTGTTTCAACTAACCACCCTATGAAATATCATTCATATTATAATTTTGCATGATCTTATCATAGTAAAGTTGATTATGAAACCACTCACCGCTACTACATGGCATCAGTCAAGGAAAGCTAGCAACCACAAGATTTTGTTGGCAGGTTCAATTAAAGATGGGAGATCTTAAGAGTTCTCTCTCAAATTTTGAAAAGGTTCTGGAGTTCCACCCTAAGAATTGTGAGAGCTTAAAATTTGTAGGGCATATATATGCTCAGCAAGGGCAGGAAGAGAAGCCATTGAAAATTTTAAGAAAGGAAAGTTGCATAAATCCACTTGATGCCCATGCATTTATCAAGATGGGTGAGTTATTAATATCATTAGACCCCAATGTAGCCTTATATTCTCTTAAGACAATAAAGTATCTTCTAAATAAGAGCGGAGAAGAAGTACCCATTCAATTGTTAAACAACATTAGGGTTCTTCATTTTGAACGTGATGAACTAGAGTTGGCTCAACAAACTTTTATGGAGACATTAGGAAATGACATTTGGGTTGAATTCATAAATAAAAGCCTCAGCATCAATTCTGCAATTTTTTCTTTGCTCTTTGAGGATATGGAATTCTTCCATCAACTAGAAGAATGTGGTGTTTCACTTGAGTTACCATGGGATAAATTCACAACACTATGTAATCTTGCTAGGTTGTTTGAACAACTACATGATACTTAAAAGGAAAATATTTTATATAGGCTAATATTGTTCAAGTTTCCTAATTATGTGGATGCATATCTACATCTTGCATCCATGGATCAGGCTCAGAATGAGATCCAACTAAGCCTAGGATTGATTGAGAATGCACTTAAGGTGGATAAAAACTCATCAAATGCTTTATCTATGCTTGGAAAAATGGAACTAAAAACAGATGACTGGATTAAAGCAAAAGAAACAATTAAAGTTGAACAAAGTGAATTAGATGCAAAGAATTATTATGTTGACATTTCACTTGGAAATTGGAATTATTTTTCATCTTTTTGAAATGATAAGATGGATCCAAAGGTGGAGGCACAACATCTTGAGAAGGCTAAAGAATTGTATTGTAAAGTGTTGGCACAAAGATAAGGAAATGTTTATGCTACAAATGGGGCAGCCAGTGTGCTAGCTGAAAGGGGTCAATTTGATATTGCAAAGGAAATTTTTACACAAGTACAAGAAGTTGTAGCAGGAAACATCTTTGTTCAAATGCTTGATGTGTTGGTAAATATAGCACATGTTTACTTTTCACAAGGATAGTTTGAGCTTGCAGTGAAAATGTATCAATATTGTTTGAGAAAAATCTATTTTGGCACTAACACCCAAATTTTATTATATTTAGCTCGAACACATTATGAAGTAGAACAGTGCCAAGATTGTAAAATAAAATTATTAAGAGTAGTATATTGTAACTACTATAAGTTTCCAATCAGAAAGCTATAGATTTTGTGTTTAATGTAATGAGGGTTTTGAATTACATTTGAATTCGCTACAAAGGGCATCCCCAAATTCAACTTTGTTGCAGAGGGCCTCATCGACTTCAAATTCATTGCAACAAAATTCGAATTCCTTTCCATTACCCACCTTTTCATAAGTCTCCAGTTCCTCTCCAAACAATCTTTATCTCCCATGCAATACCTAAGCCAATGTAGATGTCAAGTGCCAAGCTAAATGAATAATGAATCGGGCCAAACAATCTTTATCTTTGAATTAGATGAAGTAGTTGCTATAACTCAAAACACCTCAGTGTAGTTGTCAAGTGCCAGGCTAAAAGAATAATGAATCGCACACGCGCAATACACTCCCACCAATAGTTTCTCAAAATATTTTTAAATTTTTTTATCTTATTTGTATTTGCATGACTAACTATTTAGTCATTTTTATTTGCATGACTAAATAATTTTTTAGTCCACAACCAAATTAGTCACTTATTTACTCATTTATAGATGAGTTGCAAAAAAATAGTAGAATCTAGTCATTTTTAGTTGTTATGACTAAAATTTTTAGTCACGTAGTCATTTATTTGCCAAATTCTACTAGTATTCTAAAAATGATAGTTTGATGCAAAATTGAAACAAAACAATGCAATTTTTTCACTTTTTAGGATTAAATAAGAGATGCAATTTAAATGTAATGAAAAATTTGAAACTTTTGTTGTGTTGTAAAATTGCACCCCTTGCAATTTCACCTACATTTTTGTATCCGCTTTAGTGTCCACTCCCTTGGTATTTGTGTAGGCTCGTTTTAGACCTTGCATCAACCTTTTTCCCCTCAGGATGCTCGAGATCCCTTTTCAACAGCTACATTCTTATGTAATATTTGTGTTAAACCTTGTTTTCCTTGTTCTTGCCATTCTTAAATGTGATTTGTCTTGACACAAGTGCACTGCACGAACATCTGCATTCTATGCTAATGTCCCATGACATTTCAACATTCAAATAGTCATTTTTTATCCTTTTGCCACTTGTCAACTGCCTTTGTTGGTTGAAATGACTCGGGACACCTCGTAATGGCTTAGGAACCTTATTTTCCCTCCTCTTCTCTCTTTTAAATCTATCTTTTCATTTCTATTGATCACTTTGATTCTTTCTCTCTTGATATATCTCTTGCCCTCTTGTACATTCTCTTCTATTTCTCTCTCACTCTCTTGCTTGTAAAACTCTCTAAAACTTGCTACATTAGTCTCAAGATCTTAGAATACTTTTTGCAACTCTCTTGGCTCTCATATCTCTATTAATATTTCTCTCTTTGGCTTCCTCAAGCCTTGTAGGTGATATCTCACTTGTCTTGTGTCTTTGAGAATCTTGGGATTTATCACATCCCTTTCTATGCATTTTCTCTCTCATCTTTTTAATATATTGTCTATATGTCTTTCTATCTATTTGTCTATTTGGTTGTCTATGGAGGTGGAAACACCGAAGAAGGGGTTTGATTGAGGCAAGCCCCTAAATAGCCCCAAAATTTTCTATTGGTTTTATGTGTAAAGGTATTGAAGGCATTTATTTTTTGGAGACTTCATTGCTTGGTTCATTGTGAGTACTTTCTTTCTCTTATTCTCTCATTTCATCATTTACACTTCACTTAGTTTACTTTATTTTATTCTTTGTTACACTGTTATTTTTCTATATTTCAAGAGTTCTTAGCTATCAAAACAATAGTAGTCACTTAAGTTATTTTATGTGATTGTCTCAATTTTCAATTTGTACAAGACACCAGTGTGTCATGTTGTCGTCCTTGAGCTGCATTGTTGTCCTTGTTCGAGAGATCACCAGTCTATCTAGAAGACCTATCTAAAACACTCTATTTAATTTTATAACTCCCACCTTTTTATCCCGTCACTTCAGATTTGTTCCTTGAGGTAGTTGAGGACAATTTTCTCACTATAAACTCTTCTTTGTCTTAGAGACTCAGGAGTAGAAAATATCCTCCTCTACAAATTTAACCACATAATGAATGTAAATCAGGTCTAAAGATGACTAAAAACCCTAATTCAAATTATGATTTAATGTAATATAATTTTTTTTGTATTTTTATGCTTTTATGATGCAAAAATAAAACCCTAAATGAGAAATACAAACAATTCAATGCAAAACCTAGATCTAGGGTTTGAAGGACTTCCAATTGCAAAAACTTTTATGATGTAAGACATCAGGTTCACCAAAATATAACATAGAAAAAGAGATCCTAGGTCCTAAATGAAAAGAACCTAGGATGCAAGGGTGGCCTTTTTCCAAATTATATTAATATGTAGATCAACAAGGTGAATAGATTGACTATCAACCATAAAGGTGATCCAATCACACCTAGATCTACATTTGATTGAGGGTGGGAATGGATTGGAAATAATTTAGAATGATTAACCTAATTAGACTATATGCCCAAATATGTAATTTGTAAGATCCTGACAACTGATAGATGGAAATAGTAATTTACAAGTGGATCTGGGAAGTGTAGAATGATATGTACCAACCCAGTAAAGTTGTTTTCAAGAACTATAGAAGAACTGGGTCACCCTTGGGTGAATGGGTTTTTGTAGGGGTGTCTTGATTAAAATTTTGGTTTCTTTGATGTTAGATATGACCTTGGAATTCATGCCTGCAAATTTGTTGAAACACTATCGGATATTTCTGGAATTGAGTTTTTGTGGCTTGACAAGATGTATGACAACAAATGCAACAATGGAGAATTTATTTTCAATCCTACAACTTGCACATTCAAAGAGGGAGAAAATGTTGGGCCATTTTAGGGGCTTGCCCCAATCAAACCCATTGTAATTGTTTCCACTTCCACAAAATCAATGTTGATGATAAATGGATAATTGAAAGGAAGGAATGATGAAATCACAATGTGCTACAACTCACCACCCTTTAATGGCTGCCATGAAGGACCAAAGTCATACACATCTCCTCAAGTATTTGGATATTGCTTGTTTGAATACTTGAATGCTTTGGAGACCTACAAAAAGATGTTATCCTTCACAAAATAATGACAACATGATAACATAAACTCACAAACACTTTGACATGATGCTTGGATCTTGAATTTCTACAATGAAACTCTAATGATGTGCTCTTGAATTGATCTTGAATGCTATTAATGTATTGATCTTGAATGCTATTAATGTTCACCTCTTGCTAGATAGATCTCAAATCATGCAATAACTAGGTATTTATAGGAATTTATTTAATTTCCCAAGAATTAGATCTTGATAGCCAACATTTTCAAGTGGGGTTTTGAATGTTAAATGGTCACTTTGACATGTCCAAAAATGGGTCATGGATAAGAATGAGGACTCATTTTCCCATGGGTGAATGGGTCCTGGCCCAAATTTCCAAGACACTCAATATCGGTGGCAACATATGAGGTGGATGCATTTATTTAATGCTTGTGATTTATTGAAAAGGGGTACAAATGGGCCCCAAAATACATAATTTTAGGCAATTTTGGGGTCAATTAAGCTCAATAATTTAGGGGGGCCAAAACATAATGTGAAATTTTTAAGGTATGAAATTTTGTACACTACATTAATGAATACAAGAAACAAATTAGAGAAAACCATAAAAGAAAAAAATAGTTATATACATCCACAAAACCATCATTTTCTCATAGTATATTTGAGAGAATATAAAAAAGAACCAAAACAATAGATACTGTGGTTTAGTTCAAATGTTTTTCATTATCATTAAAATTTTAATAGAATATTTTTCTATTTTTTATTAAAATGGATTATAATTAATTTTACAAAAGATTGGTTTAATCGAAATGAAAATACAAATATAGATATCTTAAATACATCTATTTAAAATATCGAGAAATATTCAATTAATTTATTTACTTTAGAATTTTTATTTTACTTTGTAATTATTTAAGAATTGCTTCATTTTATTATATTGATTACTTTATTTTTTTTTAAGATTTTTGTTAATAAGTGAAAATTTCCTAAGAGACCAAACTCATTATATCAAAATTCAAAAAATTATAGTATGATTGCTAAATAAATGAGGGTCTAAAATATACGTTTATGAAGAGTTCATAAGGAATATTTATCATTCTAAGTACTAGATATACTCCTTCCTAAAGCACATTTCCAATATATCTTAGAAGGTGGAGAGAGATTAATCAACATAGTTATATTAGGATCCTTTCTTTGAAAACATAAAAATTATAGGTTAAGATTATATATTATAAATTTGAAGTCAAAATGTAACCTTTTAATAGAGAACCTTACTTGTCTATATCAATGTCATCCTCCAAGTCATCCTTTATGAATGCAAAATACTAGTCTATTCCCTCTAGAGGAACGTTACTTGTTGCATATTTTAGAAATTTGATGACATACTTGACTTGTGTCCTTTTATATTCTACACTATAGCCCATGTAGGACATAATAAATGGTATCCATGGTATTTCTATTTTGTCGCCTTATGTCATCCATCCATCAGCCCTAGGGGGAAAACCCACATCAATCATGGTTGAGTATGAATTATTTTTAAATCTAATCTCCTTCAAGGTTGAGTACGCACAAACATTATTGTTCATATAGTTTATTTAGATTCCCCTCCATCTGAAGAGATTTTTATTTAGTTAAGAGTTTTTTTGTTTTTTAATTATTTAAGAATTTTTTATTTTTTTGATCGGTGATAATGAATTTTATTGATTAGAAAGAAAATTACATATATATTTGTGTTACATATTTTTTAAGAGCCCTTTTTCAATAAATCAACTCCTTCAACAAACCCCAAACCCTACCTTCTATTCTCTGAATAAATAATTCAAAAAAAGTTTCATTACAAGAGACAAAACTCTACTTGCCATCCCTGCAAACCCGACAAAACACCTTTAACCCCTGAAAGGAACCCATTAACAGTTCACAAGATTTATGCAATGTTTTTTCTTCCCTTCATTTGAGAGCGAAGGACCATTGCAAAATATTTCTTCTCAATTTTCTTTGCTTTCTTTCCTTTGACTGTTTGTTAGCCATCTTCAACCCTTGCAGCCTACTTCTGCCAATTCAATATTTTGTCTTGAGGGATCTATGGCACTTCATTCCCCCAGCTAGTTACTTGTTGGCTCTATGCATCAGCCTTTTGGTTCCCATATTCTTTCTCTTGTGGCCTCGCCCCACCTTTTTTCTTCTTGACATTTTGGTGTTTCTGCCCCATTCTTGTGTTCCTTCTCTCCACCATGTGTACCAGCTTTGTCACTATTCACTGCTAAACTTCCTTCCTACATCAAGGCCTCATTGATTTTTTTTGTTCCTCCCTTGTTGCACCATTTACCCCAGCTTTCCCACCATGTCCCAACACTCTTGATACCTGGCCCTCTTCTTCCCTATCTTTCACTTGAGGGCTCCACTGCTTCTGCTTCTCCTTCTTTGTCTCCATTGTGTAATGTTGAGGTGCAACATCTTTCCACCATGAGATAGGTTTCTTTGCTCTATTTTTGGCACATTGAGCAGCCAAGTTCCCTATTTTATAATAGACTCTTCATCTAAAGGGTATCCCCTCATAATCTAGGGGTTGCACCCAACAACCATTAGAATTTTTTTAACCATATTTCTTCTGGTAGCTCCTTAGACACATCCATTTCCACAAAAATCCATGCAAAAGTAGAATGAAATAGATTCGAAGACCCTTCATCCATCATTAAAAAGCTTCCTAAAGTGTTCCCTATAGCCTCTAGGCAGGAATCAAACCAAAACTATAAGGGAAAGTTAGGGAGCCTTACCCAGAGAGGAGCTCACTCAAACACTTTAGTGACTGGGTTAAAACTCGATGTCATGGCTTTAGCAGCAATGCATATTTTTCTTCCCAATCCTAGTGATAATCATAGAGGATCTTGTTTCAGTCTTGCTCCTTTTCAAAAACAACAATGAAGAAACCTTTTTCCATAGGGTATATTTGTACATACCCTTCCAGAACATGCTTCCAGTGATTAGAGATCAACTGATGAAGATCATGAAAACTTGGCCAAAATCCCCTAAACCTCCCAACCAAACCTAAACCAGAAAAAAAAAACTTTCTCATTAAAAAACACCTATTGTTACAAAGCGTCATCCAGTTCCATCGTTATCGCTTTGGATGAAGGGGGAAAGATAGATTCCCCTCCTTCCTTTCCTGTCACTACTATTTTTGAGAGCTTCACTTTCAACTTGGGTTGTTTCTATTTTTTCCTAGACACGAGCACCCCAGGCCCCTCAATCCCAACATACCCTATGGAAAAAATAGTCGCTTGATCATTGCTCAAACCAGCTCTAGAGTCCCCAACAGGTCCCTCACCTCCTTCTACAATGAAAAACCCTCTCCTATGGCTTCTTTGTGTAGACCAGTCACTCCTATCTCTATCTCCACTGTGTCTTGCTATTTTGGTATCACTCACTTTCCTTGCCTCCTTCTTTGTTCCCCATTCCTTAATACTATTTCTAGCATCACCATTGAGCCACAATGCACTAATCTATTCTTGATGCTCCTTTCTCAACGAGCAGGAAATGAGAGAAATCCTAGACACAACAGTATATTGCAGCCGACTGTTAGCTCCCATCACACCCTTAACCAAGATGTACTAGTCAAAATTATTTTATTTTATTTGTATTATTTATTTTAATTTTATTTAGAAGAGCTATTTTTATTTTCTTAAGAGTTATTGTATTTATAAAAAAATAAAATTATTTACTTAAGTATTATTTATAGTTATTTTATTTTACTTTAAAATTATTTAAGAATTGTTTTATTTTTATTTATTTAAGAGGTTTTTAAATATCATGACATGATGCTTCATGCATTGCCACATTATAGAATGCCTCTTAACATAATTACTTGTTAATTTAGATTGAAAAAAAAAGGCACAAAAAGTATGATTATATAAAGTAATAGTCAAATCATTAGGACTAAGTATAATAGATTACAAAGAAAGAGGATGATAAAGCATAAGACATTTGGAAATTACATAAAACACCTACCATTTTATATACTCTATGTCAATATGCATCATCTGCACTCATTTCTTCTATTGTGGGTGTTCCTTATACCATTTGCTAAACAAGTTCCATTATCTTTTTTTATATATTGAACAATATTTTTTGTTAACCTAGACATTTGATAGTATAAAATATTGTGAAAATGGTAGAAGTAGATAGCAATGTCAAATGTAATTATAATAATTGTAGTGTATGCTACTAAGGAGATAGAGGTATTAAGTCCATCAATGGTGGGAGGTGCTTCACCCATTTGATGAATTATTTGATTGTTTAGTAGTTTGGCAGTCAAGTCCTAAGTGTTGGATATTTTTTTGATTCAAAAACCATTTTGAGTTTATTTGTATCCCTTGAAGTATGTAGTTGCAATTTACCAAATTGAATACATATATAAATAGTTGTTTTATGCATATTTCTTAACTATATATTGATGTTTTATTTATTGTTTGAAATTGGTTAGATGAAAACCAAGTACATGTGATCCTTCGAAACAATATAAATGATGTTTAAAAAATAATGTAAAAGTTAAAATGACTATGTATTAATTCTAATGCTATGCATTTTTATATTCATCCATATGCCTACATAGAATTAGCAATACACACAAAAATGTGTTATGTCATGCCTCTATTAAAGTGGGTGGACTTAAGATGATTCCCTAAAATGTACATTATGAAAGCTTCCTTTGTGGATTTTTTTGAGAAGATTATGCTTCTCTAGTAGTTTTCTTTAAAAAACATACACCTAATTTCTCTTAAGGGTTTCCCTTTCCTACCTCATTTAAGATTCCTAGTTCTTAGTGATAATAGAATTATCTATGGTGGTTGGAGCATGTTGGTTTATTTTTTATTATATTGGATTCTTGAAACCCTCTAAAAAATCCAATTCTTATTCTTAAAGATTTCAAGCAATTGGCTAATGAAAAAGAGATAGTTGTATTTCTATTCTCCTCTACATTTTAGATTTTGCAAGACCTAGGGTGTAACCTTTAACAATATCAATAGATTATCACTCAATTTATATGAAGATATTAATTTAACAAATATGTTCATGAAATACACCAAGAATTGCATGGAGATCTGTCATAATGGGATAAATTCTTGGAGACTCGTGTAGTACTAGCTTTGAGAACATATGTGAAGCTAAAGAACAAACTAAAAACACAATTCAAATAATCTTCATCTTAAATGACCTTGGACTTGTAACTAGTATTTTCGCTTGTATTAGAACCTTAAATCCTTGGTAACATAGTCAAAATATCATGTAAATGTTTTCTAAACAATAACCTAAAAAAAAGAAATAAAGTCCTATTCATTATTGTCTTACAATAATGTTACTTGAGTTTAGATTCATACAAAATTATTCTTAACAATCCTTGAACATTTTAAGACTCAATATTTTAGAAATAGAAATTTACTCTATTAATTTAATAGAAGCCATGCAAGAAAAATTCATTGCAACATATTGCAAAGATAAACCTCAAAAGATCCTTGATCAATTTTATTCATAAAGAACAAAATGTATAGTGGATACAATTGTATTTGAATCTTTCAAGATATATCCATATATTTGAAATTGCGTATTGTTGTATAGAGATATTTACATTTGCATTCACTCTCTTTCCTTAAAAGATCTAGACAAGACAAAATCAGGCTAAGATAGAGCTCTCTAATTATAAAAGATATCCAAAATCCTTTCAAAATGGCTTGGAATTCCCTTTCATAAAGACAAGGAAGCAAACAAGATTAAATCCATAGACAAATGTCACATTTTCATTTGACAACTTTTCCAAAGTATCAAACCAAAATTGGTACAACTGCTTTGCAAAATATAAAAAGGGGCAACACTAGAAGACAAAATAGTTGTAGAAGCCTTTGTAGAAGATATTCCTCTGATTCACATGATGAGGAAAAATTGAGTGGGTGCATGATCTATCAATTGTACTTTTCTACCCAAGTTGTAAGTGTACTTTCTAAAGGCCATGGAGATGCTATAATTCTCCTAATATGATTCAAATGAGAAGAATATTCCTCCTTAGTCTATTTCTTTGTAGCTTTAGAAAACTTTATTAGAATTATCTCCAACTTGAACAAATTATCCATAACAACATTGCATTTATTCATGTCTATACTATCTTCTACAAGGATAGAACCCATTATGAGAAATAAGATACTATTGAACTCAATTCTCCATGTCTTAGAAGCCTTTACCTCTCCATCCTCAAACAAAATTTTAGGCATAATACCATGCTCAAGATCCTCAACAAGCTCTAAATACTTCTCCATAGATAGTTGATAATTCTAATGGATAACCATATTGTCCTCAATTACACCTAAGTTTTCCAAAGTAACAAATAATTTAATGAGAAAATTAATTTTAAAATTTTCCCTCTAAATCATCTTCTCAATTAACTGTTGGAGTTGAGAAGATACAACACCACAAAAGCCCAAAAGATCTTTGCAAGCAAATAACCTGTTACAAGGAGAAGCAAAGAGAAGCAACAAAGGAAATGCTCAAGAATGTGGAGCAATGTATTCACCTGAAAAATGTAAAATGAATTAATGATACAAAAGATAGTTTTCAACCATATATAGATGAAAACCCTAAAAAGCAAAACCCTAGGCTTGCACAATAATAATTAATAAAGTAATTAATTATTATGTACCTAATGTTAGCTTAATTGAAAAGAGGTGAAAGGGAACTTTACGTAATTAAACAAATATTGTTTAATTAATAAAGTAAATACCCAATTACTCTAACACCCCCCCTTAAGATAGACATAGGGAGAAGCTAAAACCTAGAAGAAGCTACTGAAAGCAAAAGCAATGGGTCCCGGCAACAAGGCCAGATCAGGTACCCATGTACAAAATCAATGCAAACTAAATGAAATGGGGTAAAGGAGAAAACCCAGTGGGAACAAAACTCCTCCCCAAAATAGAATGCAAGGAAGGAATGCAATGCACTAATGAAAGAAGGATAGGAGGTGGATAACATGATACCCCCCATAGACAACTACTATCATATAAGTACATGTAAAATGGTCTCCATAGGAGAGATAGAAAGAGAGAAGAAGGCCCCCCCACAATGAAGAAACTCCTGTCACAATGGTAGATGCCTGATGTAGAATCCAAAAGGAGATCCTGAAGTGGCAAATGATATTCCTCCCCTTGGGAAGAAATGGATTAATGGACCTGTATTGAAGAAACCCTATGAAGAATGATGAACCAATCTGTCTCAAGATGTGTGCCATGATAGGATGCTGAAGAGTCTCACTGTCTTAACTGAAACAAATAATGCCAAATCCAAACTGATGTGGACAATACTGAAATGCAACCTCTGAATGCACGGATAATGGTGGGCGAACAGTGATAACCTGACTGTCAAGGTAGAGGAGATGAATGTCCTCAAAATAATCTTCCAAATCTGCAATATAGGACTCCACAAACAAGAAAGATATGTTTGCAACATAAGAGTCCAAAGTAGATATGTCTGGAAGATGTATGATTCCCTGTTGCACTGAATCAAGAACAAAAAAAGATGTTGATTAAGTCTCAGTCTGAAGAGTAGGAACTGTGAGACAAACCTCTGATCCATCGGAACATGTAAGGGTGTCTAAATACTCAAGCTCCTCTAAAGTATCATGATCAAAGGGTGTATTTTTTCTCCAAGCAATGGGTATGATACAATCTGAAGCAGGATCCTCTGGGAATGGAGATAGAATAGGGTCTCCATAGATCTCCCAAAGACGTGTCCAAAGTGGGTGAGGACAATCAATGTCCACTATAACCAACACAGTGTCATGATCAACACTAGACAATATAACTCCTGCAATGTGATTTCTAATAATATCCCATGCTAATCTACCCTCTAAAGTTGTTGGTTCAGGTATGAGATCATACAAATAAGGCAAAATATTAAGCCACCTACAATGTGTAAGTATACCCTTTGCCCATGACTCATAATTACCCCGTTCCAGAAGAACAACTGAAGGGTGAGTAGAGAAACCCATGATAACTCTTCAAATGAAAAAATTCAGAGACTAATGATCTCAGCAATGATAAAACATATCAAGATAACCCATCCAATGCAAACAAACCCCATGTAGGAGCCAAGATGACCAAGTAATTGAGCAAAGTGTAAAAACACACAAAGATGAATAAAAAATACTTGGTAAATATTCTGGTAAAATAGACTGTAAATTTGGAAAGAGCACTATAACACCTTTCCAACGCCTATTCGTTTGCGCAAAATGGAGTTCGGACGCAAAAGATACGCCCCTTGGAGTGAAAAAACCAAGTTCTGACTTTGACTGGCAAAAAGGACTGCAAAACTGCAAAATCAGAAAAAATTACCAATACCACTAGAATGACACCGGAACCAACTTTCCAACGATATCTCATTTTCGAAAATCAGAGAAAAAATGCCCATTCTACGCCCGATTTAGCGCAAGATGCTCAAAAGGAGAGAAAAAAAACATGTCTCATAGCCCTCAAGGTCTAAAGTCTTTGGCCCCTAGTCACGTGGACGACCAAGGGGCTGGTGGCTGGGAGCTAGGCGCGCGGCCCCTAGTTCCTCATGTGACCTAGCGGTGTGGAGTTAAGCCCTCAAGGGCTGCGCATGCCACCGGTGGTTGGCGCTTAGCGCCTAGTCACCACATGATCAGGTGGGAGTTGTTTGAAGCCCGCGGGGGCTAAGGAGCCAACTCGGGTCGATGAGCTCGGCGGTGTCGGTGTGCTAGGTGGAGCGGTGACCAGAGCAGTGAGCTCGGCAGGGTGGGTGGAGCTCGATGGATGCAGCCAGAACGGAGTCAATGGGGTGAGCTAAGCGCGAAGCTTGGCGGACATGGCCAGAACGGAGTTGGTGGGGTGAGCTCGGACGGAGTCAGCCGAGGCGAGCTGAGCACGGCGGCAGTGCCGACGGCGGAGCGATGGCCGCTTGGTGGCGGATGGGCAGCAGTTGAAAAATGCATGGGCCGCACAAATTAAAAATCAAAAACCTTCATTTTTTTTTGTTTTTTTAATTTTTTTTGCATTTTTTTCTCTGAGGGGGTCGTACTGCCAAACCCTTTTTAAAATTTTTTGCAACCCTAGTTGACTGTGGCCAAAATCGATGATTTGACAATCGATTTAGGGGTTTTTGGGCGCTACGAATCCAATGGTACTGTCCATTTAGGCCCAAAGTGAACCTAAAATTTAGAGTATGCTGATTCCACAAGAAGAAACCTTAGAACCCTAGATTTGCTTCCAATGCAAAAATCTCAAAACAAGAACAAGCAGCTGCAAATCTGAAGCTCTGATACAATGTTGGAGTTGAGAAGATACAACACCATAGAAGCCCAAAAGATCTTTGCTAGTAAATAACCTGTTACAAGGAGAAGCAAAGAGAAGCAACAAAGGAAATGCTCAAGATTGTGGAGCAATGTATTCACCTGAAAAATGTAAAATGAATTAATGATACAAAAGGTAGTTTTCAACCATATATAGATGAAAACCCTAAAAAGGAAAACCCTAGTCTTGCACAATAATAATTAATAAAGTAATTAATTATTATGTACCTAATGTTAGCTTAAGTGATAGAGGTGAAAGGGAACTTTACGTAATTAAACAAATATTATTTAATTAATAAAGTAAATACCCAATTACTCTAACATTAACTACTATCTAGGACACCAAACATCTTGGAGACTCTTGAGTTGATCCTTTACCTAGATATGAGTGGCATGAATAGCAAAAATTATATTATAACCATTCCAAGTATTTTTATGATGACCTAAAATGAAGATAACGTATGTCTGAATAGGCTATCAACAATCTCTGATAATTTTTCTCACTTACATCCTTATATTCCTCAATTCCTCCTTTCTCTCACTGATCTCCTTCAACTTGTTTACTTCCAAGGTAAGATCCATATTCTCTTGATTTTCCTTATCTCCTACTACAAGCTAAGGAGATAGAAGCAGTCCTATAACAATATTAACTTGCTCCTGAAGCTTTAAATTTAGAGCATTTACCTTAAATCTAGGTTTGCTTCCAATTTTTTTTATAACCACTTTAGTGAAAATAGTTATATTCATAGTTAATATTACTTCTTGTAGGGCACTGGTATCCCCCAATATTTTGATAATTAAGTTTCCAATCAATTCATTTGTATCATTGATCACCTTGGAATTTTTGGTCTCACAAAAAATAGACCAAATTTCCAAGGTCTCGTGTCTTAGATTAAAACCTGGCCCAAAATATAATGCATCTACTTTCTCCTCAAATGATAAAACTAGGTTATCACCCTCTTGCCTCCTGATAGTATTAAATGCAATTGCAGATGATATATACCATCATTGCAATAGCATACATCCATTTTCCTTTACAATTTCCCTTCCCTTTTTGGGGGGTCATGCTTTATAGGTCAACATTAATCTCAACCCATATTTTAAATAAAATTTTATCCTTATTGTTCTTTTTTATCCTCATTTTGCTTCCTTCATTCTTTTCCTATTTAAGACTTCACCTTTATTCTTCAAGAGGAAGTATTTTAATTCCTTGGTGATGATGAACTAATCATCTAACATGAATCAATTACATGATATGGCTCTAACATCATCCACCACTTGCCTACCAATTTCAAAATTTATCAACAATCTATCATTGGAGGGTCTTTCAACCATAACCCTTGATAGTGGTTGTATCACTTGCCTCATGCCTTAATCATTTGGAAACTCATCAAGATCCAAAGGGTAATCCACCAAGGATTTTGTCATAGGATCTTTTTGATACAATAGTGTGACCATTTGAGGGCTTAATTATCTTCCACTTGTGAGGAGGGACCAAGTCTATCAACCTAAGCTAGATACATAGGTAAATTATCCAATAAGTTGGTTGCATTGTCTATCATCATCATGATTCTGAGGATAGGGTCTTGAATCTCTATATGTGCACCCTTGTAAGAAGGATCTACCTTATTTCTCAATTCCTTTGTAATTTGTAATTTTACCCACTATTTTTGTAATGCACCAAGTTGACATGCTCAAAATAAAACTTTATGGAACAACTTTATTTTTAAAACAATCACAAAAAGGTTGTTAGTGTGATAACAAGTCACACTTGTACAACAATGTGTACACAAGTGTCATGAGAAACACAATGGCACAATACCAATAGCAATAATAAAACCTAACCATTGCATAATCAAAGTGGAAATAGTGGAATACTAATTTTCATGTGATAAATCTACCATGGCAAACCTACGAGAGAGAGGACGACACCTACATGACGATCGATTGCAAACCCATAATCACATTCTCTCACAAAACCATACTAAAATAGGATGATGGAATCATCAACCTTCAATCCATATCTAGACACACTTAACAAATCTCAACATCAAGGTCAACCTTCACAAGAGCTTTCCTAGCTAGGAGGCACAAACTCTCCACTAATTTGAATAATGGTGAGTCCACAACACCATCCAAGACTACTCTAAGACACATTCATTTTAAGTCCAAATGAAATGTTCCTAAGTTCATTTTACCATTACATTTCATAAGCATAAGAATACATAACATGATCATGCTTGCTTCCAAGATCGAGTCACGTAACTATAAATAATTACACTATCCATTATCCATGGATTATAATCCATCTCAAGAAGAGAGGTCTAAATTAACATAATATTACAATTACATCAAATAGGACTCAAATTTCCTTTACATATATAATTTACATCAATAAAACATGAAATACTTTATACCACATGAATTCATCTTTGACTCCACTATGATCCTTTGATCCCCAATAGTGATTCCCATGCCACTCAACCTCGTGGAATCAAAAGGATCCACTTCCATCGTGTTAGGAGATAGTCACATGTGTCACAATCATAAAACTCATGCAAAACACATTAGAAGATGGCTTAAACACACACCATACACAAAAAATACACTTAATATACACATCATATCAAAATACTTTCCAAAAAATAAGATGGATCAATGGTACATCATAATTCCATATTGAGCATAGTCATCAATGGTACAACATAATCCACATTGGGCCAACTCACCAATGCCATAACAAAAGGATCCTCATTGGGAAAACTTGCCAATGCCATAACATAAGAAATCTTCATTGGGCAACTCACCAATGGCTTAACCAATAGACACATGGAAGGACATTATCATCTTTCAAGTACTACTCAACTACACTAGTGTTAGATATTAGAGAGAAAGAGAGAGAATGTCATTATAGAAACTCACATGCGGCTCACCATGAAACACAGAAAAGGATACTTGATCTTATAATTCTTATGCTCCTTGAGTGGCTTGTCTTCCTCAATCATCCTTAGCCTATATGAACACTCAAGATATTAGAGGGATCTATGTATTATCTTAGTCAATTAATTACCCATGTTTCATTAGTTATCACTTAACTAGATAACTCCCCAACTTTGATCAAACTACTTTCCACTTTGGGTCAGGAACATGTTAGGATTCATTCCCATAACTCTCTCTAATACCTACACCCTAAGCTCATCACATCTTGCAATGAATGTGGCATGCAAAATAATGCACAAAATTCATTTTTTAAGAAATAAAACAAACATATCTCATAATGTTCTAAATCAACAACAATTAAGGGGACTTTTTATTTCACATTAAAACTCATCCAGAATCAATCAGAAATTCAAATTTAAAAAAAAATTCAAAAAAAACCATTCATTTTCCAATTTCACCATTAAAGTATGCTTGAAAATTTAAACTTCAAATTTCAATTTTCTAAAAATACCCTTTGGTTCTAAATCAAAAATAAGTAGGGAGACTTCTTTCCCTGCATTAAAATCCATCACAAATCACTCCCAAATTCTAATTTTCTAAAATTAATTACAAAGAAAAAACCATAAATTTCCCAATTCCACCATTGAAGGAAAGCTTGAAAAATTAAAATTAAAATTTCCAAATTTTAAAAAAATCCTTTTACTCTCAATGTACCCAAAAACACACTTTTAAGGTAAAATTCATATTCCCATGATTTTAGAATTTTTTGCCATAACCATGCCTCTATTTGGGCATTTTTAAAAATTTACAAAAATAATTAAAACCTACTCTAATTATAAATTTGAAAGAGCATTGGGTTAATACTCCACTAATTACATACAATTTCTTTGAAAGTAAAAATGATGAACAAAGTAGGAGAAATGAAGAACTTAATTCAAATTTTATCAAAAACAAAATTGGAGAAAAATTCATGCACACCCCATGAATCCACAAATCCAACCATAATCACATTCCCCTTCCCATTCCTATCCTTTTGCATCGAATCTCATCCAATTCCATTTGCAAATGCATTCCAAATTCCATTTCCAAAACTTTGCAAGAAGAGGGTTTTGAGAGAAAAAAATCCTCCAAATCAAACAATTTTATTAAAATCTTATTCCTTTTTCCTTTTATTCCATTTCCTTTTCATATTTTCTATTTTATTTTTTTTAAATGTCCAAATATAAGTAAAACACTCACATTCAATAATTTGAAGTCGTTTAATTCCATACGCTTAATTTGATTATAAACATACCCCAATCCCAACGAAATCTAAACAATTAAATTAAATACTAACTTATACTTTTATTTTCATTTTCCCACATTTTTTCCAAAACATATAAAATATTTTGATAATCACTATAGAAATCATTTAAATTCCTAGAATTTCATTTACAATCAAAAAGGTAATTAAAACTATTATTTAAATATTCACCTTAATTTGATTCCATGATTAAAATATGATTAAATCATGCAATATTAAACTTATTAAATATTTTTATGGAAAAGTATGAAATTAGGAAATCAAAGTCAAAGCATACACTAATATTTCAAAAAATGGATGAAATCCAAAAAAAATCCTCGGATTCGTATCCGAGTTCAAATAGGGTCAAACATGACATATATACCATACTCAATTCGAGAATGATTAAGGAACGGATAGGGAGGCTTAATGTGATATCTTCAAATTAACCACTGTTGGGGAATAACTCAAACTTGTGTAGCCAAGTGGAGAAATAACCTTATACCTGTAACCATTCAACGCACATCAAGGTACCTTCTTAATGTATATATAATTGAAGCACAACATAATCATCCAATGTGGTCCAATAGCATAAAGCATAAATAACATCCATACATATATCATATAAGTCCTTTCTTTTCAACATCAATAATCAAGATCACATTTGTGTTGCACTATGTTGTCATTAGTGTTGTCATTGATTTCAACCTCTTGTGTGGTTATGATGAGAAGGTGTTTGTGATGTTAAGTAGGTGTTGCAAATACAACAGGGTCACTTGGTTTCCAAGTGCTTTTGAGAAAATTTGTATAGAGATTGTACAAGGTGATAGGGATGCGTTTTGTATTTTGTTTCACATTTATTCATTCTTGAAGATGTTCTTGTGTAGTTTTGATATGATGTTCAATCATATTCAAAGGTGTTATATCCAGAGTTTCTGGTTCTGGATCATGTGGCGGTAGAAGATATGTTTGACACTGTGTTGAATTGTCTCTGGTTTGTGAAGAGGGATATCTAGGAGAAATGGAATTGCTCTGCATTTGTCTGTGTTGAAGTTTCTTGTCTTGAAAATTTATGAATAAGCTAATAGTTCTTGTATCTATCTTCCCTTGGATGGTTTGGTGTTCAATTGTTTCACAAACTTGGTTCATGAATTATATCTCAGCGGTAGGTTGATTGGTTTCACAAGATGATACTATTTTTAGTTTCATGTGTTTGTACCAATGTTTTTGAATATTTTATTGGTGTTGGAATATTCCAAGATATTTTTTAATGTTGCTATATGGTCCGCATGATGTTTCTGGACCTGGTGAAGTGTGTATGTGGCTACTTGGTAGCATATCAGTTTGTTCAACCTGGTGTGTTAGCACTATTTATGGATGTGTTTCATGGATTGTGGAAGCCTGGTGTAGCATGTCGGTATAAATTTGTTTCTTATTTAACCCTTGGTGTGTTTCGCCTTCACTTCTTTCCACCACAAAAGTGTTTGGTGTTGACCTATTTGGTGGTTGCATGTTTAAGGTGCATACACTTCATTGAATTTGACTTGGAGAAGGTTATTCATGGTTGCAGAAGATGTATATGCAAGTTCAATTGTTGGAGAAGTGTGATATGATATGTGGTGAAAAATGATGTGTATATGATCATGTGTTAAGATCTGAGTGTGAGCATGAGTGCCTAAGACTATCAAAAGTAATGAGCAAAAGGTGTCTACATTTCAATGTGCCTAAAGTTGATGGAATTAGTGAGTTGAAGGTTGCAGATGGTTATGGTGGTTTCTCCTATTTCTTTGAAGAAATGAACCTCCTTGTAATAGTCTCTTTGTAATCTCTTGTTATCCAAAATAAGTGATCTTTCCGAGTAGTGAGACCTTGGCAGTGAGCCTTTCTTTTTCTTTTGGATAGTGAGTCCTTTGGGTAGTCATCCCCTTTGGTAGTGAGCCTCTTGTAATTGATTTTGATATTCATATAATGAGCTAATCCTCGCCATATTTTTCCTCTTATTGGTTTTTCCACATAAAATCTAGTGTTCTATTGTGTATGTTTGTTCATGTGTTGATGTTTCATTTGTTTATATTTAGGATGATGCTCAACAAGGGTTTGAATAGTAATAAGTGTTTAAAGGTTTTAATGCACAATTAATTCACCCCCTCTTAGTTTTCTTGTGTGTCTAAAAATTGGTATCATAGTAGAGGTTCCTTGGAAGAATCTTAACCACTTGAGGTAGATCCAAATGTCTTATAGGAATGGTATCAAATTCCCTATGTTTGATGGAACAAATTATACCTTCTAGAAAGCAAGGATGGAAGCCTTTCTTGTCTCATTAGGGTTTGGTGTATGGAGGTCAGTTGAAGATGGATATAATATGCCTACCACTCCTTTAACAAGTGAAGATGATATCAAGTATTATGAGAACAATGAAAAAGTGAGGAATGTTATTTTGAGTGGACTCTCTAATTTAGAACTTGTGAAAGTGATAATCTACAAAACTACTAAAGAAGTTTGGGAGAAGTTGAAAATAATTTGCAAAGATGTTAAGGTCAAGCAAGCAAAGATACAAAATTTCAAATCCAAATTTGAAACCCAAAGGATGTCAAAGGATGAATATATTGTAGGGTACATGCTAAGGATGGATGAAATTTTCAATGTCATCAGTGGTCCTGGTGGAAAACTAGAGGAAAGTGAAATTGTGAAAAAGGTATTGAGAACCCTTCCTAAATCTTATAGGGCTAAAAAAAAAATCTATTGAGGAAGCTCAAAATTTGGATCAATTTTCTAGGGATCAATTGTTTGGTGCATAAACTACTTTTTAATTAAGAGATTTTGATAAAGATACCTCAAGGAAAGAAAATTATTTTAAAGTCAACAAGAAAGAGAGGAATGATGAATCTGATTTGGATGATCTTGATGAAGTGGAAGCAAATTTTGTAAGAAGATTGAAAAAGAGCACTGGAAAATACAAAGGTAATTTACCTTTCAAGTGTTTCAATTGTGGTAAGATAGGTCATTATGCTTCAAAATGTCTAGGAAAAGTTTCAAATGATAAACATCAAGATCATAAAGGTAAATCTTTCAAGAAGAGTTATTATGCTAAAGAAGACAATGGTACATCTAATGATGAGGAATTAGACTATCTGGATGATGAAAGTGATAAATTGTGTTAATGGCTTTGAATGTTGGAACTAATTATACTAACCTTGAAATATGTGTGAAGTAAACTACTCCATAAATTGGCTATAGTATTAAAGGAATTGTGTTGATTGCCTTTCATTCAAGAGAGGAGAGAAACTATTAGATAATTGACAGCAGATGCTCAAATCATATGATAGGTGATAAGAGTAAGTTTATTAAACTTGAGAAGTATGATGGTGGTCCTCTTAAGTTTGGTGATGGCACATCTACTAAGATCTGTGGAAAAGGTTCAATTAGTTTTGATGGCAAGCATAAGATAGATGATGTTATTTATGTTAAGGGTCTCCAACATAATATGTAGAAAAGGATACAATCTAGTGTTTCAAGATGATGGTTGTGAAATCAAAAAAGGAAGCTCTAGAACTCTAAATTCTATAGGAATAAGGATAGAAGGGAATGTTTAATAGCTCAAAGGTGCTGGTGGTAAGTGTTTTATGACTCAAATCAATGAAATTTGGCTATGGCATAGAAGAATCTGTCATATCAATTTTGATATCCTAGTGAAGAGGAACTCTATGCATGCTATGAGACATCTGCTAGGAATTACAAAGCTTATCAATATAATTTGTAAAGAGTGTAGGTTTGCAAAACAAGAAAAGAAGAGGTTCAAAACTAAGGAATACTCTACTATAGGATCTTTGGAGTTGGCGCATACAGACCTATGTGGACCTACCAGAACAAGAAGCTCTCAAGGTGATGGGTATTTTATGTTGTTAATTGGTTTTTACTTTAGAATGATTTGGATGACCTTTCTCAAAGAAAAATCAGAAGCTCTAGATAAGTTTAAAGCATTTAAATCTATGGTTGAGAATGAAATGGATCTAAAAATCAAGTTTTTTAAGGTTTGAAAAAGGTGATGAGTTCACCTCCAATGAGTTTAATAGTTTTTGTGAAGATCATGGGATAAAAAAGGAATTTATTAGCTCCTAGGACTCCACAACAGAATGGGGTCATGGAGAGGAAGAATAGAACAATTATTTCAAGTAGCAAGAACCATGTTGAAGGAAGAAAATCTACCAAATGTCTATTGGAGAGAAGAAACTCATACTATAGTTTACATTGTCAGTAGAGGACAAGCAAGAGTGAACAATTCAAAGACACCCTATGAGCTATGATATGGAAAAAATCCTATTGTGAAATATTTTAGAGTGTTTGGAATTAAATTTTATATGAGGATGGATGAAGAAAACTAAGGAAATTTTGATGCAAGATTAGATGAAGGAATCTTCCTTGGATATTCTACAAATAGCAAGGCATGCAAGTGCTACAACAAAAGGCTAAAGAAGATAGTTGAAAGAGAAAGTTTCAAAGTGGATGAAGAATCACATCAAAGCTTAGTGCTAATATAATGATATGAATCTGATGAACCCCCTTGTGGAGAAGAAGAAAAAGAATAAGGAAATAAAAATTAAATGCTAGTGGAAGAGGAAGAAGCTTCAGAAAATAATCCTAAAACTCCTAAGTATGTGTATAAAAATAAATATGAGGAACAAATAGTTGGAGACAAAAGCAAAGATGTGTTGACTAGAAGAAAATTTTCTATGGTAGAGGAACAAGTAAACTTTTCTTTAATTTTTGAAGTAGAACCTAAAACAATCACTAAAGCATGCAGGGATGAAAATTGGGTCAAAGCTATGGAAGAAGAAATGAGGCATATTGAGAAGAATCAAACATGGGAATTGGTTCCAAAATCAACAAACAAGAATGTGATAGGAGCTAAATGGGTTTTCAGGAACAAACTGTATGATAATGGAGAAGACTTTATTAAAAACAAGGCTAGGTTTGTGTATAAAGGCTACTCATAAGTGGAAGGAATACATTTTGAAGAATTTGTCTCTAGTAGCAATAAGGGAGCCTATTAGGATGTTTTTGACTTTTGCAGCACATAAGAACTTCAAGGTATATCAAATGGATGTAAAGTCTACATTTTTTAATGTGAGTTAGAAGAAGAGGTATACACTGAACAACCAAAAGGTTTTCAGCTGTCAAAAGATCTTGATATATTTTAGAGGTTGAAGAAGGCATTGTATGGGATCAAACAATCTCCTAGAGATTGGTATGCAAGACTAGACAAGTACTTATTATAGCAAGGATTCAAAAAGGGTATTGTAGATAGCAACCTTTACTTAAAAGTTGAGAGAGATCAAATTCTAATTGTGGTTGTGTATGTTGATGACATGATCTTTGGAGGAAATGAGGCAATGTGTAAAAATTTTGTAGAGGAGATGCAAAATGAGTTTGAAACATCAATGTTTGGGGAGATGACCTTCTTCGTTGGGTTGCAAATCAATCAATCAGAAAAAGGTATATTCATTACACAATCAAAATATGTTAATGAAATGTTAAATAATTTTGGAATGGAGGACTCTAAACTAGTATGTACTCCCATGGTTACTGGTTGCGAATTGAGAAAAAATGATGAATCTCCTAAGATAGATCATACCAGGTATAGATCCATGATCAATGGATACTATATCTAACTGCAACTAGACTTGATATTATGCATGCAGTATGTCTTGTGGCAAGATTTCAAGAAGATCCTAGAGAATCACGTGTGGTAGAATATTCAAGTATTTGAAGAGCACTCTGAAATAGGTTTATGGTATTCTAAGGATATTGACTTCTCTTTGAGTGCTTATACAGATGTAGATTGGGCAAGTTGTGTGGATGAAAAAATAAGTACAAGTGGATATGCTTTCTTCCTTGGAAATAGACTAGTTTTTTGGTTAATTAAAAAGCAGGATTTGGTGTCATTATCTACTATAGAGGTAGAATATATTGTTGCAGCATCTTGTTGCACACATGTGTTATGCATAAAGTAGACATTGAAATATATCAGGGTATGATATGATGAACCTATCTCTCTCTTGCGTGATAAAACAAGTGCTATCAAAATTTCAAAAAAAATGGTAATGCATTCAAGAACAAAGAATATATCTATCTAGTATCACTTTCTAAGAGAGAAAGTTGTTGAGAATGAAGTAAAGTTAGAATATGTGCCTACCAAGGATCAAATAGCAAACATTTTCACAAAGGCTCTTCCAAAAGATAAATTTGAGTATCTCATAAACAAGCTAGGGGTTATTGCCCCCCCTTTCAACTAGATGTATAAAATGGTGCATTTATCTAGGGGAGAAATTCATGATGTATTCTTCATCCTAGACTGATGAAGTCTATCTCTCAGGGGGTAGGTAGTGGTATATTTGGTCAATGCAATCATGGGGAAAATATGTTGTGCCTAAAAGTGAGAGAGAGAAGTGTAGTATGCAGGTGTTTCCTTTTCCGTTGATGTCAAAGGGGGAGAAAGAATAAGAGGGAGAGGAAGAAAGAAGTTTGAAAAAAAATAGGAAAATAAATGTTCAAGTAAGGGGGGATTTTGTTGAGTGTTGGAGATACAAATTTTATTTTGTCGATGATGGTTTTTTAGTAGGCGTTGCCATCAATGACAAAGGGGGAGATTATTGCACTATGTTTTCATTGATGTCAACCTTTACTGTGGTTATGATGAGGTGTTTGTGGTGTTGATTAGGTGTTGCAAATGCAACAGGGTCACTTGGTTTCCAAGTTCTTTTGATAAAATTTGTATAGAGATTGTTGACAGGGATGTGTTTTGTATTAAGTTTCACATTTTTTCATTCTTGAAGATGTACTTTTGCAGTTTGGATATGATGTTCAATAGTCTTCAAAGGTGAGAATGTTTTTTTTTCTGGATTTACTGTGTATAGTTTATTTACATCAACATTTTGGATCACACTCTGTGACCCATCATCAGGATGAAGAGAGTTGTAAGAGAAAAAATGGGTGAATGCAAACCAAGCTTGGATATAAAGAGGAGAAAAGGATGCAAAAGATTCAAGAAGGGTAATGAACATGAGGAAAAAAACTGAAGAGAATTAGAAAATAGATTAAAAAAAAGGGGAAATAGGAAAAAAAAAACCAATAAAGGATCCAAAAGAAGAGAAGCAAACAAAGTTCAAAAGCAAAATTATATATGTAAGACACTTATAAACATTATTTATAAACAAAATAAACAAAATTTATAAATATTAAGGACAAAAAATAAAATTAAAAACAACCCAAAAAAACTAAAAGAAAATGAGAAATGAGAAATGAAAAAGGATAAATAATATACCCACACAAATAAAATAAATAATTAATAATAAAAGTATATATATATATATAATAAAAGAATATATATATAATATATTATTTTTGTTTTATATATATATATATATATATATATATATATATATATATTTATATATTGTTTTAACTATATGTATGGTTATAGCAATATATAAAGCAATAAAATATAAAACACAAATTATATATATATATATATATATATATATATATATATATATATATAATTTTATTACTATTATAAAGAAATAAAAATATATATAAACAAAAATGAGAAGAAACTATAAGACTTACAAAGAAATAAAGCAATAAAAATATAAAACAAAAATAATTTTTTTTTTTCTTTTATTATTGTTATAAAGAAATAAAAATATATTTATATCCTGAGTTTTAGGTTCTGGATTTTGTGGCAATAGAAGATACATTTGATAGTGTGTTGGACTATCTCCAATTTGTGAAGAGGGATATCTAGGAGAAATAGAATTGCTCCACATTTCTCTGTGTTGAAGTTTCTTATCTTGCAGATTTGGGAATGTGCTAATAATGCTTGTATCTATCTTACCTTGGATGGCTTGGTGTTTATCTATTCCACAAGATTGGTTCGTGAATTGTATCTCAATGGCAAGTTTACTGGTTGCATAAGATGATAATATTTTCAATTTTATGTGTTTGCACCAGTATTTTTGAATATTTTGTTGGTGTTGGAATATTCTAGGATAGTGTGTAATTTTTTATATGGTTTGTAGGATTTTTATAGACCTGGTGAAGTGTGTATGTGGTTACTTGGTAGTGTTAATGTTGGTTTGGCCAATCTGGCATGTTAGCACTATTTGCAGATGTGCTTTGTGGATTGTGGAAGCCTAGTGTAGCATGCCAATATAAATTTGGTTCTTGTTTAACCCTTTGTGTGTTCTACCTTCACTTATTTCCACCGTGGAAGTGTTTGGTGTTGACCTATTTGGTGGTTGCACGTTTGAGGTGCACACATTTCATTGAAGATGACTTGGAGAAGGTTATTCATGGTTGCAGAAGATATAAATACAAGGTAAATTGTTGGAGAAGTGTGTGATACGATATGTGATGTGAAATTATGTGTGTATGATTGTGTGTTAAGATCTTAGTGCGAGCATGAATTCCTAAGACTGTTGGAAGTAGTGAGCAGAAGGTGTCTACATTTCAGTGTGTCTAAAGTTGTTGGAGGCGGTGAGCCAAAGGTTATAGATGGTTGTGGTGGTTTCTCCTATTGCTCTAAGGTATTGAACCTCCTTGTAAAAATTTCTTTGTAATCTCTTGTTATTCGGAAGAAGTGATCTTCCTGGGCAATGAGTTTCTTTTTTCTTTTGGCCAGTGAGTCCTCCGGGTAGTGAGCCTCTTGTAATCTATTTTGATATTCATATAGTGAGCTAATCCTCACCATGGTTTATCCCTTATCAATTTTTCCACGTAAAATTTTGTGTGCTATTGTGTATGGTTTTTGAAGGGTTGATGTTTCATTTATTTATATTCATGACGATTCTTAACAAGGGTTTGAAGATTAATAAGGGTTTAGATATTTTAATGTACAATTGATTCATCCTCCTTAGTTTTCCTATTTGTATAAAAAAATTATCACAACATAAATAATGTATATCCATGAACTAAAGCATAATGATAACCCAAGCATGTAAATATATTATATGAAAACAATCAACATGTTGAGGAACATCATCTTGAACATGCAGTGATTCATACACACCATTTAGAGCCATAAAATAATCACCACAAAAATCATGAGGAGATGGTGAAGCTAAAAAATTGATCTCAAATTAACAAGATGCAAATGGGAGGGGCACTACAATTCTCTTTTCCTTGTGTATTTTTCCTTTAAGGAGAAATTTCTACTTGAATCCTCAATTAGGTTATATTCATGCATAAATGTTACCATTTTATACTTTATCCCAGTATCATGAATGAAATTCTCATGATGACACCTTCTTATTTTATCTACCCTCATCTTGTAGGGTTTCAAACTATTTAACAATAATTCCAAACCCTCTTTGGTAGTGACTTGAAAGTCTAAAAAAATTAATGTAGAGGGAAAGATGGCATGCTTCTTGTAATTCTTGAAGTGAGTCTTACTTGACTCATTTAGTTGTCATATGATCTCCCAAAAAAAAAAAAAATTGGGATAGATTTGGGAAAGATCTGGGATGCAATACAAGAACAATAAACCCTAATCATTGTGGCATATGAGTAGAAGAACTAGTCAACCCAATTATGGTCAAATCCGAGCTCTAGCTATAGGTCCTTTGGTATGAGGAATCTCCTAAAATTCTCATACAACCTCCAATCTACTTGTTGGCACACATTCCTTATTATTTATCTAACAAAAATCTACTCAAATATGTTGTAGTTAGAGTTGTCACAAATATTGTCCTAGATATAGGTTCATTCTTGCACTAGCAATAACCTCTTCTAAGCTTCATGGGACCTAATTTGCATGTGGGGAGACCATATTTTCCTCCTACTAAAGAGTTGGATGTGGCATAATAGAAAGTACCATTTGAAATGGATAATATCCTCATTATCCTTAATTGCACATAGGGATTTATGTATTCCATCTAAAATAAAAGCAACATAATTATAGAGCATGTCCACATCCCCACTTTGAATATCCACTACTAATACCATCATGTTGATTGGTAATTGAGTCTTACAGTCCATTCCTAAGACTTGACATAGTTCAAAGATGTCATAATTAAAAGGCTCCAACTTTTTGATGAGTGTTTTAGCACTACACAACACAGGTAAAACACAAGTGTTCTATCTCTATTGAAAGGTAACTCTCTGTAGAAAATTTTAGAAAATAACCCCAAGGTTTCTAAAGTCGGGTCTTTATAATACAAAAAACAACTCAATGATGGTGTGATTTTTTAATAATCACAAGGGGAATTAATGGTTTACAAGGTTGGAAGCTTATGGGGTTGTGATGAGGGTTTCAAGAAGTCTGAAGACTAGTAAAACCCTAGCTATTTTTTCAAAACAACAGTTTGAAAATAATCTTTTCATCAGATATAATAGCTTGAGTGATGTTGGAAATCCTATACTAACACATATTTATAAAGAAATAGAAAAATATTTAAGGGTTTAGAGAGAGATCCTAAGTTGAAACCTAATGATAGTTACAACAATGGCTAATGATTCAGATAAACAAACTCCCATAAACTAATTCCTGCTTAACCAGAACTAAGTTAACAATATCACAAGAACAGAGCAATCTTCTAAGGTGATCTTTATATTTTGAAGACTGTAACATTCATACACAAGTGCATAAACATACACAGTTGAACTTAAGAATGTAGGATGAGCTTAGACTAACCTTGCAAAGTAACTTACAAGAAAAAAATTATGAAAGGTATGAGCATAAACTAAGAATACTAAAATTAAATTGAAAGATAGAATCATGCATACATTTAGAAAACACAAGGAATTCACCAACACTTCAATGCCTTCACTTGTATTACTTCAAAATTGCTTCTACAACAATTCATCTCTCTCTTTGCAAATTAGAGGAAGCTACTATTTATAGATTTTATAATATAAATCAATGGCACAGCTTAAATTACATTCAATGGCCCAGATTTACTACCTTTTAGGGTTTGAATATATTAAATGCATTTACAATATTCTCCAATATTCCTATCCTATTTTGTATTCAAGAAATATCCTACAAAATCCCCAAAATTTGGATGCACGCACTTTTGAGGCAATTACTTTTGTCCTGTAGTTGGAATTTACAGAAATTTATCTTCTATAAAAATATTTCTAGCTTCTTTTTATTTCATAACATATTTTACAAAATTAATCAAAGCTTTTGAAAGTTTCTCCTGAGGTGGCAGCTAAGCTTTGTGATTTTGAATTTTTTGCCTTATATTCCTCCATTAATTTGGTGTGTAGTTCCACACATGAATTTCTTCTTTGTACCATCATTTTTGATTTAGTAAATGCACAAGTGATAAAATCCAAAAAAATCCTGCAAGATTATCCAAATCCCCTTTCTCTATCATGTTTCTCCATGCCTGCTTAATTGGACCAACATCCAATTCTATTGCAAATATTTCTGCACTAGTTAGAAGCTCCAAAATTTTATCACAGCCAACCATTGAATCAATGATTCTTTCCTCAATCATCTGCAAATCAGCTAACACCTTGGCCAAGATCTCTCACTGAAAATTAATGGAAAATAGCCATACATCAAGCTCCTTCAACTGCTCCTTGGTCAAAATTTGTTCTTATACCAAAACTTCTATAGGAAAGTCCTTAATCACATGCAGCTTCAAGCACATTATGTTGTAATAGTCGAGAAATTCTTTGTATTCTTCAATCTCCTTCTCAACTTCCATTTTCAAAATGAGGAAGTGATTGTGCATTTCCACTCTAATATTTATGGCCTTATCACCGACAATAGCTATCCGGTGGATCCAATATGAAGTAGACTTAGTCCACTTTCTAATGCATTCCATCTTATTCACTTCTTCTTTTGACAAAATTGTTGGAGCAAGAGACTCCATTGGCCTTTCCTCACCCATTTTAGATAATTACTAGATGAAGGTTGTCAACTCGGCTACTTGCACTTTTAGCTCCTTCTTAGTTTCCTAATCCTTATCTATTTGAGTCAAGATGTTAGATACAAACCCTTGGAACTCATTGATCTTTTGTGTTCTAGCGGTTGGCTCGATGCTCATTAATGTGACCTAGCATTCAGCCACAGAGATGGTAGCTTCATCCTTATCCACTATTGGGGTGGCAACATGGATAGTGCATTAGCCGGAGTCATTAGTCCTAATGTGAGACCACACTTTGGCTTTCTTCTTCTCCTTGGGATTTTGTCTTGCATGAGCTAGGATGGATTCCAGATGAGCCTTTAGGTCTCAAAATACTAGAGCTTTTTTTTTCAATTGCTTCTCTAGCCATGAAGGTGCTTGTGTTTTCTCCAAAGAAGAAACTTTATCTCGTTATCCCTCTTGTTGTGTTGTATCTTTATTATCAAGGACTTCCTCGATGATCTTCATTTCTTCCCTGATATTCTCCTTTCCTATGACTTTCTCTTTATTATCAAATTCAATATCAGCTTCATTTTCCTTTTCTTCTTATTCTTCATGAAGTTTCTCTTTTTCATCTTATTCATCGTGTTCTTTTACTTCTTCTTCTTTTTCTTCTTCAAACATCTCCTCATTGAGTTGTTCCTCAAATATCTTTCTTAGCTCTCCCTTCTTTGGAGTCTATTCTCCCTCATCCTCAGAAGCTTCTTCATCGAGCTCTATGATCTTAAGACCTTCCTCAGGCTCTTCAAAGTACTCTTCATGTTCCATGTCAATGGATTCCTTGCCTGCACCAACAACTTCTTCAAGTTGCTCTTTCTCTTTTTGCTGCATCTCCTCCCATAAATTTTTTGTATTTCCATCTTTGGTGGTTCCATGGGAGGAGGAGGAGTGGGAAAGGCGGTAGAAATTTGGGACATGAGAATATTTTCCTTGGGAGATAGTAAGGTTTTAGATAGTCCTTGAGGCATTTTTTGTAAATAGGCCATGAAGGACTGTGGCAAGGTAGTTGGTATAAGGGAACTGAAGGAATAGTGGGTAGCAAAGTGGAGAAGGTCAGTTGTGAAACTGAAAGTGAGGAGGAAGATGGAGAAGAGGATGTGGATGATGAGGAATCAACCACAACCACTAAGGTGGTTGGTGTGGTAGATGGTAGGTGGACTAACCTGTCCACAGTGGGTGGAGAGGATATGGGAGGTGGAAGTGAAGTAAAAGCCTATGGAAGAGGTACAATGGAAGGCGGTGGTGAATTGGGATTGATTGGTGATTGTGTTTGAACATTCTCCACATTCTCCTTGGGAGGAGAAGTCTTTTCCTTGATTGCCTCTAGAATGTATTTTCCAGCCTTCTTCACCTTCTTCATTGGTCTCCATCCTTTTGTGTCCTTTCTTTGATATACACGAGACTTTTCAGTTGGTTGCATCTCTGATGTGTCCTTTCTCTTGTGAGAGTGAGGAGGAGTGGATGTGGCTTCTTTGTTGGATGAACTTGTTTTAGCTTCATCTTCTGTTTTACCCCCTTCATCACTCTTGAGGGCCTTTTCTTGCTCCCACTCACCAAAGGTGAGCTCCACTCCTTGTTCTTCCAATTGTGCTATGTGGTCATCAAGCCATTTTTTTATTCTCTGCAACACCAAGGAAAAATTACAACATCAATATCAGTCTCTTATTCCTTCATCCAGTTAATTAATGGAAATGGATCCTTAGTTATCTTCTCAAATGCTGCCTCATCAAACCTTTTTTCATAATCTTCTACTTGATCAGGCACCGTGTATATATCCAAATTTTTGACAAGATTTAGTGGCATTCTCATATACAACCTCTTTCTGACTTCTTGATCATTTTCACAATTAGCCCAAAAGTCTTCCATGTGAGGCTTATGTGTGTGTTGTCTTCCAGCCCACTTCTTCAACTTTACCTAGGCTTCAACACCTCCCCATGTAGTGTGGAAAACAAGTCCATACTTCTGGATTTCCTTATCCAAATTCTCTATTAAAATTATTGCAAAAAATGAATACATTCCTTTCACAAGGATCATAGCATAAGGTACACCTACTTTGTGCTTAGATTGCAATAATTGGTCTATGGTGCATAGTTATCGTGTAAGCTCCAACAAGACTATCTTGTCAGTCAGGTACCTAGGTAATCTATACAGGGTCCCAAAAAAAATCCTCAATCCTGAAGTACATAAACTTATGGAACTGTATGAACTAGTAACCAAAGTTCTTAACCATCACCTTTGTGCAATATGACATTCTATTCTCAAACTCTCCTGACAATGACTTCAGAATGAACAAGATGAAAGCATTTTTTACTCTCTTGTAGTTTGCCTTGAAATTTTTGTATTATAGTTGTGGGTAACATTCGTAAATGATAGTTTCAGCAGAACGTATCCCCAAATTACCCCTGCAAGTCAAACCTTTGTATGGGAAGTTAGTTGCCAACACATATACAATATAAGAGGTCATATAGAACTCTTGGGTCTTCTTGACATGCTTGTACTGGCAATGTATATTAACACTGATTATCTTTGCCCAGTTGAACTTGGTTTCCCCCCTTAGAATCTCTTTTATGGAATACCACATCCATTCTTCGAAGAGGCTGGAGGTGGGAAGTCCTACTCAATAATATGACCAAGTCATTGACCTCTTCCATGAAGTCACTTTTTTATAGCTTTTTGGGAGGCTTTCCTACACTAGGCCAAGGATTTTCCATCCATTTCTTGTTTATTACTTGGGCACAATTCAAAGGGCCTTCCTTCCAAATATTGAGTGTATATTCTCTTTCAGCTATCTCCATTGGTGAGAACTCTAGAATCTAGAAAATACATACAATAGACGAGAGTGATAAATCATCCACCACTTGTTTGTTCAAAGTAATGATGCTATGGGAATACTTATGATAGAATTCTCTACATCCATGAATGATTTCAGGACTAACTAACGCCAGTAGAAAACCTATTGCATAGGCAATCTCGCTCTTCTAAGTTTTCCTTTCCACGTCAATCTTAGGGTTGAACAAGACACGTTCTTTGAGTTCATCAATATTGATGTGTCTAAGATCAGTATATGATAGCTTATCCCAATCTAAAACAATTTTGGAGGTGACCTCCACACCATGAAACTTGTACTTCATCTTTTCCTTCTCCTTATCAATTTTAGTCGTTCTCTCGCTCTTTCTCGATTTCTCACCTTTTTCCATAAAACCTACAAGAATGACATGTAGTCAGTTGAACTGTCAAGTGAGGGGATAATATATTAATGTCATTAAAAATCATATCATTGGAGGCTAAAATCATCATAAATGCATCAAGTACTAGGAAGGAACCATTAAATTTAGCATCCTGGGACAATTTCTAGCCATTTGCGGGTTTTACTATTTTGCAGGCCAAGGAGTTGTAAATGCCACTGGGTTGTGGGGATGAGAGATGTAGAAGCCATCAACATCGGTACCAGTGAAATGACACTGCACAAATGACATCTCACAAGAAAATTTCTACAACTACAAAATACTTAGAATTCTTAATATGAACATAATTTGGCACTTGGCAAAAGGCATATACAAAGTCACCTAAGTCTTAATACTTAAATTTTTTATCAATTTGACCCATGTGGAAAACATCAATGTGAAAGCCATCTTTGAGGAAGCCAGTGGATGGTAGGCCAAAAAATTACATAAATATTGTGGCATTTCATAAGAGGTTCCTCGCAACGAAATTTCCATACTCAAAAAAGGACTTACCATTTTGAAGTGAAACTTATTAAAGCACGTAGGAAAAAACAAATGCTAAAAGTTTTCCTTTAAAGTTCATCATTGGATCAATTGAACGAATGCGAAAATCAACCATGCGGGAGTCGCAAGGGTGGAATTCGATAAAGTCTATGCCATAAAATGGATTTTGTGGAAGTGGCCTTCCGCATATGGCCTCCTGCATCAAAATTTTTGTGGAGTGTAAAGACTTAGAAAATTTTAGATTGAACTCATTTAAGCACATGGGTGAAATGATGACATCAAGTATCTGCCTTTAAAAATCATTTAGAATTAGTTTGATTAATGTGAATCCTTTGAGAGTGGAAGCTATAGGGGGTCTATGCCATAAAATGGCCTGATACAATTGATTTTCTGCATCTGGCTTTCCATGTTTAATTTCCCGCAAATGAATCAACACTTAGTCAATTTAGCCTCTTTAGGTCTGATTGTTTTAATAAGTGATGCTTTAATTTTACTGATCTGTAGGAAACGCCAAGGTGAAAACCTTGATGGGTCACATCAATGCTCTAGCGCAACCATAACGGAAACCTGCTAGATATTTATGCCTCATCTTCTTGGCTTGGACTTCCATTTTGCCTTGGAGCCCTGTTTCTGGCCTTTACTGCCATACCGCTGCAAGATTTCCTTAGTGGCGCGGTTGTGCTGTTTACCACTTTACCATAGGCCACCTTGCTTGGTCTGGTAGTTGGGTGGTGTTAACGCCCTACCACAACAGTCTTCTTCTAGACTGGCGGTGGCACGGTGAGAGGCAACAGTTGGTGTGGCGGTCACCGCCATACCACAGGGGTTGCTCGGAGGTGGTGAGGTAGCACGGTTGGCGATGTGTTGGTGGAGCAAGGCCTTACTGCCTTACCATAGGAGTTGCTCATTGGTGGCATGGTAGCATAGTAGCAACTGGAGGTTAAAGGGCAGCGGTCGTGTGATGGTTACTGCCTTATCACAAACGGTGCTTGAGGAAGTCACGGTGGATGGTTGGCAGTCAACATTGGTAGTTACTGCCTTATCGTCGGCGGTGAGATGTCTCACCGCGGTGGCCATGGTAAGACCATTGGTGGTCACCGCCCTACCGCGGGGTAGCCTATCGGCCCCCGCGGTAGCATAGTTGACCGTTAGTGGTCTGGGTTGGCAATGTCACCGCCTTGACACGATTGTCTAGCGGTCGAGGCCCGGTAGTGCGGAGCAAAAAGAGATGGAGCTCAGGTGGGCTCATCATCTCACCGTGGGCTGGCTTAGTGGGCTCGGTGGTAGCGCGAGTAGAGTCTGGGTGAGCTCAGGTGAGCTCACCGCAATACCGCGGTCAGGTCGACTAAGCTTGGTGGTAGCGGGGTTGGAGGCTGAGGGTCGACATAGGCTCACTGCCATATCGTGAAGGGTGTTTGGACTCAAAGCACTAGCGCAATGGATGGCAGAGGTGAGCTTGGAGCTCGGCTGACTGAGCTTGATCGAGTATGAAGAGGTCAACGCAGTGAACAAACAAAAAGGCGACATGTGGATCAACGTCAAGATGTTGATTAGCTAGAAGCCAAAATAGTGTATGACAGTTATTGCAGGCCGAGTTTTCAAGTGAAGACAGGACCTGATTGAGGCAAGGAATTGAATGCCTGGGTGGCCTGATACAAGAAGATTTGTTAGTGAATATCCTGATGTCAGGTGATTATTTGGATAGGTTGAACAGGTTGGCACGCAGTAAGAGATTAAGTAATCTTGCATGCACGGTAGAAGATAAGATGAGCAAATAGAGTGAGAGGTAGAGAGTGTTCGAACGGTCCTGACTGTGAACACTTTGTCTCTCAGTTTTGCAAAGATGTAAACCTGTGGAGGTCGTGTGGTTGGGCTGGCCATGAGGCTGGTTTTGATAGTCAACTAAGGAGCTGAAGGGAATCTACACTGTGTGTTGTGAGGGTGTTGGAACAGTGTGAAGGTTTTGTATTTTGTGTTTCTTGCTTTCTCCAGATGGACAAGATGTAATCTCCTGAAGAGCATAGCTCTGTGTTTGTATTATAACTGGTTTTTGTTACTAAATAATACAAGTGAGTTGAGTGTTTTGGAGGGTGGGGTTTTTAACCTGAAAATTTTTTCCCCACATAAATCTATGTTTTCATATGTTTGTCTTTCATGTTGTTTGATTCATGTTCTTGACTCTATGCTTGTATTGAATCTGTTATCTTGTTATGCATTTACTTTTCTCAGAGGATCAATGGGGGATCCATTATGCCTACTTCCGCTTTATGGCATAGTTTGTGTCTTTGATGTGATTTGAAGAAATGAAAATCACTAAGGAATTGTTGTCTTAGACGTGTTCTATAATGACAAACCAATCTCGTATTCCGAACAAGTGGTATCAGAGTTGGTTAAGGGAGGTCAAGGCTTGATGATACCAACAAGTGGTGTCAAAGTCTTCTCTTGGTTACTAGAGTTTTGGGTATTTCTCCTATGAATATTTCTTAGCCTGGAAAGCTCGAGGAAATCTAGAAGAATCTGTAGCTGATTGATCCTTCGATGAGTGGAAGTTATTGCTTCTTTGATTCAACACATAGCTTGAAAGACGCTGGAGTTGATCATATTGTTGCAATATGGTCTGAGGCTCCTGGATCACAACAAATGTTCTTGATGCAAAGGGTGTGAGATGTGCTTGTGGTTGTGTTACAGAAAAATGTGGTTTCATATTGGGTGTCTATGTAAGAGACTCCCTGGCGGTATGGAGTTTCTTGTGTTGTTGTTCAGCCATGGAGCATTGCGCTTGTGTTGGGTGTTCTGACTTAGCACTGAAGGCGGTTTCTTTGTTGCTCTATTTTCATGGAGGCTATGAAGGTGATCTTGGTGGTCTGTAACTTTTGTATAGCCTAGTTCTCATATGCTTGTGCATGGTTGTGGTTTTGGAACTGGTCTTAAATGGACCTGTTGTTCCTGCTTACCTATTTCTTGCACTCACATGGTTTAGTTTCATGTCTTTGGCTTTGAAGTGTTTTTTGTAAATTTTCCTAAAAATTCTATCATGCATATTCTTTTTTTTTCATTGTTTTGGTTAACCATGTTGGTAATGTGTAGACTCTTGGGTCATCCAGATGAGCAGTGAATATGGAGATGTGTGGGCGTTTTATAAACACTATGGTTTTGCAGGTTTTACAAAGTCAAGAAAAACTTGTAGTGTGTGGATTTGTTGTTCAGCTATTTTCTAGACCCTGGCTTCTAGGGTGTGACTGGATGAGATAGGTGTAGTTCGACATGGTTTGAGGAGGTGCGATGTCTTCTTTGCATGAGAGTGTTGGTATGTGTTTCTCATTCAGCATTCTTGTGGTGCTTGCTTTGTTGGTTTCCTAGACTATGGTGTTTGAGTTGTGGACATGATTGGAAAATTGGGTTTGTTGTTGATCTAGTGTTTGAGTCAAGTTGTCTACATGGGTTGTTCCCTTTGATTATCTCAGTTTTGCAGTTTCCAGTGTGATGATAGATTTGCAGGGTTTTTCATTGAAGTGGATCTATGAGTTGTGCATTTTTGTGGGCTTTCTTTACCTACATGTTTGTCATGAGTCAACTCGGAAGTGGACTATCATTATCCATGAGGTTGCTTCTATTGTGGTGCAGATATGTTAGCTGACCTTGTCTGTGGTCACTTGTGCATTGACGTGGTTTTTTTGAGATGAGAGGATGGAAAACGTTTGAGTACCTAAATAGTCAGTGATGGGGACCTGAAGCATGTGAATCACAATGTCATGGAGAGTTGGATACACTTGCTTGTATAAGATTTTGACAATGATGGTGTGGTCTGTGTGATTTCATGATGTTGGTGCAGTTCAGTGTTGTTGTCCGATGGGCATGTTGTCATTTTGCACCTGGAGGTTTTCAGATTAGCAGATGTTTGGTCATGATGCTTGGAAAGCTCAGTGTCACAGTTCAGTGGGAGCTTTAGCAATGACTGTGAATTCATCATTTGGTGATGAGTAATCTTCTTTGGTGTTGTAGATGCTTCTAGTGGGACTCTTAGATCCCGTTGTTGCAGAAGAGTTCTTTCACATTTGCAGGGTCACTATTTGAAGATGTGTAGGATCTTGGAGCCATGGAGGACTTTGTTAGTTTTTTGGTTAAGATGTTGGTGGTGCTTGGCAGGTGATGTTGGTTTAGAGTTTGTTTGCTTAATGTCATGTGTACTCTTGCTTGTGCATTAGAGTTTTGACATGTTGCTTTTCTCTTGGGACCATGGATAGTTCACTTGAAGCATGGTATCTCCTAAGGGGGATGTGTAGATCATGGTGTCATGATAAGTTCTTGTTCCTAGGTTTGGAGCTTTGACAGTGGTCTGGTGTTTCTCTATGTTTTGAGTACTTTGGTCATATGCTAGAGGACTTCATGTTTAGTGCAGTAATGCAGTTTGGAGTTAGCATGAAATGACAGGCTGTTGGTACTCATGGATGCATGGAGAATAAGGTGAGGCTAGAATTCTTTAGAGAATTTTGTTGTTTACAGTTGAAATTTTGAGTATCCTACACCTTGGTTGAATGCGAGTTCAATAGAGACCATGAAGGATAATGCTCTTCGGTAAGTCACGTTAGCTTGTATATCTTGGAGGAGCATCTTTTATTTTCTTCTTGGTCTGCTCGGTAGTGGTGTTTATTTGAAAGGTATTTTCCCATAGAACTTTTAGATATGTGATATGCTTTATCTTTCATTGATATGAATCTTGAGCTATTTTAAGATTCTGGAGGATTCATAATGGAAGGTGGACAACATAGTCTATCTCCCTGTGCTTTTGAGGACTAATAGGAGATGTTTATATGGGTTAGTCTGATCTTCTTTTGAGATGCATACATTCATGGAATCTGTTGGGTGTTGTTAAAGCTTTTCCTTTGGGATGTGAAGGAGATCATTCTTGACACGGCTGGCATTTAGAAATGTATGTAGGAGGATGCTACATGTTTTTATTTGCAATTTCTCTCTAATCTAGTCTTTTCTTCCTATATGTTAGTTTTCATATGACTTTAGATGTAAGATGCCTTTGTGGAGCTAAGTTAATCACAGTTTGTGGTCATGTGTTGTCACTTGGGTGATGACACGAAGGTTCTTGTGCCTCCTTCTTCAGTCAAATATGGAACTTTGGAAGAATGTGGAAGACTGTTGAGAGAAATGTTTCTTGCAGCAGGTGGTTGTAGGTGGTGCATATCAATGTGATTGTTCCTTCGAACTACATGGTTCCTCATTTCTTTGTGCAGGTGATTGGTGGACTTAGTATGCCTAGATCATGTGTGATGATTCTTTATTTTGCATTCATCTAGATAGTACCCTTGCAGTGGGAGTACCTGGACGTGTTTGGTCTTTTGACCGGTTGACACATGGTACTTGTTTTTGATGTTGATGGGTGGTTATGTGATGGCGTGAGTTTACTGATGGTCATACCTTTGAGGTATGGGTGATTGGATGTTTAGCACGAGTTGTGGGTGCTAGTTTTCAGTCACGTGGGTTTGATCAGTTAGATGGGGGCAATTAGTTTTATGGTTGTTGTTCTAGCTGATGGGTTTATCTTGTTCTAGAGTTTTGTTTCTCATTTTTGTGTTCGCGTTGTGTTTTGTTGCTGTTGTTGTGGTGCCTTTTCCGCCTGAAGGATCGGATGTTTGCATTCTTGAGACTAGTGCATTTTTCACCTTGGCGTGTTCCTATGTTTGGAGTTCTTCCCTGAGATGGTGGACATTTTTGGATGTCATTGTAGTGTCTTGGTTGGAGCATCGAAGCACGGTGATGGTCCTTGTTTGCGTTTTTGGAGGAAGCCAGTAAGACTTTGTCAAGTGGGAGATTGTTGGATATTTATGCCTCATCTTCCTGGCTTGGACTTCCATTTTCCTTGGAGCCCTGTTTCTGGCCTTTACCACCATACCGCTATAAGCTTTCCTTGGTGGCACGGTTGTGCATTTTATCACTTTACCACGGGCCACCTTGCTTGGTCTGGCGATTGGGCGATGTCACCGCCCTACCGTGATGGTCTTCTTCTAGACTAGCGATGGTGCGGTGAGAGGTGATAGTTGGTGTGGCGGTTACTGCCATACCGTAGGGGTTTCTCGGAGGTGGCGAGGTAGTGCAGTTGGTGGCGTATTGGTGGAGCAAGGCCTTACCGCAGGATTTGCTCATTGGTGACGCGGTAGCAGCTGGCGGTTGAAGGGTAGCATTTTGGTGACAGTTACTGCCTTACCACAGATGGTGCTCGAGGAAGCCGAGGTGGCTGGCGGTTATTGCCTTATCGTGGGTGGTGAGATGTCTCACCGCGATGGCCATGATAGACAATTGGCAGTCTGCCTGGTGGTCATCGCCCTACCATGAGGTGCCCTGTCGGCCCCTAGGATAGCACAGTTGACCATTAGCGGTATGGGCTGGCGATGTCACCGCCTTGTCGTGGTTGTCTGGTGGTCGAGGCCCAGTAGCGTGGGGCAAATAGAGATGGAGCTCAAGTGGGCTCACTACCTCACCGCAGGGTGGCTTAGTGGACTCGGCAATAGCGCGGGTAGAGTCTGGGTGAGCTCACCATAATACCACGGCCGGGTCAACTAAGCTTGGCGGTAGTGCAGTTGGAGGTTGAGGGCCTACATAGGCTCACCGCCATACCGTGAAGGGTGTTTGGACTTGGAGCAGTAGCGTGGTGGATGGTAGAGGTGAGCTCAGAGCTCAATTGACTGAGCTTGACCGATTTTGACCAAAGGTCAGCACAGCAAATGAACAAAAAGGTGACACGTGGCTCAGCATCAGTATGTTGACTGGCTAGAAGCCAAAACAGTGTATGACAGTTATTGCAGGTCGAGTTTTCAGTAGAAGACAGGACCCGATTCAGGCAAGGAATCAAATGCCTGGGTGGCCCGATGCAAGAATATTTGTCATTGAATATCGTGATGTCAGGTGATTGTTTGGATAGGCTGAACAGGTTGGCGCACACTAAGAGATTAAGTAATCTCACATGCACGGTAGAAGATAAGATGAGTGAATAGAGTGAGAGGCATAGAATGTTCGAACGGTCCTGAATGTGAACACTTTGTCTCTCAGTTCTGCGAAGATGTAAACTTGTGGAGGTCGTGTGGTTGGGCTGGCCATGAGGCTAGCTGTGACAGTCAACTCAAGAGCTAAAGGGAATCTACACTGTGTGTTGTGAGGGTGTTGGAACAATGTGAAGGTTTTATATTCCGTGTTGCCTACTTTCTCCAGATGGACAAGATGTAATCTCCTGAAGAGCATAGCTTTGTGTTTGTATTGTAACTAGTTTTTGTTACTAAATAATACAAGTGAGTTGAGTGTTTTGGAGGGTGGTGTTTTTTACCTGAAAAGGTTTTCCCCATGTAAATTTGTGTGTTCATATGTTTGTCTTTCATGTTGTCTGATTCATGTTCTTGAATATATGCTTGTATTGAATCTGTTATCTTGTTATGCATTTACTTTTCTCAGAGGATCAATGGGGGATCCACTATGCCTACTTCCACTTTATGGAATAGTTTGCGTCTTTGATGTGATTTGAAGAAATAAAAATCACTAAGGCACTGCTATCTTAGACATATTTTATGATGATAGACCAATCTCGTATCCACAACAAAACCCACACTGGATCTTCTGCATGATGTGGGTCTGAGTGATGTGGGATCCATCACTTCTCATGCCATCATTTGGTGCAACTCTAACGGAGTTTTGCAAAGGAACTTCCATGTTTAAATTCATGAATTTAAGTTTAAAATTTAACCAAAAAATGCATAAATCGACACAAACCTCAATAAAACCATGGCGAGAATGATCAGGGCAAAGGGGTGAACATTACTCGGTAAAAGTGAAGATAGAAAAAGAATCCCTCGAACCTCTTCAAGCCCTAGATCTCAGATAACTTTGGCGAAAATAATAGCAACTCCTCAACTCCCAATCATGCAATGTTAAAATGAAGGTCCAAGCCCTTCTATTTATAGACTTTCAAACATTTAATGTGGGTAGGTTTGTAGACCCTCATGAAAACCCTAGTTCGTGGAGATTCACGGTGTGGGCGCCAAAGAGATGCAAAGAAGACGATTACAAATTTTGATGATTTCGATGCCACCAGAATGAAGAGATGGAGAATGTGGGTGTTGCGAGTCATGGCACCGTCTTGATGAATTTCCACATATGGCTTCTTGCAAGTGAACTTCCGCATGGAAATTCCCACAAACTTCTTGAATGACTTTGGCATCTACCCAATGGTCTCCTGCAAGAGAATTTCCACAACTTGACTTGAGCAAAGGAGACTTAGGTAGACTTTTAATTTTTTCAAGAGACATCAAAATTTCGAAGGAAAATCGAACCAAAGGCCCACCATGAAGGCAAATCAAAATCAAATGAGCACGAAAAAAGTTGGTACAAAAGCATAAAAAAGAAAAGAGGTGGTCCCTACTTTTAGTGGGGTGTGTGTACAAAATGCACAACACAACTCTCCACTGAAAAACCTTCTCAATTCTTTGCTTTTCCCTCTGGTCATAACACTTAGAGGCATCCACATAACTTTGTATTTGTCCCTTATTATTTTATATTCTCTAGTTAATGCTCCCAAGTCAATTGGCAATTGAGAATTTTTTTCCAAATTGAAAACCTCATAAATAGTTTTTTATCAAAGCTTTCCAAAGAAACACCTTTTTCACTCAATATTGCTCTCTTCTCTAGATTATAGGCCCTAGTCACAACTTTGATCAAATCGACATTGATGAAAATATTAGGGACTACCAATCTCCCATCCCCAAATATCCATATGTTATAGATTAATTTTGCAACGAAACACTTTCTAAAGCTATTTTTAAAAAGAGTATAGGCCATGAATCAAAATTATGGCATCTTTACAACAATCATTCTTGTCGATTCCTCTATCAACCAAAATCCTAGAACCCTGAGCAAGTCTATATCTCTTTGATGACCCTGACATTTGAACCAATATATCTTTGTCTAGGCTCCTTTTAACCCCTCTTGAATTTTTAGCCATGGTTTCTAGGGTTAGGATTTTATGACTACAAAATAAGGGCTTAGGGTTTTTCACAATTATTTATAATATTTTGGACTTTATACCCAATTTAATTAACCCGAGGACCTACTTATACTCATTTTCAAATTCCTTCCTTATCAAAACAAAAATAACCTCCTTTTGGAAGTAAGAAAGCAACGGGAAGGAGAAAAACCACTTACTTATTTGTCACCACAATAAACTTTGAAAAAGCTTTTGAAAGCCCTTGTCAATCAAGAATTCAACACAACCTTCACTTTAAAAATATTTTCACAATCTAAATAACAAATGCGAATGTAATTATGAAAATATTTGGAAGGGAATTGGTAGGTTGATGCAAGAGAGTTTCCTAAAACTCTTAGCACTCCAAACTCACACAAGTAATTTGATAAATTAAATAATTTAGAACACCAAAAATCAGCAACAATGCAAATTGTGATTGCCCAATGGCTCCTGCAAATTTTGGAATTTATATTCACTCTAAAAAAAATTACAATGGCATCCTAGTAGACTGAGAAATACTAATTTCAATCAAATGATTTATTGTTGTAGGAAACAACATCACCTATAGGTATGCCTCCTTATTTCTCCAACTTCTTGCAATTCTCCTTCCTGCACCTACAACTATGTTTTGGAAATCAAGATCACATAACTCAAATATATTTAACCAAGTATTAGTTACTATTTTTTGTCTTTGACATATACATTCAAGTCTAAAAACTCTTTTCCCAGGAAAGCTACACCCACAACACCAATGCTAAAAATCTAGAACTTCCAAAATCAAAACAAAGAAAAAATAAGAATCAAAACTCCTACCCAAACAAATTCAACAGTTGAACCACCTTCAATTCCATTCCCCCTTTTGTAAAAATTAGATAACAACATCAAATGCAATTTTCTAACTCCTCAGTGCATGTTTGCACCACTCCCAACCAGGTAGGCCTCAACAAGTTGGCCTAATTATTCCTTCATTTCTCAAATTTGAAATGTAAATTCAAATTACCAATCAAAATCCTCTTGGGCATCCAATTATTTCCTATAGCATCATGTCACATTAATTAAAACTTTAAACTTCACAACTCCCAAGAATCCCATGCCCCATTCTGCTTTTTTATAATTTAATATTCAAATTTTCACTTCTGACATGCTTCCCAATGCAAATTATGAGCCAAAATTGTCCAATTTATTAAATTAATTTTTTGGACATTAAAACCATTAAAATACTCTAAAATATTAATCAAAATTATCTCACACCAAAACTAATTAAAAATTTGGTGATGCAAGTTGGTTGGCAACCATAGATGCACCTGCATCAAACACCCATGATAGAAACAAAAGTGACCCTATCACTTTTCAAGAGGATAAACAAGATGATTAGCCTCAGCTTCTGACAACCAAGATGATTCTTCTACATATCTCCCAAACCATTTTACCAAATACTCAAAGTATTGCTTATGCCTTGTGCTTTTACTCATCCTGCTATCAAAAATTACCTCTATCTTCTCCTTCTCCAAAGTAGGTGTCGATATATGTAATTGTTCACTTGATGTACCTTCATCACTTTCAGCCTCATTAAACTTTGTTAAAACATAAATATGAAATATAGGTGAAATTTTAAGTTCACTATGCAACTCTACTTCATATGCATTACCTGAATCATGTCTACTCACAATTTTGTAAGGCCCAAACTTCTTCATTTTTAGCTTGTTGTAGGTACCAACTAGAAATATTTATTTTCCCAAGTGTACCATTACTTCATCACCAACTTGAAACTCCTTTTGTTCCTCTTCAAGTCATCTTTAGACTTATACTAAAAATTTATTTTATTGATGTGCTTTCTTACCTCTTCATGCATGTTTTTCATGTGATCAACAAATTCCTCTATTTCTACACTTTTCTTTTCATTTTTAAAAATCCTTTTTAAATCTGAAACATCTCTTAGACTGCTACCATAAACTATTTGAAATGTATATTTACCTATACTCCTATTCACGAGTTTTTATATGTAAATTCTACTTGAGATAGAATCAAATCCCACCCCTTTGGCTTGTCTCCAACTAGGCATCTCAACAAATTGCCTAATATTATATTTACCACCTCTATTTTTCCATTTGTCTGAGGATGCTAGGCTAAGAAAAAATCCAAATCAGTTCTTATCTTCTTCCATAATTTCCTGCAAAATTATCCCATTAAACTTTGTGTCTCTATCTGAAACTATGTTCTTCGGTAGACCATGTAGTCTCACTACTTCCCTAAAAAACAACTCTACAACATGCACAACATAATTAGTCTTTTTAAATGAGCCATACTGGAAAATATATCTACCACCACAAATATTGAATCATATCCCTTTTGGTTCCTTTGTAAACCAAGAAAAAAATCCATACTAATCTCTTCACATGGCCTCTTAGGTACCGATAAAGGATGATTGATATAAACCCATGTTCTGATTAGTCCCTTTTTCCAATTGAAAAATCCTATAACTTTGCACATATTTTATGATATATTTCTGCAACTAAGGCCAATAATATTTCTCTCCAACAAGTGCTATAGTTTTATCAACACCAAAATGCTCTTCAAGTCCTCCACTATGTTTTTCCTTAACCAAATTTATTCTCATTGAACTTCTACGAATGCACAACTTTTACCTCTAAATAAAATACCATCTTGGATTAAATAATAAGGTCGAACTAGAGGCTCTCAGTCTTGGCTTGGAACTTGCTCAATCTTTGGGAGTTAAAGATATTGCAGTGGAAGGAGACTCCATGGTTATTTTCAATTCAATCACTAATAAAAAATCACATGTTTGGCAGTTGCAATACCTCTTAGAAAAAGTTCTTCTCCAGTTATCTTTATTTAATAGTTACACGGTATCTCATTGTTTCAGGGAGGCAAATCATGTTGCATATTTTCTTTCTAATAAAGCAATTGATGAGCAATGGATATATAAAGAGCTTTTGGAGAAGGAAATTACCCTCTTAATCAAGCAGACATCCACTTTAATGTATTTGGGGATTCGTTATAATGTTTTTTCTAATTCTTGGAATTCAATGTGATTTACAAGGACTTGCTTCTGGATCTTAACCTCGTTGTTTTCAATGGTTTGACTGTTCACATGCTTCTTTTCCCATCCATCTTCCAATCTTCAGCCTTGTTTATTCATGATTGTGGTTGCCTTTTATGGAAAAAACCTCCATGGGAATCATGATAATTGGAAATTATTTTCTTATATTCTAGCATTGTCCATCCATTAATGTAATATTTACCATCTCTGAAATTTCTCTACTTTGGGCCTTGATTTGACAACTCCATCATTTATTTTCTTGCACCATTTACTTGCAAATTCATTTTTTTGGGAGATTTGTGTGCAATTTTTTTTCGCTCTCTTATTAATAAGTTTTGCAATCATTTCTTCTCTTGATTGGGGATCTTGCTTCAAGTGTCTTGTGTAAGCATGCATTGATTTTACTATTTGCAATCAATCTAATTATCTTTGCAATCATGGTTTAATATAATTGAGGTTTTCTCATAATCTTTGTCAAGCTTCCCTCATGTGAAGTCATGGACATGTCTTTAACAATCATATTCTTTTATGCTCAGGGCTATCACTCGTTCTTATGAAAATATTTTCTCTTGTGAAGTCGACTTCATTGATCCTCTCACATGTGTTGATCTTAATGTTTTTTTATTGTTGTTGGATATTTAGGTCCGAAATGGACTTCATTTTCTGGTGGTTCATTGTGAAATCTATAGTGTTCTCAATGTTATGCAATGTCTTCACATTCTAGTGATGATCAGTACAAAATTTCTTTCTCAACTAAGGGAAAAGAGTTCAGTGATCCCCACCTGTATGATCATGAAAAATTGGGTAGAGTATTTTGTTTGGATGATGCAGACTCTTTTCTGGCTTGCAAAAAGGTGGTGTGTTCCCATTGGTTGCAGTAAAATCCTAATGCCACCTCTCATGAAGTGATTTCTCGCTTCTTTACTATATGCATGGATATTCTTTTGGATGTTGAAATGGTCATGGTCCTTGCTTAAAAAAATTCTCAACCAAGGATACTTTCTAACTTGGAACTTTGTAAAGATTTGGATAATTATCATTTTGATTCAAGTATTTTTCCTATTGGTGGCTTTATTTCTCATACTGATATGATTTCTAATAGTTTTTATGGAGACTTGTTGTTTACTCTCAGGTCTGGTATCACCTATGATGATTTTGAAAGGACTATGCTGGATTGCAATGACCTGCATGAAAATGTTTCTCCAAAAATTCTCATGGCTGGGGTTGATATTTTCCTTGCATTACACGTCTTGTTTGATTTAGCAGCAAGATCATTGCCTTAAGAGAAGACTACTGCTTCCATATCAAAAAAAGTGTAGGATTTATATGTTTATAACTATTTGCCTCTTTCACATTATGAGGCTAGTTCATCTTCTAGTTCTCAAATGGAAGAAATGTAATAAGTTTGTCTTTGCCCATTATGTCTTTCTGGGCTCTGCATACTTGTCTAGTCTGAGCTAGACTGGGGGATGGTGGGTGGTCATAATATTTATTTTGGTTGGGTTTTTAGTATTCATCTTCATATGCATTGCCAAAATTGGGCTCTCCTATTTTCAAGATTGAGTTTTATTTTGTGCTGTTGTAATCTTTTATTCAATAAAATTTTAGTGGCTTAGCCACTTTTATAAAAAAAATAAAAAATCCAACCACTTTTTCCTATCAGCTACAATAGGATCTTTAAAAGCTCTCCAAGCCTCCCTAAAATCAAGATCCTCTTCGTATAACTCCTTTAATTCATTGAATACAACAAATTCAACCTGCATTTCAGTTAGAAAACCTTGTCTTCTACTCAATGCATCTGCAACCTTGTTAGACTTCCCACTTCTATGCTTTAAAAAAAATGTGTAACTTTTCAAAATATCTTCCCATTTCATATGCCTTCAATTTAACTTCCCTTGACTACTCAAATATTGAAGTGCTTGATGATCAATAAATAAAACAAACTCCTTAGGGAAAATATAGTGTCTCCACTTTTTCAATGCTTGAAAAATAGCATAGAATTCTTAATCATAAACTGAATATTTCCTCTTTGTATCATTTAACTTCTCACTAAATTAAGCAATGGGTTTACCTTCTTGTCTTAGAATAGCTCTAATGGCATTACCAATTGCATCACAATCCACTTGAAATACTTTGCTAAAATATGGAAGTGCTAAAATAGGTTGCTTCATCACTTTAGCCTTCAACAAAACAAAACTTCTTGCTACCCCTATAGTCCATCTGAAATCTCTTTCTTCCCCTCTCATGGCCTCAATTAGTGGTGCACAAATTTTGTTGAAACCTCTAATAAAATTACTATAAGAACTTTCCAAACCATGAAATGATCTCACCTCTATAGCACTTCTAGGTGTAGGCCATTCTAAGATAGATTTCACCTTTTTTGGATCCATCTTGATTCCTTCCCTTGAAACAATGAACCCCAAGTATACCAACTCCATCTTCATAAAGCTACACTTCTTTAAGTTAATGAGAAACTTCTCTTCTTTCAAATTTTCAAAAATAAATCTAATATGCCTCAAATGTTCTTCTAATTTCTTACTAAATATCAATATGTCATCAAGATAAACAATAAAAAATCTACCCAAAAACTCTTTCAATTCCTCATCAATTAATCTCATAAATGTACTAGGTACATTAGTTAGTCCAATAGGCATGACCAACCATTTATATAATCCTTATTTAGTCTTGAATTTTGTCTTCCACTCATCACCTTCTCTACTTTGGTTTTGATGATAGCCACTCTTCAAGTCAATCTTGGTGAAGTATTCGGCCTCACTCAAGCAATCCATGATATCATCTGTTCTTGGCAATGGAAACCAATATTTGATATTGATCTTGTTTATGGCCCTTGAATTTGTATAAATTCTCCATTCTCCACCCTTCTTTAGTGCCAGAATATTAGGCACTACACATGGACTTGGGCTCTCTCTAATCAAACCCTCCTGCAACAAGTTATCCAGCTCTTCACTCTCTATGGGAGACATTTTGTGGGCTGCCTTGTTAGGAAAACCTACTCCCAGTATCAAATCAATTTGGTGGCTTATCCTTCTCACAGGTGGAAACCCCTTTGGTGCATTATCTAAAATAATCTCATTAAATTCATGCAACAAATCTGCAACTTCCATAGGAACATCTTCCATATTTTCTTGATTAGCTTTTATAATAAAAGAAAAATAAAAATTCTCATGCTTCATTCCATCTAAAAACATCCTAGTATCAACTATATAAATCCTTTCATTGTTGTAGACCTTATCCATTTCCTCTTTCAATGGCTTCAACGTATGTCTTACTCCATCCTTCGTCAATGAGCTTATGTGTTAGTATACCCATCATGCATGGCTTTCCTATAAAATTTCCATGGTCTCCCTAACAAAACATGGCAAGCATAAATAGGAATAATATCACATAAAATATTATAAAAATAATCTCCTATCGTAAACTTTACCAAACTTTCCTCACTAACTAAAAGTTTTTTTATCATTCTTAATCCAAGCAATCCAATACAAATGTGGGTGCCTTCTCTCAAGCTACAATTTTTTCACTGTCTCTTTAGAAACCAAATTATCAGTACTTCCACTATCAATGATCACACTGCATACCTTCCCTTCATATTTGCATCATTTTCTAAACAAACTCTTCCTCAAAAATAGTTCATTATCTTCATTCAATATGGCTTGCCTAGTCATTAAAGTTTCTCCTCTTTCAGCTTCTTCAAAGTGTGATGACTCTGCATCTTCTTCATTCATGTTTGATTCTCTATCATGGTTTTTAGGTCTCCTATTGATCCTTTCTTTATTGTGAGTGAAATCATATGATCTATGTCCCTCTTCTCCACATCAAAAATAGGCTCCTTAAAAGCCTCTTCCAAATCCTCTACCTAATCTTCCTCTACCTCTGAAATTTTTCTCTCTAGGATGGTAAGAATTTTCTAATTTCTAATTTTTTTTGCTACCTTGGTCTTCAAATTTATATATATTTTTATTTCTATCATAATTTTTTCCTCCAGTCCTAACACCACGTCCTCTACCTTTTGCTTGCTCTAAAACTTTATATTTAATCTTTCTTCTACCTTCAATGCAAACTGATATGCATCCTCAATGGTGTATAGTATCACCAATGCCAACTCTTCATTTATGCTTGGTTTCAACCCATTAATGTAATGGGCTACCTTCTCCTTATTTGCTTCAACATTTCTAGTTCTTATCAAACCTTTATGGAATTCTTTTGTGTACTCCTTCATAATTCTTGTTCCTTATCTTAAACTTTGAATCTTTTTGAGAAACTCCAATTCATAATCTACTAGAATGAATTGTCTCTTCATCTTCTCCACCATTCTATCCCATCTAGAAATTTTATTTTCCTCTCTTTCTCTTATAAGTTTGATTTCTTTCCACCAAATGTTAGCATGTCCCTTCAATTTAGTTTTTGTAAACTTTACCCTATAAGGATCTTCAATCTCCTCAAATTTTAAGAACTCCTCCATGTTATTTATCCAGTCTATTAACTCTTCTAGATTCAAGATTCCACTAAATGTCGAAACCTTCATATTTGGTCACTTCCCAATCTTGGTAATGGCTCTCAATAATCTAACTTCTCCAAGATAAATTCCATCCTGTACTTCTTTTATAAATGGTTCCTCATCCTCAACTTCATCTTCAATCTCATCTCTTTCTCTATGCATAACTCTTTTGCGTAGCTCTTCCTACAATGTTTCAACTTTCCTTCTAAGGGATATAAAAGCTTCCATGTTATGAGGGTTTCTATATCTACCTCTTCCTCTATCTCCACCTCTACCCCTACCTCTTGGGGATACTCTTGAAGGAGTTTTCACAAAATCCACACTCATAGATCTTGTTTTAAACTACCTCTCTTTGGTGCTCTACCTACAGAATTAGGAACAACCTGCTCTGATACCATTGATGCAAGAGAGTTTTTATAACTCTCAACACTCCAAATTCGCACAAGTAATTTTATAAATTAAAATGATTTAAAACACCAAAAATCAGTAACAATGTAAATTGTAATTGCTCAATGGCTCCTGCAACTCTTGGAAATTACATTCAATCTAAAAGAGATTACAATGTCAGCCTTGAAGAATGAGAAATACATGGAAATTTCAATCAAATGATTTATTGTTGTAGGCAACAACATCACCTATAGGTATGCCTTCTTATTTCTCCAACTTCTTGCAATTCTCCTTCTTGCACCTGAAACTATGTTATGGAAATCAAGAGCACACAAATCCAATGCATTTACCCAAGTATTAGTTTCTAATTTTTTTCTTCAACCTACACATTTAAGTCTGAAAATGCTTCTCCCAGGAAATCTATGCCCAAAACACCAATGCTCAAAATCTAGAACTTCCAAAATCAAAACAAAGCAAAAACAAGAATCAAAACTCCTACCCACACAAGTCCAATAGTTGAGCCACCTTCAACTCCACGCCCCCTTCTAGAAAAAATAGATAATGAAATAAAATACAATATTCTAACTCCCCGGTGCATGTTTACACCACTCTCGATTAGGCAGGCCTCCACAATCCAACATAATTATTCCTCCATTTCTCCAATTTGAATTGGAAATTCAAATTACCAGTCAAACTCCTCTTGTGAATCCAATTCTTTCCTCTAGTATCATGAAACATTAATTACAAATTCAAACTTCACAACTCCCAAGAATCCCATTCCCTGTTCTGCTTTTTCACAATTTAATATCTAAATTGTCAATTCTGACATGCTTCCGAATGCAAATTACAAGACAAAATTATCTAATTTATTAAATCATATTTTTGGACATTAAAACCATTAAAATACTCCAAAATATTAATCAAAACCATTTCACATCAACAATGATGGGATATGTGTCATTTTTTTGCATGATCGCGAGGAAACATGGTAAAATGAAAAGTTCCTATGAAATGATGAGAGTTTGTGAAATAATGCCATGTGTCAAGTGGGGTCCAATGGGATCAAGGGTTAAAGAGAATTCTTAAGAGCATATGAGAGGGAACGACTTGAGTTGATCTTTAGGAAAATGGGGCTAATCGAAAGATAGAGAGGGGCCCTCAAGAAAACAACTAAAGAAACCAAGTGACTAAGGTAGGCGGTCAATGAGAAAAATTAGAAATAAAGTGCAATGGCTCGGCTAGGGTTTAAGGTTTTTCTCAAACCTATTGCATTTTTCTTGTACCTTTATAAATATGAAAATATTTTGTAATTTTTAGAGGCATGGAATGAGCAAAAATCCAAATTTTGTAATAATGCTACTAGTGGCTCTAGCTGGGGATGATTGATTACAAAATTAGTGCAAAGATCCAAAACTCCAGGGGGTAGGACAGATGAAAACACAACACAACCAACAAAACAAAGTATTCACAATATAATACACTGTGCACAAATCAAAACCTACTTTAAGTAAATTAGGGTCTTGGGAATTATCCATGTATCAACAATTCCATAAGTTCACCATGCAAATCATCTAGAAAGATGAGTCTCCACCATGGGTATTTGAAATGAGATATGAGCCTACCCAAAGGGCATCAAAATTCCCATGCTTTCCTTTGTCCTGTTATCTGGAATTCCATATGAGGACCATGTCATCCACTTCAAATTTTCTAATTGATGCCCTTTTTTCAAAAATAAACTTGACCTATTGTTGTTTCTTGAGTTTTCTTTGTCATGGTAACCCAATGTATTCATCCAATTCTATGATATGATTTTTTTTTTCATGGAATCACAAATATATTCATCATATTCTTGAATGAATTTTCAAATTGGCAATATGTTGCTTATAGGAATTCTTTCATTTGATCCATACACCAACTCATAGAGAGACTTCCCAGTAGTTTTTCCATGGTCTCTCTATCAACCTAGAGTGCAAATCTAAGCTTTTCATCCCAACAATTTTTTTTTTCCTATTATCCTCTTAATAATATTTATCAAGATTTGATTTATTGATTTTTCCTATCCATTCCCTTGTGGATGATATGGAGATGAGTAAGAGAAATCAATTCCATACTAATGGAAAAAAGTTATAATTTCTTTAGATCATAAACACATGGCATTTTTTGTGAGTAGCTTGATTGGGACCCTAAATCTAATAATGATATTTTCTAAGATGAAATTCATTATGACCTTGTTGGTAGTCTTCCCGATAGGTATAGCTTCAATCCATTTTGTGGAATAGTCAGTTTCGACCAAGATCCACCTATGTCCACCACTTGACTTCTCTATAATTTATCCAATAAAACCAACACCCCACTATTGAAAAGGGGTTTCTACAGAGATAGGTATTAAAGGAAATTCTTTAGAATATTTTAGATTTCCAAAATACCTTTGGCATGCCTCACACCTTCTTACTATTTTTTGAGCATCAACAAATAAAGTAGGCCACAAATAACCAAGTCTCAAGATCTTATTTACAATTTTCTTGGCTATGTAATGTCCTCCATAAAACCCATTGTACATCTCTTCCAAGATTTTAGCATCTTTATACTCATTCACATTTGAGCAACACAAAATCTTTATTCCTACAATATAATATACTTGATAGAATACAACTTGAGAGTCCTTTTTTTTATTATCACTCATGTATTCAAGACAAGATATATTCTTCAAGTAGTGTACAATTTCTTTGTGCCAAGAAGATGATTCTAACTCACACCCCATTGAATTTGTATTTGCTTCTAATAGATTTTCTTGATTTATTTCAAGGTTTGACTTAGCCATAATCTTAGCCAGCCCCTATCCTCTAACAAGCTTGGTTATCTAGATGTCTATATTAAATTATTGGATCTTATTGATCCATTTGCATCCTCTTCCTTTCACTTCTCGTTAGGTGAAAATATCATTGACTACAGTATTAGGGAGATAAGCAACAATTCTAGCACCTAATAAATAAGGCCTACAATTTTAACAACTTTAACCAAAGCATGGGTCTGATTCTCCATGATATCATATTTAAGGTTTGTAGCTTGAAGTGATTTTATTGAAAAATATTATGGGTTGTTTGTATCCTTCATCATTTTTCTATAATAATACAACTATAGTATTGAAAGAAGCAAAGAAAAACAACCGAAATGGATTTGAAAAGTTAGAGCATTTCAACACTAGGGCTTGCTTGATGGCCTCTTTAATAATATGAAATGCCTCGATTGTCTCTTTGACCCAATCTATTATTTCTCCTTTCTTGTGCATTTTAGAGATAGATTTTTTCAACTTGGTGAAGTTTGTAATAAATCTCTTGACAAAATTCACCTGCCCAAAGAAAGATTAAATACCTTTAATAGATTTGGGTTGTGGGATTGTTTCTATTATAGCAACTCTTGGGATCAATTTCTTATTCTCTCTTTGGACATAATGTGACCGAGTAACTTTCCTTCAGCTACCTCAAACATAATTTTTTGGGGTTTAATGATATGCCATATTCCAGTGCCCTAGAAGAATCTTCTGAAGGTGCATATGATCTTCAAATTTATTTGAAAAGGAAGTAAGGTCATCTTGATAGACCACCATGATTATATCAATTAAATCAAATAAAGTTGCATCCATGGATCTTTGGAAGGTGGCACTTGTATTTGTCAACCCAAATGGAATTTTCACATATGCATAGGTTCTCAAGGTGTTGTAAAAGTAGTTTTATATTGCCCTAAATCTTTCACTTTTACCTAGTTGTATCCTAAAAAAATATTCTTCATTGATAATAACTCACAACTAGTTACCTTATGCAACATTGCCTCCATGTTGGGAAATCGATAGTTATTTTTTAATGAAGGCATATTTAGATTCTCAAAATCTACATATAACCTAATGTCTCCATTCTTCTTTCTAACTAGCACTAAATTTGAAACCCAAGTGGAATGTTTGATAGGTTTGATTATGCCTCCTTCCCTGATTTTCATCAACTCCTACTATATTTTAGGTACCAAAGTTGGGTTAATTAATCTTTTCTTTTTTTTTGAAGGTTTGGCATCAGATTTCAAAGGGGTTTCATTCTAAAATAAATCCTCCCTATATGCCTTCAAGTCATCATATGACCATGCAAATACAGGCTTATATTTCCTAAGTAAATAAATAAGCATTATTTTAACTTTTGGGTTCAGTTTCTTCCCAATATATACCTTTTTAGATGAAGTGTTTATTCCCAAATTTATTTCTTTAAGCTCTTGTTCATGCACAAGGGCTATTTTTACATTATAAGTATCAACATTATCAAAAAATCTTTCTAGATAAACCAGACCTTTTTTGAGTTTGTTGGTTTTTAAATGAATGAATTCATTCCCAAAAATAGTTTCTTTTTTATTAATAATTTCAACAAAACCTTGAAAATCAATATCTTGGCTATGATATTCATCTACACAATGTAGGAAATTTAACAGATCTTGGTCATCATTGAATACCTATGAGTTGCAAATACTGTCTATAATTGAAGGTTTTGTTTTCATTTTAACCTTTGATATTCCAGCAAAAGCAATGTCATTAGGTATAAGAGCAATGTTGGCAAGGAGATATTTCATCACATTCTTAGACCTTTTTATCCAATCAAGGGAAAAGCATTGAGAATTTATATGGCATCCTAGACAACAACCTTGTATTGTTTTAATCTCTTGTGTTTAGAGACATATTTGGATCTGACCTGAGATAATACTAACTCAGAGTACCCTATTACCCTAAGATTTTTTATACCATATTTGTAGCCATGTTAAGTCCTAGAAGTTATGATTCATATTCTACAACATTATTTGTACATTTAAACTTTAAAGAGGATAAATATTTGTAGGACCTACTATTTGGTGATATAATGATCACCCCAACACTTGCTCCTTCTTTTGAAAATTCTCCATCAAAATGCATAGACCATAAATCATTCACTTGAACATGTTCCTCCGCTTCTTAAGGAAAAATTTATAACCTTTTCTTTTTTCATTTTTATACCAATCTTCTGAGCACACAGAGCATTCTCCTTTTATTTTTCTATCCTCATCTTATTGTATTTAGATTTTATGGTCGGTGACATAACTTGGTGTATAGGTTTTTCAAGACACTTTCCTTTGTTTTTTGTGCCCTTTTCCTTTATTTCAATATTTTCCCTTTGCCTAGTAGGAATTTGATCCTTTACCTCATTCTTGTTTTCTTTTTATAAAAATATTCTCAGCTTTTCCTTGATCATTATTATTTCCTCTACTTATCAAATTATAGTTACTTTTCACCTAAAAATAACATCAGTAGTTAATGCTTTGATCTCCTCCTCAAAAGGTATTCTTAATTTGACATCACATTTAGAAGTTTCAACATTATACACTTCAACATATTCATCATCTTCATTATTAGAGAAGACTTGTTGATAGTATTCATACATCTGATATTTTCTATCATGAATATTTGTTTCAACATAACCTTCATCAAAAGAATATTCTTCATTTGTAAAGCATAATCTGGTTGACATCATATTAATTTCATGATTTTCATCACAAGCATGTTGGGAATAGGATGTCATTTAATTGTAATCCTAAACATATTTCATGTATCCCCTAAGTCCTTGGAAAGTGTTCCCCAACACTAGGATTAGAAAGAGTTTAAATTTGAATGAAATGAACATGTCCTAAATAATAGGAACATGTGGTGACATCCAAGAAGAGCTTCTACAAGATAGGAGCACATGGGGCACCCACATGGAAGGTGGAACCCACCTTAGTTCAATTAATTGTTTGGAGGATTGATAAGACTTTAGTAATGCATGTTTAGATCCTACAAATTAGGGATTGATATTCACATGAGTGGAGTGGCACTATCAGTTCAGTATCATTTCAGTATCAATTTAGTTCAGTTCAGTTCAGTTTAGTTATGGTTCAGTTATCTTCAATTGCATGTAGTTATTTTGAGTTGAATGCTAGTTGACTTGAGTTGACTTGAGTTGCATGACTAATGACTTCAGTTACATGACAGATAACAAGTGGATACTTTCAGTTAAGTGGGGATGATCAATCATGCATAATGTTTGTATGAATTGGTGGAGAGATATGTTTTAGTTAACTAAGATTGACTTGGGTCCACCTTGGGAACCCAAGTTGGCATCTTTCATTTAACACCTTTTGCATGAGAAGATATTTACAAGGCTCAGTTAAGTGGGGCCCATTCTTGGGCACCAAATTTGAGGTAAAGTTTACAAGATATCTTCTTGACCAAATTTCAGTTAAGTGTTCAGTTTGGGGCACCTAAATTGAGGAAGACTTTGGTTTGACTTCAGATTACATTGTGGAACTCTACTTGCCCAATCTAGGCATAGATTTTTGTGAGGAGCTTTATGCTCTTGTATTTAAACAACTCTTATGAGTTTACATGTTTGTTATTGTCTATTAATTGCAGCAAGTGCATGAGAGTTTGATGAGATTTTATTGCAAATTGTGAAGAAGGATTGTTAAAGGCAAGGAAGCATGTCAACCAAGGATTGATACAATATTATTGTAATCTCGTTCTAAGGTTAAATAATACAAGCAATATTGATTATGGTGGATTTTTTTCCTAAAGGGTTTCTCCATGTATATGTTGTGTCACTTCTAGCTTCTGTCTCATTCTTCTACAATTTGTAAAATTGATCTAAACAGATTAATCATACATAAATAATTGTGACAAAGAATACTTAATTAGATCTACAGTATCATAGTTTTATAAGTTTTAAGCTACAATATTACCTTCATTTCCAACATTTGGTATTAGAGCTAATGGTTGGTTAGGGTTTGGGACGTCTTTCTCTTACAATTTTGAAGGTTTTTTGGTTGTAGTGGGAGATTTTACTATTTTGTTATTGCAAATTTATAAAAGAAGTGTGTTACAATGATTTCTACTTCTCGTTTAGATATTGAAAGATTCAATATATCTAGTTATGAGATGTGGAAACTAAAAATGGAGGATCTCCTTGAAGAGAGAGATTAGTGGTTAGTTTTTTGTAATGAGACAAAGCCATCTACAACGATGTCAGATGAGAATTGGTCTAAGCTTGATAAGAAGGCAAGAGGGACCATAAGGTTATATCTTTTTGATGATGTTCTCTTGAATGTTTCAAATGAAGCTACTGCATATAAATTATGGAAGAGGATAGGTGATATCTATCAAACTAAAATTCTTACTATTAAGTTGTATCTGAAAAGATAGTTCTATTCTTTATAGATGAAAGATGGCAATTTTTTTCCACATCATTTAAACGCTTTCAATTTGATTCTAAGTCAGTTAGCATCTATAGATTTAAAGCTAGAAGATGAGGATAAATGCATTTTGTTACTTTTTTCTTTACCAGAGTCTTGGGAGAATCTAATTATTTCTATCAATGGTAGTGGTGTAGATCTTAAGATGGACAATATAATTCCTACTCTCCTATGAGAGGAGATGAGGAGGAAGTCTAAAATGGGATCCCAAGGTGCCCTGTTTGTAAGAGGTAGACCTAGGGAAAAGGAACCTAAGGGAGACAAGAAAGGAAAGAGTAAGTCCAAAGGATAGTCTAAAACCCCTGGTAAGAGTAAGGTAAAGTGTTGGAACTATGGGAAATTGGGACATGTAAAGAAGGATTGTAAGAACAAGAAAAAGAGATGATGATTCTACAGAGAAATCCTTCGATGATGGTAATGATGAATTGATCATTTCATGTAAAACTATTAGTGATGAATCTTGGCTTATTGATTCAAGTTGCTCCTATCATATGACTCCTAACAAGGAGTGGTTCACCAAGTATACTACATATGATTAAGGTAATGTCTTCTTTGGAGATAATAGCACAAAAAATATTATGGGCAAAGGAGAGGTAAAGTTGTGTTTCACTGATGGTAGGGTTAAGACCCTTAATGATGTTTTACATATTCTAAGACTTGCTATAAATCTATTTTTTGTATTTAAGTTCAATGATTCTGGAATGCATGTGACATTTGATAAAGGTGGTTGCAGATTGGTGAAAGGGAATTTGGTGGTTGCTAAAGGATCTTGGATTGGGACTTTGTTTAAGCTTAATACCTCCAATTTGAATAAATCAGCCAATGTAGCTGAAGCTGAAAATACATGTATGTTGTGGCACCATAGATTGGGCCACATTGGTGAAAAAGGTCTTAGGACCATTCTTAATAAGAAATTGGTTGACGATATTCTTGATTATAAAATTGGAAAAAATGATTTTTGTGAGCATTGTGTGTTTGGAAAGAAATATAGATCCTTATTTCCTAATGGAACAAATAAAGCTAAAGGATTATTAGAGATTATTCATTCAGATGTTATCGGTCCTATGGATATTGACTCTATTGGAAAATCTAGATATTATGTCACATTTATTGATGATGTCTCAAGATACACTTGGATCTATTTTATGAATACAAAATCTAATGTGTTCAATAAGTTTAAAGAATTTAAGGCTTTAGTTGAGAAACAATTAGATCATAAGATAAAAGTTTTGAGATCAAATAATGGTGGTGAATATTGTTTTAAGGAATTTGTTGACTATTGTGAGACAGAAAACTACTCCATATACACCTCAACAAAATGGAGTAGCAAAAACGATGAATCGAACCTTAATGGAAAGAGCTAGGAGTATGTTAAGTAGTGCTAAGATATATCGGTGCCTTTGGGCTGAGGCTGAAGTACTTATTGTTATTTAATCAATAGATCTCCTAGTTCATCTATTGAAGATAAAACCCCTTATGAAATGTGGTTAGGTAGGAAACTTAGTGTTGCACATTTAAGGATCTTTAGTTGTGATGCTTTTGTTCATGTGCCTAAAGAAAAGTGGTCTAAGTTAGATCCAAAAACACAAAAATGTATATTCATGGGTTATGGTGAAAATGTAAAAGGTTACAAGCTTTGGAATCCTCTAAGATGAAAAATTTATTTATTTAGAGATGTGATTTTTGAGGAATTTAGATCTTATATAGGAGAAGAACAACCAAAGGAGAAGGATACTTCTTGAACAGTGCATTTTGAGACAAATATTGAGAAGCATGAAGATGCACATGTTGAAGAAATATTGGATGGATTGGATGAGGAGAGTTCATAGAGTTCAGAGATAGATGCTCATGATGAGAATATTGAGGAACAAGAAGAACCTTCTTTGATATGATCCACAAGACAACAGAATCCCATTGATAGGTATAGCCCACCTGATTTCTATTGTATATTTTCTTTGATGAGTACTAATGATGAACCTAGATCTTACAAGGAAGCTTTGGTCACAAGCTATGCATGAGGAAATGGTTTCCTTGGATACTTGTGACAAATGGGATCTTGAGATTTTTCCCAAAGGAAGAAAGGCCATTGGTTGTAAATGGATCTTTGAAAAGTAAATTGGAGCATATGGTAATCTCAAAAGGTACAAGGCAAGATTAGTAGCCAAGGGCTACTCCCAAAGAGAGGGAGTTGACTTTAATGAAATCTTCTCTCTTGTTGCTAAATTAACTTCTATTAGATTCTTTTTATCTATTACTATTGCTTATGATTTTGAGATAGAGAAAATGGATGTGAAAATTGGTTTCTTACATGGGGATCTTGATGAGGAGATTTATATGAGGCAACTTGATGGTTTTGTTGTAAAAGGAAAAGAATTTTTAGTTTGTACGTTAAAGAGATCTTTATATGGATTGAAACAATCACCTAGAATGTGGTACCAAAATTTTGATGCTTTTACATTGAAAATTGGTTATGTTAGGAGTGAGGAAGATCATTGTGTTTACATAAAATTTATTTATGATTAGATTTTAATTATTATCTTGTATGTGGTGACATGTTGTTTATTGGCAACAGCAAGGTAATGATCAAAGAATCAAAAGCACAACTCTCTAGCACATTTGAGATGAAAGATCTAGGGGCTGCAAAATATATCCTTGGTATGGAGATCAACACAGATAGAGGTAACAAAAAGCTTTGTTTAAGTCAAAGCAACTATGTTGATACTAATTTGAAATGGTTTAACATGCATGGTAGTAAACCAATTAATATTCCTTTACTATTTGGCATGAAGTTAAGTTTAGACATGGGTCCTAAATCTGATTTTGATCATGAGGAAATGTCTGATATTCCATATGCTAGTGCAATTAGTAGTTTGATGTATGCAATGGTCTGTACAAGACCGGATATAGCCCAAGCAGTGGGAGTTCTAAGTAGGTTTATGTCTAACCCTAGTAAAGAACATTGGACTTATGTTAAGAGGGTGTTTATATATTTACGAGGTACTTTTGATTACTGTTTGGTTTATCATGGTGCTAATGATATTGATATTATGTACAAATCATTGGACATACAAGGTTTTGATGATTCAGATTGGGCAAGAGACTTGGATAGTCAGAGGTTGACAAGTGGCTATGTGTTTACTTTGCTTGGAGTTGCAGTTAGTTGGATGAGTAAGAGGCAACCCACGGTTTTTTTTTCCACCATAGAAGCAGAGTACATGGCTGCTACACATGCCTCTAAAGAGATAGTTTGGTTATATAGACTTGGGAAAGGTATTGGTTTTAATTGCAAGAAAATTAGACTTGAATGTGATAGTCAAAGTGTTATTTGTTTAGCCAAAAATCCTATGTATCATGCTCATACTAAGAATGTTGATGTTCAGTATCACTTTGTGTGAGAAATGGTTGAAAGTGGGAAGGCATTGATTGAGAAAGTTGACAATTTGATCAATGTTGTGGATTATCTTACGAAACCAATTCCTACAAATAAGTTCTCTTGGTGCAGGAAGGCCATTGAACTTGAGTCTTGTGCTTGATTTATAATAATTATTCCTTGTTTAGAATAATTGCAATGTATAATGTCAAGTGGGAGAATGTTGGGAATAGGATGCAATTTAATTGCAATCTTAAACATATTTCATGTATCTCCTAAGTCCTTGGAAAATGTTCCCCAACACTAGGATTAGAAAGAGATTAAACTCGAATGAAATGAACATGTAAATTGACATTTGTGATTATTCCTAAATAATAAGAACATGCAGGGATGTTCAAGAAGAACTCCTACAAGATAGGAGAACATGGGGCACCCACATGGAAGGTGGAACCCACCTTGCTTCAATTAACTGTTTAGAGGATTGATAACACTTTAGTAATGTATGTTTAGATCCTACAAATTAGGGATTGATATTTACATGAGTGGAGTGGCACTATCAGTTCAGTACCAGTTCAGTTCAGTTTAGTTTAGTTTAGTTCAATTCAGTTCAATTCAATTATGGTTCAGTTATCTTTAGTTGCATGACTATTGACTTCCATTGCATGCCAAATAATAGGTGGATACTTTTAGTTAAGTGGAGATGATCAATCATGCATAATATTTGCATGAATTGGTGGAGAGATATGTTTTAGTTAACTAAGATTGACTTGGGTCCACCTTGGGCACCCAAGTTGGCATTTTTTAGTTAACACCTTTTGCATGAGAATACATTTACAAGGCTCAGTCAAGTGGGGCCCATTATTGGGTGCCAACTTTGAGGTGAAGCTTACAAGATATCTTCTTGACCAAAGTTCAGTTAAGTGTTCAGTTTGGGGCACCTAAATTGAGGAAGACTTTGGTTTGACTTCAGATTACATTATGGAACTCTACTTGCCCAATCTAGGCCTAGATTTTTGTGAGAAGATTTATGCTCTTGTATTTGTACAACTCTTATGAGTTTGCATGCTCATTATTGTCTATTAATTGCAACAAGTGTATGAGAGTTTGATGAGAGTTTATTGTAGGTTGTGAAGAAGGATTGTTGAAGGCAAGGAAGCATGCCAATCAAGGATTGATACAGTATTATTATAATCATGTTTGAAGGTTAAATAATACAAGCACTATTGATTCTAGTGGATTTTTTCCCGGAAAGGGTTTCTCCATGTATATGTTGTGTCACTTCTATCTTTTGTCTCATTCTTCTACAATCTTCTATCTTTTTTTGCAATTGGTAAAATTGATCTAAACAAATTAATTATACACAAATAATTGTGACAAAGAATACTTAATTAGATCTACAGACTCATAGTTTTACAAGTTTTAAGCTATAATATTACCTTTATTTCCAACAAGGCATTATCATAGTTAGCATGAGGTTTAGAAGGATATTCAAAATACATTATCTAGGAGAATTAGGTAATTGATAGACCATACACCAAGGATTGTCTTTGGAAAGATTTACATTAGTTATTCTTAAAGTATCAAAAGTCTCTTATTAGATATCCCCTTTTGGTTACCTTTAACAAGTTTACCATTATGCCAAGTTGTAAATATAAGATTAATCAAACAGAATGGGCATTATTTCTTTCTTCTGGTAATTAGGTTTATCATGGGGAAAAACCTTATCATTTATGGAAACCTTATATCTCAAATATTTTAGAGAATTCTTGTCCTTGACAAGCTTATCTTTAGATGAAGGGACCTTAGCTTGGTGTCCTTTTGGATTTTGTAAATTTATTACATCATCCCTTTTACCCATCTTATCTAATGTTTTTCTATTGCTTTTACTATGTTTAGCTATTTTGAAATCATCTCTTAAGGAATGAGGATCCTTCTCTCATAGTTCATAGACAATATTAGCATCATAAGAATTATAGTAGAGAACCAAACACTTAGGCTCACTAGGTCTCATGTATGCTATGATTTTGTTCAAAACTTTAAAAAACTTGGTGTTAAAATCATAAACAAGATCATTGTAACCTTTACTTACGCTAGTGAACTCATTTATAATAAATATGGGGTCAATTTTATCACCATATTGCTCTCTAAAAATCCTTTTTAACTCATCCCATGACCCTATACTTACATCAGGTAATCCTTTGTATCAATATCTTACATCATCAATTAGGGATTGCATTAATTATTTCATTACAGCATCCTAATGTTCTATCTCAAAATCATCTATCAAATTAAGGAAAGTTCTCAAATGATCCTCTCTTGTGTAAGGAAGTTAAGGTAGCTAAACAACTTCCTACACTAATCTTGAGAGGAGAAAAATGTAAAAATTTATATATCTTTAATAGTTACTAAAACTTAAATGAAAATAAACACAAATATCATGCATACCACAACACAATGATTTACGTGGGGAAAACCCTTTTGAGAGAAAAAACCCACACTCCAAAAGCCACCCAATATATTATTTAGAAATCAAAAGATTATAATATACTTGTAGAGAAAGCTTCTCATAGGAGTAGCCCCACCAAAGATCAAGAGACAACCCAATCGCTATCAAACTCTCAGAAATACACTATTGTCTCTACATACATCCCACCCACTTATAACAAGATTTTTGGAACCTTATAGAATTAGGGTTTACAAGGTAATTTTTCATTTGATGTGTTAATGAAAAAGCTTTGACGAGTCAACGAGAAAAACCTTGACATGTCAGTGAAAAAAACCTTGACGTGTCAACGGGATAAAATCGTGACGTGTCAACAAGAAAAAAACATTGACGTGTAAATGAATTTTTTTTCTAGGTGATGCCTCAAACCCCACCTCTTGCTACGAGTGCACATTATTTGCATTATCAGTCACCACCTATCAACAATAAACTATATATAATTGCAAGGTTGAGACACATTTTCCCAACATCTTGATAATACATTATTATCTAAGAATCTAGTCATACATTTCTAATATCATTTGGAAGCACATTAGGTATCCTAGAATATCGATGAAATCTAATGAGAAATAAATAGGTTTTTATATGATCTAGGTGGATACTTTTCACCAAAAATTGAAGTGTTCCATATGTTCCAAAATTTGTCGCCATGTTGAAGAGCTCAAAAAATTGAATCCAATGCAACTTGAACAAGGTCAAAAGGAGCTTGTATGCAAAAGATATGGTAAGTCAAAGTTAAGGTTTGACCATGCTGATTTGGTAGTACAATGATGACATCAGCATGATGATGTGGCAAGAGTAGGTGATTTGGCAAGTACAGGTGACATGTAAAAAATGTGGATCAATCATGTTTTGACATTTGTCATCCAATGTGGCTAATAGGAAGGTACCACATGGCCCAATGGTTGGGCACCACGTGGCACCCATGTGGCATGCCTACATGTTTGATGGTTTAAAAGATATTGAAGAGATTTGAACTAATGACCTCCCCCTTACTCAATTCACACACCACCACTATACCATGCTTTATTTTTGAGATATAAAATGGTGGCGGTTTTATTTATTAACCTCATAAAAACCATTTGGTGGGATTCCAAGCAGATTTTGTGGGAATCAAAAGGCAACAGATTTTGTTATAAACATAACTTAAAAATCAAAACCTCCCTATATTTTAAATCAACTCCCTATAATTAAAATGCTAATCCCTTAAATTAATCAAAGCCCAAATTCATGGAAAAATAAAAGGGTATTTTATGGGGTTAGAAATTATTTAAAAGATTATTAAGATTTTAAAGGGGGATTTAAAATATTTTGGATGTAAATGGGATATTGGGAGATTTTTGTAAATCATTTGGTTTTAGGCCAAATTGGGTAAAATTCATGTATAAAAGGGGGAGAGCTTGGTCTTTCAAGACATGGAATTTTTGTAGAGCATCCAGAGGGAAGAGTTGGGATTGTGAAAGCTCTATGCGGATTTGTTGAAAGATTATGGAATTTGCACTTGAAGGAGTATTGTTCAAGGTCCAGTTTGAAGACTTCTCTCTTGCAAGGTGTAGAATATTTTTTCATTTTTAAATCCAATGTCAGGTAACCAAAGTGTTTTCATACTTAACTTTAGTCTGGAATGGTGTATTTCATTTTATAAACGAGGCAAGATACCTCTATAACTAGTTCGCATTCAGTTTAATGCTTCAAGAAATAGAACTAATTTATGTTGTTATTGTTGGAAGCACTTGATTAATGTGGATCAGGAAGTGGTTGTAGGGCTTTAACTTCCTTGCAGTGATAGCTTTGTATATGCAGTCAAGAGACCAAATGGTGTTGTAAGAATTTTGTAGGTGACATCATTCATGGCAATTGATTATTCTTATTGAGCGGATCCAAAGACGTAGCCCTTAGTGGTGAACTCTATAATCAAATGAGTCTTTGATCTTCTGGTTTATTTGATGTTTTGGTTATGTACTTAATTCCGTAAATAAACTAAACTAAACTAGTTAAGAAAAAGCCATAAATGAATCAATGGTAATTCAGAATTAATCAACGAGCTCAATTATGTGAATTGATGGATTGAATTTACATATTGGATCCAAACCATAATTTAAAGATCTTGTTAAATATTTGGAACTAAGTAAGTTAAGCAATTGATTTCAAATCTATTAAATGAAGAACTTAATTTGAGTAAGCACACTCTAAAGTTTTTCAGATCATTATAAGAATTTTTGGAAATTAAATCTCTATCCAAATATGACTTCAATGGATGAGATACAAGGCTTGGAATACAACAAAATGAAAATCTAAAACTTATATAAAAATTTGGAAATTAAGTTGCCTTAATATGGAATTACCATGATTAGATCCATCTTCTTTATGATGCCAAAAATAAGCCAACATAACATGCTTATAAACACTACCTTATGTGAACTTATAATGAAAATATATAAAGAATAACATCACCATAAGATATCAAAAATGAGGCACAAATAACAAACACAAGCGCATCACATAACACATGATTTACGTGGAGAAACCCTTGCGGGAAAAAAATCCACCAAAAAGAGAGGCCAAGTATGCATTATCTTCAAATAAATGCTATTAAAATATAACTATTTCTAATCTCCTCTTTACCTCCACAATGGAAACACATGTGCACTTGTGAACAACCTCCTTATTCCTCAACCTATCCTTATTCTTGCAATGAAACTCTACATCCAAGAGGTTGAATTTATTGATGTGTGAAGAGATCTTAACCCCCAAACAAGGCTCCCAAAGATGAATCTCCATTCCAAAAAACCCCAACCCTTGGAATACCTCCTTGCAAGTGAAAGGACACTAGTTTTGGCTCCAATACTTTCCCTCCAACTTGGGCACCCAAACTTGGGAGATAAAAATTGCATTAAAGGCAATAAATTTTGGAATACCAAGACACACATGTTTCCTCATTCCAGTCTCCCACCTGAAGAATCCAAAAATTCACTCATTTTTCCTTTCTTATTATTTAGGCATCCACATGTGGGGAAAATAATATTAAATATTTATGTCCACAAGTCACCTTTACTGCTGCTAGTGGAACCCATCACCCCTTATAAATGTAATGTAAATAATGGTGAGAATAAATTTTACAAAATATTTTTCCAATACACTTTAAGTGCCTAAAGACACTTTCCAAGTATGTTGGAACCATGATATAGGATTTATAAGGTGGATGAAATCTTAATCCTAACATTCTCATACTTGACATCAACATTGTAAATACACCCATAAGAATCACAAACAAGGTAAAAGCATCCCTTAGCCAATCATGTACCATATAAATATTCACCATACTTTCATGATCCAACAAGATACCTACAAATGCAACATGATAACCACCATCAAGAAAAAAACTCCACATCCTCCAACATGCCACCTATGGAAGAAAAAGGAATATTCCATGGTGAAACATAACAGTTGTCACTAAAATTTACACCAATATTTACATGAACACAAGCATAAAATTCAAATTATAATAGGCTTTTAGTAGCTGCCTTGCTCATACCACCTAGAATAGTGACCATGAAAAATTGCAACTTATATAAGCTAACCATATCTCAAACTAGGGTATACAAATAATAGATGTAACTTCATGCCATCAACATACCAAGCCAAAATCTAAAATCAAGTCTTTGTATATCCATCCTCCTATCTCAATGTAACATACCAATAAATAAATGACCACAGACAAGGCCAACCAACAAATTTTTCATTAACACTGAAACAATCTCATAAATATAGATAGTCCACATCTAAGTCATCCCACTACAATAAAATGGGTAGCTAATCCACAACCCGCATAACTTGTAGATCCAAATCCAATGAAACATGCAAACTCGTCATCACATTAGTAATCATCAAACCAAGATACCAAAGAGGATAACTAGACATATATCCAAAAAATCTCATTGCATGAGTAATGTGAAATATAAAAATAGATCAAAGCATACCAATTCCACCTATAATACTTCACATAGAGGATGTGACTAACTCCTCTATAACATAGTTTTAATAAAACATACAATAATTTACAAATTTGATAAAAAAATATGTTGCAATACCCCTCACCACTAGTCTCCATAGCTCACCCAAGTTCTTCACACTCAACCATGTGAAACCAAACATCCATGAAGAATATCACAACCAAAGAGAGAACTTGCAAACCAAACCATATTATTGTTCCACGCTAACATGTACCAAGTTGTGTAATGTAAGATATTCTTCATCATTCCTAAATTGAAGGGATATCAACATCTAACATTTAAATCAAATGAAAACATGGCAACAATAGATGTAAACCTCTTGGGGTGGTTGGCCTAGTTCAATTGGCTAAAGCATCATGTTACAAGTAATAAGTCACGAGATATAGTCTCCCCATCATCCCCATGGTACCAAAGGGTGTGTTGCGCCAACATCACAAGTCACATGATTTTTTTTTACCAAGCACACTGTAGTTTATAGGGGAAGCTACTTGGCTCCGATTCCTGTTGTCTAAAAAAAGGATGTAAACCTCTCATACCAAAGGTAGATCAAACTAACCAATCATTCCCACACAAAAAGGAATATGCCCAAAGTCACAAACCATTACTTGTACCTCTCCAAATAAGTCCTCACAACTAGATCCATAGCTCAAGACCAAAACAAGGAGAACAACAGAAATCCATAAACCATGCATCTTCTTCTTAACAAGTCTTAAAAATATTTATATTCAAGACTAACTCATATGAGAAGATAAGATACAAAATAAAGAATGCATCTGATATTTAGGAAGGCAATAGCTCTTGGATAATTCACCTGTCAAGTAGACCAAGAGTGGGGTATACGATTGTCCTATACACATAACACCAATAAATGACAATCTTCTCTTTAGGTACATAATGGATTCACATCCATAACCAAGTGTAGGATCATCAATATTTCTATTGAGATCCTCATAAAAGAGTAACCATCTCAACATAGGATCCCATAAATAAGAGATCTCTTAGCCTCACCCAAATATCTCTAGTCTGCATGAGCATCTACCAATAAATTCATACCAACTTCAAATGCAACCTTGCAAAATCATGAAGCTCCAAACAAATGACTAATACTCAAAACCAAAAAGAACCAAACAAGACCATTGTCAAAATTCTAACTATATAATCAATAACATATTATGACATCATGATTTAACATCCCCTCATAGGAGATCACATGAAAATAACCATCCATCATCAAATGATGAATTAACATCACTTCCAAAGCTCCTGTTGAACTATGTAACTAAGCTCGCCAAGAATCATGATAACCATATCCTTAACTGAAGATCCTCCATGTCCCCAACACAATCAAATAACTCAACACCATGAGCTCCTAAAAGGTAAATTACAACCACAATATCCAAACCAAGAAGATACAAACACCACACATCCTTTGCTAATAGAACCAAAGATGTCATTAATCTCTTACTACAATCTAACTGTAGAATCTAAGAGCTCCTTATGACACAAAAAAATATTGCAAAATACCATCCATCTTCTAATCAAATATTATCCATAGTTCACTATACACTATAATGACAACTTATACCCAAAATCTTAAAATAAAGAAGATAGGACACATTATATAATTGCATAAATCTCCCACAAATTAATATTGAGTTATACATGACACCATGACCAATATCATTGCCAAAAACCTACTTAAAAGTGAATGTATCTTCTCATGCACCATAAACAAATGTTATAGATTCAAATGAACAACCATATTAGGCACTCTTAATAACCATCTCTCACTGCAATAAGCATATCAATATAATAATGGTGACCAATAATATGGCCTACCAAACATAATCCATATTATAAAAATTTACGTGATCTACACATATGCAACATCTCAAAGGAGAAATACAAAATTAGTGCTCCAATCTCAAATAACTAAAAAATAGATTTAACCTCACATTAGTATCATGCAAAACATAGATGTTCAGGTATAACATATGGATTTTCAAGACTCAAACACCAAAATCAAATATAGATTTGATTTTCCAAATAAACCCACATAAAAGTAACCATAAATCAATAAGAATCCTCCAAGTAACCATGCAAACATCTAATTATTTTCATCCATAACACCTTGAATACAATATCATCACAGATCTACATACCACATATTTTAGTTAACATCTAAAACATGCAAAATAATCTCTATGAATATGAAATCCATCTAAGCATCTAGACATTTACATCAAACATGTCATTTGAATAATGGAAAGGCATAGATCTACAAACCCACAACTGAAAACAAGAGTAAATTGCAACCCAATAGGAAAACCAAGTTGTCCAAGATCTTATAACATATGAAACATATCAGATCAACAACTCACAAAGAATTTAGTGGCTTATCTTCTAGTTCTTTCATGTATCTAAGGGCTAAAACCATGAAGCCAACATAAGCACTCCATTTCATAGTCCAAATCGAGGGTGTTTCTCCATGTGAATAGGATGTATCTATCTATCCAATATGAACACCTTCTCATTGCACATGACCACAAGATAAAGGAACAAAACCACCAAACAAGAGGATATACACATATTATCAAACAAGAGCTTCAAATTACCAAAACATAACCAACTCCATAAATATCCATAATCATGAGCTTCTAATACCTAATATATAGATCACATTAACAATATCCATGGCTTCCAATCTCATAAATCTACAAAACAACGTTAACTAATAGAACATTCATTGTAGCCTCACAAGCCTTCCAAAAACCTTCAATTTCTTCTAACAAATCCCCACAAGCTTTCCAAGAAGAAATAAAAAGTGAAGGAATACCCATAACCAAATTCACCTTAAGCTCTGATACCAAATGATGAGAAATAAATAGGCTCTTATAACAATTGTTGTAAATTTAATCTCCATACAAATATGACTTCAATGGATGAGATACAATGCTTGGAATACAACATGAAAATCTAAAACTTGTATGCAAATATGAAAATTAAGTTGCTTTAATACAAAATTACCATGATTAGATCCATCTTTTTATGATGTAAAAAATCAACCAACATTGCATGCTTATAAAACTATCTCATGTGAACTTATAACAACAATATATAAAGAATAAAATCACCATAAGATGGTAGCAATGAGCTAAAAACAATAAACACAAGAGGATCACATAACACAATATTTACATGGAGAAACCCTTGTGGGAAAAAAACTCCACCAAAAAGAGAGGCCAAGTATGCATTATCTTCAAATGAATGCGATTGCAATACAACTAATTTCATTCTCATCTATGCATCCACCATGGAACCACCTGTGCACCTATGAACAACCTCCTTATTCCTCAACCTATCTTTGTTCCTACACTGAAACTCTACATCCATTTGTTGCTCATATTTTCTACATCAAAGAGGTTGAATTTATAGATGTGTGAAGAGGTCTTAAGCCCCAAACAAGGCTCCCAAAGATGAATATTCATTACAAATGACCCTAGCCCTTGGAATACCTCCTCAGAATATGAGAGGACACTGGTTTTGGCTCTAATATTTTCCCTCCTACTTGGGCACCCAAACTTGGGAGATAAACAATATATTAAATACAATATATGATGGAATACCAAGAGACACATGTTGCCTCATTCCAAGATCCCACCTAGATAATCCCAATAGTAACTCATTTGTCCTTATCCTTATAATTCATTATCCCATTCTAGGCATCCACATGTGGGGAAAATAATATTAAATATTTATGTCCACAAGTCACCTTTATCATTGCTAGTAGAACCATCATGTAGTGCCTCTCACATTTGTGATCTTTAGTACATATTTTGGTTTTGATTGTATGCTTATACATGTATATTCAATTCAAGATTATTCATAGCATTGTGATTATTTTGTATTGTCATATGTTAGATGCACCTTTTGATATTTTGATATTATGATTATGTTATGATGGATTATGTTGTTTTATCTTGATGATTATGCACATGTATATCTGGAGGAGTGATTTGAGATTATGTTGTATACCTCATTCGGGGATTGCATGTGCTTCAAATATATATATATATATATATATATGCACGTGCACACTTGACATTTGTTGAGTGGATATAGGTACATGGAATTTTTCCACCTAGCTTCACATGTCTGAGTTATTCCCCAACGGTGGTTATAGGGGAGATGTCACATTGGCATATTTTTTAGCCTTAAACGTTATACTCGATTTGAGTGTGAATTCCCTATGCTCTTACCATGTTGGATGGATTCAGTATGATTCTAGATACTGTAACTCTATTGTGGAAGCCAACTAAATGTGTGTGCGTTGATTTATTTAAATTTCATTTTTTTACAAAATTAGTTCAATTTTATGCTTAAATGGATTTATAGTCAATTATATGTTAAAAGATGTTTGCAAATAAATTGAATGGGTTAAATGAGTTTGTGGGAATATTTGAGGGATTTGCATTAATAAATGAGAGAAAATTAATTTATTAATATTTTATTGGATTTTGAAAATGGGTAAAAAAGGGAGAAAGGGCTTTTATATAATTTTTGTGTTATTTTGTGAGAGAAAAGATAGAGAAGAGAAAACCTTATTTGAGAAGATTAGTAAATTGGTGATTGGGAGTGCATTTCTCATCAAAATTCAACAAGGTCAGATTCGTTGGGATAGGAATTGGGAAGGGATCGTGCATGCCAATTTTTGTGAGCTATCATTTGGAATTTTTGGAATATGTTACATTTCAAATTTGGAGAGAATTTGAGGTATTTCACTTGTTTTAATTAGTTTTGAGAATTTCTTTTGAATGAAATTGTAGGAAATATATTGAGGGAGGGTGGAATCCTCCCACCTCCTTTTATTTCAAAAATTGAAATGATTTAGTTAGTGTTTTATGTAAAATTTAAGAATTTTCAAAAATACAAGGTTACCATGCCCATTTTTTAGTAAAACGATGAAACTGTTAAATTTATAGCTTAAATAGAGTGTCAGGCATATTTTCACTGAAAGGATATTCTTAGAATTTTGAATTTTTGATGAATTTTCATGGTGGAATTTGGTAATTTTCTGGTTTTTACATTGTTGAAATATGAATTTTTTTAAAAAAATTATGTGAAAATGACTGAGTTTGAATGTTTAGAAGATATAGAACCTCATGAAATGAGATGTTATGCAATGTGGTAAATTTTCATTGAATTTTTAAAAAGTTGGATGTTTTCATTGGTTTTTGTGCCACACTCATTGGAGGGTGTGATGAGCTTAAGACTTAGGTATTAGAGAGGGATAGAGGAGTGTCTCCTAATGTATCCCCAACCCAAATTGGCAAGTAGGTTGATTACAGGTGGGGATTCATTTAATCAAGTGATAACTAATGAAACATGAGTAATAAAACTAATCAAGATAATGGATACCTCTTTATGCCTTGAGTGCTCGTACAAACTAAGGATGATTGGGAAGGAATGATAGCTTGGGGAGATTGGGTCTTGCAAGTTCAAGTGTCCTCACCAGTTCAAGAGGAGTACTAGATTACATGTGATGGCATCCCTTTGAGCACCGTGATGACACTCTCTAACTAGCTCTCTAACATCTAGTCCTAGAGTAGATTCGAGTAACACCTAAAGAGACAATTTTCATTCTTTCTATGTTGATATTGGTTCATTAAATCATTGTATACATTGTATCTCCATATATTATGTGAGTTTATACTCCTATCCCCATTTTTAACTATGTGCATGAGTGATTGGGCCTACTATCTCCTAGCACGGTGGGGTGAACCTATAGGTATCACATGGTCAAGTGACATGGAACCACCATTGGGGACCAGAGGTTTGTGGTTCAAGGAAAAACATGGAAATTGGTACTTGTAATTTTTACATTTCTATATTGATGTATATTACTCCTTATGTAGTAAAATTATTATTTTGGAACAACTCTTCGGAGATGAATGCAATTTGTAAATGAAAAGAGCATTTGAATCGTTTATGTGTCTCGGTGTTGCTATCTGGCACAAAATATTGTTGTTTATCCCTATTATGATGTTTAGATGCTAGATAAAACATAGAAACACTTATTTTGGTGCTTAAAATGAACCTAAGTATGGAAATTCATAGTTGGGCAGCCTGGTCTTGCACCTAGGTGGCCTTATCAAACATTAGAATGAACCCATAACTTAAAAAACATTCCTAACACTATTGGGGTGACCTGGAGAATTTTGGGTGACTAGTTGAACTAGGGTGGCCTGGGGAAAGCTAGGGAATCATGTTAGACAAGGGTGGCTTGGTTTTGAGAAGCCTAAAAACCCAAAAAATTGCAACAAGGGTGTTGGGGTGGCCTGGTCCTATGTAGGGGCGGCCTCATTCCCATACAAAAAATTGAGAGTAAATCATCTTAACCATTGATAGGTGAGGTTTTTATAAGCCCTTTTACCTTTTCAAATAGTTTTTATGACTTTTATTTTTCTTATTTTGGTCATTTTAGTCATTAAAACCATTGAAAACTAGTCAAAATTTCTCTTAACTCTGAACTTAATCTTTCCTTTCTTTTCCCATTTTGGAAAAAATTGTATATACAAGTTATTCACCATAGTCCTAGGGTCCTATTATTAACTTTACCTAGTTCTCAAGTGTTATCACTAAGTACTTACATTGTCTCCTGCATCATTTTGTGTGTAATCTTTTGAAATAACATGATCGTCAAACTTAGGGTTTGGGAGGTTGTTCTTCTAGTCTTGTGAAGGATAGAGAAGGTTGGAACACTTCATGGATAGTATTATAAGTGTACCCAACATTCCTAATAGGTTATGGATGTGTGGGATTTAATTCTTCTACTTGTGTAATGTCATGATGTGACGAAATATTATATGTAAACCCAATATGTCTAATTGCTTCAATGTATTTAAGTGTTTATATCTTGTACTTCAAAAAAAGTATCCCTTATATTTGAGCTTTTTTTATGTGGGTTCCTCGGTGAGGCATTACACATCACCCCTTATGAATGTAATACAAATAATGGTGATAATAATATTATAAAATATTTTCCCAATACACCCTAAGTGCCTAGAGACACTTTCCAAGGATGTTGAAACCATGTCATAGGATTTACAAAGTGGATGGCACCTTAACCTAACAAAATACAACAACCTATACCTTTCCAATTGTAAAGGTCTTCTAGCCAATAACTTACCCTTGAGCATTAGCTTGAACATTTTATTAATTGACAATGTTATGGCCTCTTGGTAAATTAAAATTCTACCCACCCATTTGACCACCCATATTTATGCCATGTTGTTGATAATTGCCATTACCCCCCATATTTTGTTGTTGCAAGATCACTTCAAGTTGTGGGTTATGCATGGGTATATTTTGGTTTATTGGGGCATTTTTTGATGCATAAGAAGTATGATAATTATTTTTTGAGGATCAAAAGTGGTGATATCTATCAATTGGATAGAACCTAAGGGAATATTTTATGATTGTAAATTTATAGAAGGAAAGGCTTAAGGATTAGAATAAAAAACAAATGGATTACTTGATCCATAAGAAAATTTTAAATAATCTATCCTCATTTTCATATCATCTCTCATTCTAATGGTTCCCATCTTTCTAATTCAACTTTAAGGTCATCAACTTCTTTCAACTTTTCTTCTTCACTTTGAATTTGCTTTCTAGAAGTGGAGGCCTTCTGTGAAGATAAATCAATTTATGAATTCCTATATATCATAGCACTAGAATTAGGGACACTTAAACCAAAGTATAGGTTATTCCCTTGGGTTGATGGCTTATTTGTAAGAATAGCTTGAATATCAATGGTTACAATCATAGTAGGAGAACTGACCCATGTATATAAACCTTATCTGAGGTCATATTCTCACTGGACTTGTTCTCTTTCTTTTTATAGTTTTACCATAAGTTAATCATGTTCAACACCCATCCAATTTATCGTATCCCTCATATATTAAGAATTCATACTAGGTGTTTGAACATCACCACCTATCAGAGGTATTGTCAAAATAATTTCCTCATTATTTGTAAAAGTACTGACAAGGGGTTTCATGGACTTACCCGTGTCTCTAACTTTCCATATTTTTCTTTGAGTTGGGATCTCACCAACCAGATTTCTTCTAGGATATGTATGTGTTGCTGCCATTTTTAGTCCCCCTTAAAAAATCATGCCCTACCTTCTAAGTGAACTAAACAATTTTTTTTGTTGTCTTTTCTTGTGGTTTGTAACTTATGTTGGGTACTACTCAAGTTTTCTAGCCTCCTTCCCACTCGAGGGTCTCAAGAGTTAAAATTAAAACCTATTGTACATCAATCTTCTATAAGTTATGAATATGTGCTAGGTTACCAAAAGGTTCTCACAATTTTTGAGGTGTACCAAAGGTTGGAAAATATGAAATGATAAATACTTTGGGTGGAGTTTCGATTAGTTTTGAAACTATTGTTGGTTCCCGACAAGGTTTTCAAAACTCAATTTTTCCCACGATAGATTTTCAAATTATGGTAGAACATCTTTCCTAAGAAGCCACTTTTTGGGGAAAATTCATTAAAAGGGACTTTAAAGGCATTGTAAGGCCTATTTTGGCATAGGCGGTGGTAAATATGGTTTCATAACTTGAGCGGATTCCAAAGATATTTTAATAACTGTACCTAGAATCCAAAATCCATACATTTGACCTGATATGTGTTATTATTATAGAAATATGTTCACGAAAAGGAAATATATCATTGAATATGAATATATTGTGAAAAATAATAGCATTAAAATTACATAAATAAATCCATTGCAAATGTAAAAATAGAAGAGCACATTGCAAAAGAATGTAAACATGAAAACAAAGTAGAATATTTCAAAGACATCCACATTACACAGTGTAGTTTTGAAAGTAAAAAAGATATATGTGTGTGTATCATATGCATTCTACATTACATCACAAAAGGAGGGATTTTTCAACACAAGGGGTCTTAAGCATGGGGAGTGAAGATGAGGATCCCAATAGCCTCAATTACTTCTTGTAGACATTCAATCTCCACAAGAGAAAATAGGTTTTCATTGAACTCGATGAAGTGGGCATAGGTCTCCATATTGTTGTGCTCAAGCCTTGCATGAAGTAGGGAAACTTCTTGCTCAGCTTGTTCATTCCTCGACATAGTAGAAAATAAAATTGCATTGCCCACTAGACCCATGTGAGGATGCACAGATAAGCCTCTCAAAGCATATTCAACACACGACAAGTATATTGGCCTTATCGAGTGCTTAGCAGCACAAATTCCCCACTCAAAATCTCTAAAGGTGTGCATGACATTGTAGAGAAAGCATTCCAACAAGCCAAAATTATGAACGTACACCTAAGACAGGAAGTTCTCACTAATAATCTTCTGAATAACCCCCTCCTCCACATCACTACGAACTAGGAAGACTTCTTGAACCTAGTCTACAACCAGCCTTCGCACAACACTACACTCAACATCCTCAATAATGAGGAAATCACTCCTAGCCTTAGAAGTTGCATCATTGGAGGAACTCAACATACTTGAAACTGAGATTAACATTATGCAAAATGAGGAGTGATCTAGCTAATTTATAGAATGACGAGATCAAACTAGTGAAATTCACTTGAAGGTATTTAATGCTATTACATTCAAATTGCCTTAAACTCAATGAATTTGACAAGGTGATGTGATAAAAATTTAGTAAGTTGGATTCAAGCATTGAAAAAATCCTTTGCATTTAAAGAAATTTCATGAAAGCAATATTAGGTGGCATTCCAATAGTCATCAAAAGTGAGAAGTGGTAGACATTTTACATGAGTGTGTGCCACAGGGCCTACTTACAACAAGCATTGCGTCATTCCCCCATCTTGTCAATAAAAAATGGTGATGCAATCATAACCACACTTAAAAAAGTCATTAATGACTATATTATCATAATCTAACAAAAAATGGTTGGTTTTCGACCAACTACTTATTTGGATTTGGAAAAATGACGGTTATTATTGAAGATCAATTTTCAAGAAATCTTGACTGTTATTATGTAAAGTTTTAAATATCCCTCATTTAGATTTTGCAAGGGTCCAAAATTTGGATCCCCCTTGCACTCTAATGCATGAGTGAGAATCGATCTTAATTGAAGGATCAAATTTTGTAGTTTTGATTATCTTGTTGTAGATGTTTATTGTCTGTGTGCAATGAATTATGAATGAAATTCTAATATTTATGAATAAGTATGTGAAATTAGATAAGCATTTGAATGTTACTTCACTGAGAGGATGCATTGTTCTTTGGTATCTTGTTCATTTATTTGCAAAAAATGTTGAGATTGCATTGAGTCGGGTCAATAAGCTTTGATAATCTGGTCTATGATCTATGGTATTGAATGTTTTCCAGTTTAATTTCAAGCATTAGTTAGTAGTTTCAAGTCACTTTTAATCACATATATTTTCATGGCTATGGATAGATGTTAGTTTTCCTTTCCTGATTTCTGGTTAAAAGCATGCCCTCACTTTATTTTATCTCAAAAATTAAAATTATATCAGAAGAGGGATTTGTACCTCAACTAAAAGTCAGAGGAAGATCACGAATGCAATGGTGATCTCTCCAATTGTTGTTGATAAGTTACTCCTCTTTTGGGGAAAAATAGAGTCAATTTGTATTAGTTTTTAAAGGACAAATATTTCAACCAATAGATTTTTTGCGACTCCATTAGGGAATGAATAGAACTTCTAAGAGTTTCCTTATCATGATTAAAGATGGTATTACCACATGAGAGTATATTTCCTATCTTATAGCCAGGTTTAGATTGGGTTACAACTGAGAAAGAAGACATCATCTCACAGCTAAATACTCTTATGTGGAGGTACTGAAGGAGCATGATAGATTACATGAGAAAAATTTGTGTGCTTGAAGAAGAAGAGGAATGAGTACAACACCCACCTAGGCTAGTGGTTGAGAGGTTTCCAAGGATTGAAATTGTGCACTATCCTAATGCTCCACCTTGAGTGAGAAAATTATCTCTTTCCAAAAGGGGATTGGTGATTGTAAAATATTTTTTCTTTGTTGTTTCCTATTGTATTTTGATGGATTCCACTTCCTCACAAGCATGGAGAGGCTGTTTTGAACCTTTATCATTATCAATATATTCACCTCTTCTTGTCAGTTCAAGAGAACACTTTCCAAGATTCACTAGGGAAGATGCACAAGATCCTAAGGATCGTATACAAGCTTTTACTATTGCTTGTGCTACTTTTGTAGTTACTAAGGAAGATGTGGTTGTTTGGATTTTTGTAGAATCTCTAGTTGATCAAGTGACAGATTGGTTTAGATGGTTGGATGAGGGGTGCATTACCAATTGGAATAATCTAAGGAACAAATTTACTGAAAGATTTAGAGTAGTGGTCAATGTAGCTACCCTTTTGAGATCCCTTTTTTCAATTCAAAAGGGATAAGACAAGTGAACCAATAATTTTATTGATAGAATCACCAGAATCTTAAGACAAATTCCACAACCCAATGTACCTACTCAATATAATTTGGCAGTTGCCTTCATGCATGCTCTGTCTCTAAAAGTTTGATTCCTTCTGAGGAGAAGAGGGAAAGTTGATTTTGAAGCAACAAAAATCAAATCCATAAGGATAGAAGATGATTTGTTGTTGTCTAGGCATCATGGTTGTTTGGGAGTTGAATCCTTACCAAACACAAGCCTCATCCCTAGGGAAAGTTGAAGCATTTTAAGCAATAGTAATTCTCTTATGACTAAATTTTCAGGTTTGAACGTAGCACATTAGGGAGAATTTTTAAATACACTTAGAATGGGAAGTGAGAGTGAGGTGTACACCATTTTTTTTGGACCTGAAGAAGAAGATTCAGATAGCTCTAAGGATGAAGAGGACATTTCTTCCTACAACATACCAAACCTTGCCTCGGTGCTTACTATCCCAACACATGGAGGCATTGAACAACAACCTAGCTCTAGAGTTCAAGTAAGTTTAGTATCTTATGAGACTGAGATGCCCATTTTCAAAGTTGATGATGTAATTGATCAATTTGTTCAAGCAACTAGAGATGGTGAGAGAACCAAAAAAAATGAGGAAAATGGACTTAAGTTTGGACATTTTCCCACCCCAAAGAACAATAAAGAAAAAGGAAATTTCATTCCTGAACTTGAAGTGCAAGGGAGGGAAACACAAAAGGTGGTGTATGTTGGTGTGATTCCTATGTTAGATGATCCTCTCCACTCTTTGAGGGAAACGTTGGAAGTTCTTGATGAACAATGTCCTCAAACAAAGGTTACTTTTGTTTGCAAGATAGAAAGGGAAATGAGCAATTTATAGGACATACATAGAGCTTTGGTCCTTGCGGAGCTTACTTTGGGTAATGGTATACTTGCATTGAAAAAGGGGAATGACATGGCCGATATTTCTCTTCCACACATTGATCGTATTTCAAGTAGGTTTGCCTTTTCCATCTCAATCAATAACATGATCTCCTTGAAAGCTAACTTTCTCGGGGTGGCAGATAAAGATGTAACTAGGTTTCTCTCCATGCAAAAAATGATTCAAATGTATGAAAGGGAATGTCCTTTGGATGATGAAGAGGCAACATAAAGGATCATTCATCATGTAAGTTCTCACTGTTTTCAGTTGGTACTTTTGAGTATGCAATTAAGGAACAAGCATGTCCCCCTTAGTCATCATGGGTCATATTTTCCTTGGTCAGTTAATGGATTTGTATAATAAATCTTGGGTCTCATCGCTGGTAGGTGTCACCTACTTTTGTATATATGGTTCTTTTGTTTGCTTTTCCTATTTTATTTGGTTGTGTGGTTCTTTATTTTTGGGATCTACCCATTTTTGGTGCGTTTGATCCTTTCATTCCATGATCATGACTTTGTGCCCAATGGATAAGGGACTGGTCTATAAATTTGGTGTCTAGGTTCACATCTTCGTCCTTTATAGTCCTTGTCCCTAGTTAGAGCTAGATGTTGCCGCCATTTTTAGTCCCCCTTATAAAAATCACACCCTACCTTCTAAGTGAAGCAAATAATGTTTTCCAATACCTTTTCTTGTGGTTTGTAACTTACAGTAGGCACTGCTCAAGTTTTCTAACCTCCTTCCCACTTGACGGTCTCAAGATTTCAACTTAAAATCTATTGTGCGTTGGTCTTTTGCAAGTTGTGAGTATGTGCCAGGTTACCAAAAGGTTCCCACGATTGTTGAGGTGTACCGAAGGTTAGAAAATATGAAACAATAAATACTTTGGGTGGAGTTTCGCATAGTTTTGAAACCATTTTCGATTCTCGATAGGGTTTTCAAAACTCAAATTTTCTCACGACAAAATTTCAAAGTGTGGTAGAACATCTTTCCTAAGTAACCACTTTCTGGGGAAAAATCATTAAAAGGGACTTTGAAGGCATTTTAAGGGCTATTTTGGAATAGGTGGTGGTAAATATGGTTTCATAACTTGATTGGATCCTGAATATATTTTAATAATTGTACGCAAAGTCCAACATCCATGTATTTGAGCCGATATGTGCTATTATTATAGAAATATGTTCACAGAAAGGAAATATATCATTGAAGATGAACAAATTGTGAAAAATAATAACATTCGTAGTGCATAAATAAATCCATTGTAGATGTAAAAATAGAAGAGCACATTGCAGAAGAATGTAAACATGAAAATAAAGAAAAAGATTTCAAAGACATCCACATTACACAATGTAGTTCTGAAAGACAAAAAGATATATATATATATATATATATAAATGTATATATGTATATATATGTATATATGTATGTATATATGTATATATATTTGTATCATATGTATATATATTTGTATCATATGTGTTCTACATTACATCACAAAAAGAAGGGTTTTTCAATAAAAGGGGTCTTAAGCACAAAGAGTGAAGATGAGGATCCTAATGGCCTCAATTATTTCTTGCAGATGTTTAATCTGTGCATGAGAAAAGAGGTTTTCATTGAAATCAATGAAGTGGGTGTATGTCTCCATATTATTACGCTAAATCCCTACACGAAGTAGGGAAACTGCTTGCCCAACTTATTCATTCCTCAAGACAGTGGTAATGCAAATTGCATCACTCACAAAACCCACACAAGGATGCTTAGATAAGCCTACCGGAGCATATTCAACACACAATAGGTATATAGGCCTTACCAGGTTCTCAACAACACGAATTCCCCACTGAAAATTTCTAGAGGTGTGCACGACATTATAGAGAAAGCATTCCAGTAGGCCATAATTATGAATGTGCACCTAAGACAAGAAGTGATCATTGATAATATTTTGAATAACCCCCTCCTCCACATCACTACAGATTAGGAAGATCTCTTGAAGTTGTTCTGCAACCAACCTTCACATGACACTACACTCAACACTCTCAACAATGAAGAAATCATTTCTAGCCTCAAAAGTTGCAACATTAGAGGAACTCAACATACTTGAAATTAAGATTAGCATTATCTAAAACGAGGAGTGATGTAGATAATTTATAGAATGACGAGATCAAACTAGTAGAATTCACTTGAATGCAATTAATGTTAGAAGTATATTCAAACTACCTTAAACTCAATGAATTCGGTAAGGTGATGTGATAGAAATTTAGTAAGTTGGAATCCAACATCGATAAAATCATATGCATTTAAATAAATTGCACAAAATCAATCTTAGGTGGCATACCAACAGTCACCGAAAGTGAGAAGTGGTAGATTTTTCACACAAGTGTGTGCCACGGGGCTTGCTTATAGCAAGTGTCGATTCATTCCCACATCTTGTTAATTGAAAATGGTGATGCAATCATAACCACCCTTAAAAATAGTCATTAATGACTATATTATTATCATCTGACATAAAATGGTTTGTTTTTGACCAATTTCTTATTCGGAAAATGATGGTTATTATTCAAGAATCAGTTTTCAAGAAATCTTGACCCTTATGATGTAAATTTTTAAATATCCCTCATTCAAATTTTGCAAGGGTCCAAAATTTTGATCTCCCTTGCACCGTGATGCACGAGTGAGAATCACTCTTAATTGAAGGAACACATTTTGTAGTTTTGATCATCTTGTTGTACATGTTTATTGTTTGTGTGCAATGAATTATGAATGAAATGATAATGTTTATGAATAATTTTGTGAGATTAAATAAGCATTTAAATATTCCTTCCTTGTGAGGATGTGTTTTTCTTTGGTATCTTGTTCATTTATTTGCAACAAATTTTGAGATTGCATTGAATCAAGTCAACAAGCTTTGATAATCTAGTCTATGAGCTATGATATTAAATATTTTCTAGTTTAATTTCAAGCATTAGTTAGTAGTTTCAAGTCACTTTCAATCGCATCTATTTTCATGGCTATGTATAGATGTTAGTTTGTTTCCCGCTTTCTAGTTAAAAGCATACACCCACTTTATTTTATCTCAAAAATCAAAATATTAGAAGAGGGAGCTATACCTCAACTAAAATTCAAAGGAAGATCACCAATGCAATGGTGATCTCTCCAACTATTGTTTATAGGTTATTCCTCTTTTTGGGAAAAATAGAGTCAATTTGTATTAGTTTTTAAAGGAAAAATTTGTCAACCAATTGTATGGAATAAATGTCTTCCATCCATATTTGACAATGATCTTCTTTTCTATTCAAAATTTCACCAGCAAGGAGATCATAAAGTCACCACCCACAAGTGGGAATAAAGATTTAACAAACTATATAAAAATTATGAGCCACAAACACAACTAATTACACGTATACAAATTTTGAGCAACATAAGGCTTTTAACATGACATTTTCTTAAACTCTACCCAAGAATAAATTTTAGACTGGTAAATTTATGCGTTTCCTAGCAAAGTTTCCAATCTATTGGTTTGTTTTTTTATTCCAACTAGATGCTTAAAATCCTCTAAAAAATAACTAGTTTTTATGCTTAAAGATTTCAAGTAGTTGGCCAAAAAACATGAGATAGCTATATTACTAATCTCCTTTGCACTTTAGGTTCTGTAGGACATAGGGGGTAACCCTTAACAATATCAATGGATTGTCACTCAACTCATATCAAGATATTGATTTAACAAAGATGTTCCCATGAAATATACCAAGAAGTGAATGGAGATCTATCATAATGGGTTTAATTCTTAGAGACTTATGCAATATTGGATTTGAGAACATATGCAAAGCTAAAGAACAAACTAAAAAAATAATTCAAATAACCTTCATCTTCAATGACCTTAGACTTGTAACTAGCATTCTCACTTAGATTGGTGTCTTAAATCCTTGGTAAAAAAGTCAGAAGATCATGGCAAATATTTTATGAGCAACAACCTAAAAAATAAATCATAAAACCTATTCATTATTGCCTTACAATAATGTTACCTGAGTTTAGATTCATATACAATTCTTCTTAACAATCCTTGAACATTTTAAGACTCAATATTTCAAATATAGAAATTTACTCTATTACTTTAATAGAAGTCATATAGGAAAAAATATTTCACCATACTACAAAGATAAACCTCAAATGATCCTTGATCAATCTTATTCATAAGAGAAATAAAATATATGTAGTGGAGATAATTGTATTTGAATCTTTCAAGATATATCCATATCTTTGAAATTATGCATTACTGTACAAAGATTTTTACATTTGCATTCACCTCTTTCCTTAAATGACCTAGACAAGATAAAACCAGGCTAAGACAAAGCTCTCTACTTAAAAAAAATCGAATTTCCTTTTAAAATGGCTCAAAATTCCCTTTTATAGAGGAGACAAAGGATAAAACAAGCTTAAAGCCATGTAAAAATGTCACAGTTTAATTTGACAAATTGTCCAAAGGATCAAACAAAAATTGATACTACTTTGTAAAAGACAAAAAGGGGCAACACTAGAAGACAAAATAATGGTAGAAGTATTTGTAGAAGATATTCCTTTGATTTGCATGATGAGGCAAAATTGAGTGGGTGCATGATCTATCAATTATAATTTTCCACCCAAACTGCAAATATACTTTCTGAAGGCCAAGGAGATGCTAGAATTCTCTTGACATGATTTAAATGAGAAGAATATTCCTCCTCAATCCATTTATTTGTATTTTTATAAAATGCTATTAGACTTGTCTCCAACTTTATCAAATTATCCATAGAAGCATTACATCTATCCATATCTATACTATCTTCTACACAGATAGGACTCGAGATGGGAGATAAGATACTGCAGGGCTCAGTTACCCATGTCTTATAAGCCTTTACCTCTCCATCCTCAGATAAAATTTTAGGCATAATACCACTCTCAAGATCCTCAAAAAGTTCCAAATACTCATCCATAGATAGTTAATAACTCTCATGGATAATCATTTATCCTCAATTACACCCGAGTTTTCCAAAGTAACAAATAATGTAATGGGAGCATTAATGTCAAAATTTTCCCTCTTAATCATCTTCTCAAGAAAATCTTGAGTTGAGCCTTTATCTAGATATGAATGATATGAATGGAAACAATTGTATTCTAAAAATTCCAAGTATTTTCAAGATGGCCTAAAATGAAAGATAACCTATGACTGAATAGGCTATCAACAACCTCTGAGATTTTTTCTCACTACCATCCTTGTCTTCCTCTCTACCTCCTTGCTCTTATTGAGCTCATTCTTCAACCTATTTACTTCCAAGGTCAAAGCCATCTTCTCTTAATTTTCCTCATCTCTTTCTATAGTTTGAAGAGGTGGAAGCAACCCTATAACAATGCTAACTTTCTCTTGAAGCTTTAAATTTAGAGATTTTACCTTAAAGATAGGTTTGTTTCTAATTTTTTACAACTACTTTAGTGAACATAGTTGTATCCATAGTCAATGTTTTTTCTTGTAGGGCGCTAGTATCCCCATTCTTTCGATAATTAAGTTGCTAGTCAACTCGTTCATATCATTGATCACTTGGGGTTTGTTGGTCTTAGAAAAAATAGACCAAATTTCCAAGGTCTCATGCCTTGGATTAAAATTTGACCCAAAATATAAAGCATCTACCTACTCCTTGGATGACAACACTAGGTCATTAACCTCTTTCCTCCTTATGGTATCAAATGCAATTGCAGATGATAAATCCCATCCCTACAACAACATACATTCATTTTCCTTATAATTTCCCTTCCTATTTTTTGGGGTCATGTGTTATAGGTTAGAATTGACCTCAAACCATATTTTGCATACAATTTCATCCTTATTCTCCCTTTTTATCCTCATTTTTGCTTCCTCTATTCTCTTCCTAGAGGTTTCACCTTTATTTTTCAAGAGGAACTCTTTGAATTCCTTGGTAGTGATGAATTGATCATCTCACATGAATTTAGTACATGCTAGGGCTCTAACATCATCCACCACTTGCCCACCAATTTCAAAATTATCAACAATCTATCATTGGAGGGTCTTTCAACCATGACCCTTGATGGTGGGTCTATCACTTGCCTCACGTTTGAATCATCTAGAAACTCATAAGGATCCAGAGGGTAATCCACCAAGGATTATGTCATAGGATCTATCTATTGCAATGGTGTGACATGTTGAGGGCTTAATTTCTCTTCCACTTGTGAGGAGGGACTATGCCTATCCACTCGAGGTAGAGACATAGGTATATTAGCTGATGAATTAGCTACATTATCCATCATCGTCATGATTATGAGGATAGGGTCTTGAGTCTTTGTATGTGCACCCTTGCAAGAAGGATCTACCTTCTTTCTCCTTTCCTTTGCAATTTTTATTTTTACCCACTATTATCTTCTCCTTGTATATTTTGCTTTTGAGGAGCAATTTCTAATTAAGTCCTCAATCAGGTCATATTCATACAAAAATTCTATTAGTTTATAATCTATCCTTGCATCATGAATGAAATGCTTGGGATCGCACCTCCTTATTTTATCTACCCTCATCCTGTAGGGTATCAAATTATTTAATAATAATTATAAACCCTCTTTGACAGTGACTTGAAAGTTTGAAAGTATCAATGTAGAGGGTAGGATGGCATGCTTCTTGTGATTCCTACAACGAGTCTTATCCAACTCATTTAGTTGCCATATGATCTCCAAAAAAGTAATTATGTCTGGAACAAATTTGGGTAAGATGTGGAGTACAATAAGGGAACTATAAACCTTAATGATATTTGTATTTGAGTAGAAGAACCAGTCACCCAATTGTGGTAACTCCTAGCTCTAACTATAGGTCCTTTGTTTTGAGGAATCTCTTAACATTCTCAGATAACCTCCAATATTATCATTGGCCCATGTTCCTTATTATTTCTCTAACAAAAAATCCTCAAATATGTTGTAGCTATATTTGTCACAATTACTATCCCAAATATAGGTTCATTCTTGCATTGACAATAACCCTTTTTGAGCATCATGAGACTCTATTTACATGCAAGGAGACCATATTCCTCACTAAAGAGCACGATATGGTGTAGTAGAGAGTACTATCTGAAATAAACAATATCCTCATTATCCTTAATTGCACATAAGGATTTTTGGATTCCATCTGAAATGAATGTAACATAATGGGCATGTGCAAGAAGTTGAGTCCACTTTTTAGCCAAAAAGTGCATGTTTCCTTGATTTTCAAAATTTGTCACATTTGACCTCAAAATTTGAAGCACTTAGAGATAGAATCTTAAAAAAAGTCACTAATAATAAAATGTAGTACTTAGAGTCTAATTTTCAAATATGTAAGTTATTTTAATACATAGATGATACAAATTGATTTTCAATAGGTGTTTCTAAAAACCACTGTTTAAAAGTCACTTTTTTTTTACCATACCATGCACATGTACGTCATCCATATTTTGATCTAAATAATCATATTTTTCTAAATCCTTTGGGGAAAAGATTTGTAACACACTGAAGAATCCTCACAATATTTTTTGTAATTTTTTTGGATATTTTTTTTGGTTAATTTTTTACTAGCCATATTTGTTGCTTTGAAAAATCATTGTGTATGTCACGCATAATATGACCTAAACTTATCATTTTTTTAATTTTTTTTTTCAAATTGAAAATAATTTTTTGAGGTACATTTTTGTACAATTCGTTTGTCAATTTTTTTTTTTAATAAAAAGTTATTAAAATACTAAAAACCTTGATATTTCAAGTTTATGGACCAGTTTCATTAGAAAATAATAATAATAATAAAAAATCCAATTGTAAAAAAATTTACATATTTGGAATCTACACTGTTTCATCTATAATGGGTTTTAATTTCGTCAAAAAATTCTACAAAAAAGGTCTTCAGACATATGTCCAAAGTCACTATTTTCTTGTGACATTGGCATGACCTTCAAGTTGTAGGTCAAACCAGGTCCAAAGCTTAGGTTTTGGTCCCAAGGCTTTTTCCGAACCGAAAAACAAAGCAAAAACCCGACCAAAAATTCAAATTTTTAAAAATGGAATCTTGTTCTAAAACAAGATCATGTTTCATAAAAAAATATTTTTTTTATTTAGCATATATATATATATATTTTTTATGAAATGGGATCTCATTTTTGGCTTGGGGCCCTGAAGTAAAATGGGATCCCATTTGTTAAATAATGGGATCTCGTTTCATTTTTCCTGATTTTGATTTTTTTTTAAGTCCAAAACTTCTACCTTAAGTGGACTCAACTTCATGCTTTTACCCTAATAATAGGGCTTGTTTACATACCTTCTTTGAATATCTCCTACTAATACCATCATGTTGACTGGCACTTGAGTCTTAAAATCTAGTCGTAATACCCAACTAGTACAAAGTTGGTCTTTACAAAGCAATCCTCAAAGATGCCATAGTTAAAAGGCTCCAACTCTCCACTAGAAAAACTTCTCAATTCTTTGCTTTGCCCTCTAGGCCTGAAAGAAGGTAACCACTTAAATTTGTAGTTGTCTCTTAGTCTTTGATATTCTTTGATTAATGCTCCCAAGTCAACTAGCAATTGAGCATTTATGTCCAAATTAAAAACCCCACGAATATAGTTTCTATCAAAGCTTACTAGGGAAACAACTTTTCCACTAAAAATTACCCTCTCTCTAGGTTATAGGTCCTAGCCACAACTTTGATCAACTTGAAATTGATTAAAATATTGGGGACTACCAATCTTCCAAACCCCAATCTCCATATGTTGTAAATTGGTCTGTCAACCAAACACTTTTTGAAGCCATATTTAAAAAGAGTATAACCATGAATCAAAATTATGGTATCTACGCAACAATCATTCTTGTCGATTACTCTTTTAGACAAAATTCTAGAACCCTGTGCAAGTCTATGTCTCTTTGATGACCTAGGAAATTGAGCAATTATATATTCATCTAGGATCCTTTTAACCCCTCTTGAGATTCCAACCATGGTTTTAGGGTTAAGGTTTTATGATTACAAAATTAGGGCTTAAGGATTTTCATGGTTCTTTACAAGATTTGTTTTGGAGTTGATAGTGAACCCCATAGCTCCTAGTGATCCTTTGCAACCAAAATTCCTATCACAAATGAGAAATCAAAGTAATGATTATGTTATGCAACCTTGAGAAAGATAGATCTAGAAAAGCAATTGATATGTGTAATCTATTAATTTGAATAAATGATTACATTGAATGTGCATGCTTATAAAATTATAAAAAAAAAACCCTAGATGAGGATAGCATTAGATTGTGACAAGTGTCTTAATCTCATGGAATGAGACAATTAGACCTATAATTAAATAACCCAATGTAATAATAAAAAATACTCCTAAGTTTAGATTAATTGAGTAAAGTAATAAGGGACTTAATAATTAATTAATGATTAATTAATTATCAAGTGATTATCCTAATTACTCCAACAACACCCTTAAGATCAACTTAGAGAGAAGCTATAAAAACCTGATGAAGAATGCAAATATGGATGCATGGATGGTCTCAGATACAAGTCTTGATGAGGTACCCATGTACAAATAAATGGATCTCTCATAATCAGAGAAAAGGAGAAAACCACATGGGAAAAAAATCCTCTCCAAAAGAGAAAAATAAATGACTACATTAGTGAAACAAGGATAAAAGGATTACTCAATGTGATCCCCCAAGGTCTGCTTCTATCACACAAGTACAATAGATGTCCCACCAATAGGAGAGAGAAAATAAGGATATGAATCCCCCCATAAAGAAAGAGCTCCCATGCAAATGATGAATGCTTGAAGACAAGCTATGATCCATTGCCTACAAACAACACTTTTCCCCTTAGGAAGAAATAGATCCACTAGTGATTGGAGAAGCCAATCCAAAAATATGAGTGAACCAAGAATCCAAATCCAAATGATGTTTTCCTTTGAAAATTGTTCAAGTGTCCACATGTTGGAAAATGATGATGTCAATCCAAAAACTAGTGAAGACTGGTGTAGAACAAGCTCCAAAGACAATGAAGATGGTGGGCCAACAATGTTGATGTTCCTATCATAAAAAAGGAGACATGAATGTCCTCAAATTAATCCTCAAAATCTAATATATAGGACTCCACAAACAAGGAGATATGTTTACTAGATATGAATCCAAAGTAGCTATGTCTGGAAGATGATGGATGTCCTGTTGTACTGAACCAAGGAGCCAAGGATGTGGTGATGCCAAGCTAATCAGGAACAATATAATATGACTATTTAGTCTCGATATAAAGAGTGGGAACATGAAGACAAGTATTTGAACCATCAAAACATGTAAGACCTGTGATATACTCACTCTCCTCTAAAGTATTGTCATCAAAGGGTATGAAATTTACATTTGCAAGAGGGATGGGACAATTTGTAATAGGATCCTCTAGGTATGGAGAGATATGAGGGTCTCCATGGATCTCCCAAAGTCGAGTCCAAAGTGTGTGGGAACAATCAATGTCCGATACAATCCGATACAACACACATAGTGTCAAGATCAATAATAGAACATATAACCCCTACAGTATGATCACTAATAATAGCCCATACAAAATAACTCCTTGGTATGTCTTGTGTAGGTATGAGTCCATATAGATAAGACAAAAAATCAAGCCACTTGAGATGTGTTAGGATACCATTTCACCAAGACTCATGATTATCCTTTTCCAAGTTGATCACATAAGGATGAATAGAAAAACCCATGATACTCCCTCAAATAAAAAAATAAGAGACTAATAATCTTAGTACTAATAAAGTAGATCAAATGATGCCATCCAGTGCAAAAATATCCTTTCTAGGTGCCAAGATGTCCAAGTAATTAAGCAAAATGTGAAATCAATTTTTTTTTTAATAAAATATGCTTAGGACAAACTATGGAAAAATTGCATGAATGGATATGTAGAGCTCTGAAATACCTTTCCAACACTGTTGGAATCATGAAAATCAGAGATACAAGCAAAAATTTATGAGTTCACAAGTGAAAAATGAAGATTTGACTTTGACTAAGAATAACAAAAACCAGCGATAAATCAAATAATAAGACATGCACCACTGGAAATTAGATGGAACCAGATTTTTGATGATATCTTGTTTGCCCAATTTTGACACTGTATGCCCAAGTTATGCTAAAAAGAAAAAATAACTCCTTTAGGAAAAAATTGGGCTTGGAGGGGTCGATAGTACAGATGATGTCATGCTGACATCAACATAATCCAAAGAATATTCCTTTTACCGTCAAAAGTTACCGAATTCCTTTATTCATCGAAATATTCTATATACTGCCCAAAATATTTTATCGACTATTGTGAGGGCCAAAATTTTTTTTCATCACCAAATTAGGTTGTCATTGATTTTGATTTTTTACGATGTTGAGAGAGGAATAAGCCGTTGAGAGGGAAATACCTACTGCTGGTGAATGAAGGCCCGATCAAAGGTTTGTGTAGCCATTGCTAAGGTAAGGAATATAGCGCCTACAACCTGGTATGTGCCCGATGGGTACTATGTACCTTGAGGTGCGCTCAATGCACTTTTTTTTTTTTTTTTTGTTTTTGTTTTTCAAAAAAGACTTTGATTTGCAATTTTTTCAAAAAAGATTTTACCCCCCCTTTTTTTTTTGGAAAACTAAGAAAATACTAGAGAGATTTTTAAAACCTTGTAACTAAATGTACCTACCTATGCAGGTCAAAGGCGACCGTATGCCCATATAGATTTCACCTTGAGATCTATGTAGGCGTTTTTCTTTTCTTTTTTTACAACTGCTTAGATTTGAGCAAATTGAATGGTGTTCCTAGGGTTTTTGGCCATTCTAGACACAATAGTGATGTTTGTTTTGCTCTAGAATGAACCAAATTTTCCCTTAAGGCCAAATCTCTCAAAATTCAAGCAAAAAGTCATAAACTTGGTGTTCCGATACCATGTTGAAGTTGATAGTGAACCCCACAACTTCCAATGATCATCTGCAACCAAAATGTCTATCACAAATGAGAAATCAAAGTAATGATCATGTTATGTAACCTTCATAAAGATTGATAAAAAAAAGCAACTGATATGTATAATCTATTAATCTGAATAACTGATTACAATAAATGCACATGCTTATAAAAAACATAAAAAAGAAAACCCTAGATGAGGATTTCATTATATTGTGTCAAGTGTCTTAATCTCATGCAATGAGACAACTAGACCTATAATTATCCCAATCTAATAATAAAAAAACACTCCTAAGTTTAGCTTAAGTGAACAAAGCAATAAAAGACTTAATTAATTAAGTATTAATTATTTATCAAGTGATTATCCTAATTACTCTAACAATTTTAGACTTTGTATCCAATTTAATTAACCTAAATACCTACTTATACTTGAGTTTTTAAATTCCTTCCTTTTTATACCAGAAAAACCCCTTTTGGAAGCAAGAAAGCAATAGGAAGGAGAAAACACACACATTTATTTATCACAACAAACTTTGAAAAAGCTTCTAAAAATCATCATCAAGAAAGAATTCAATACAATCTTTTCTCTGAAAATCTTTTCACAAGATGAATAGAAAATGCAAACGTAATTATGTAGAGATTTGGAAGGGAATTGATAGGTAAAGGCCAAATACACCATCAATGTTTTCATGCATGAAGACACAACCAACAAGTAGATGTTCCTCCATTTTGAATGTGACCCATTGATCTTTGAGAAATCAATAACTATCGTGGAAATTTGATTTTTTTTTCATGAAATAAGAAACACCTTTACATTACTATAACACTAGACACGTTTCATCATTTTGGGAATTAACGAAGATTGAAAGAACAAACAAGATTCTCTTGTGAAGGTAGTAACTCTTACAAAATTAAGGAAAAGAGTAAGGCATGACACATGTCACATTTTTGGAGACTCACAAGAGGAACACTAGAGACATAAAAGTCCTCGTGACAAAACAAGTTTGGATGAAAAAGAATTAACCCCTCATTAAAGAACAAACGAAAGCTTTAAGCTCACTCATGAAGATAATCTCTTTGAAATAAAAGGCTTTGCAATTCAGATAGCTTGGGTGATTCAATTAAAATATGACATGTTGCGTTGACTAGGATTTTAGTGGGGACCACCTAATGAATTGGACATCTAATAAATTAAAAGGCTTTTAAACACACGTGGTAAGCAAAACAACTTGAAGTGCCAAGGAAAGAGGCCAATAATGCATAGATACAAAGACTTCTCAAAGAAACTTAAGGAGATGAAGAGGACATTCATCATTTTAATATTGAGAGGGCTAATGGGCTTCGAGTTTTGAATTAGGATGGAGTGGATTTTGAGGATGACAAAGGGGATGATACACTTGATGTTGAGGACAATAAATGTGTAATTCTAGTTTGTTTTCACTTTGAGAATTACAAATTGATTGCTAGGTTTGCACAATTATAGATCTTGGCCTTCTATTTCTATGAATGAAATGAGGAGGAACTCACACATGAGCCAAGTGAGCAAAACTCAATCCCCTTCATGATCCCTTGTAGGGCCTAGGATGGTTCACATTTACTCACCTCTTCACCCTCCACTTCTTGAATGACTACCCTCAATCCACTCCAAAAATATCTCCAACCTTGCTTGCCTCTTCTTAATTGCTACATATCATTCCGTAATGAATTGGAGTTGGTGAAATGAAAAAGATCATATATCTCAAATAATTAGCGAGAGAGTCAACATGTGTTTGGTCAGTGGACAAATAGTTATTTCCCTTTTTATTTATTTACAATGAAGGAGATATTATTTGATAATCTCGAAAGGTAAATTTCGATGACTTGAAAATTCGTTTATTGACTACCTAAAAATGATTTATAGACATGAGACAAATTTGGAGGTGATTTTTTTTGGATAAGGCTACTTAAAAACCTATCAACTAAATATAAATCTTTTTAATTAAAAACTAACACTTGCACTTAAAGGAAGTTCAAGGATTATGCCCATAGAAAACTATATATATGCTAATATATTAGAGAGTACATGTTTGCGCATGGGTGTGTATGTACTGCTGCAACTTCTACTTGCATGTGGTTGGATTAAATTATTAATAATAAGTGCTAAATAATGAGATGAAATCAACTTAGATAAATGTAGATTTTTTTCTTAAAGAAATTAGGTATTACCTGATTTTAAAATATTTGCATGCAAATTAAAAACATAAAATAATGCAAATGAAAAATGAAAGTTGTCATCAAATTGAAAAAAAAAACACTCCAATAAAAATAGAATTGTTACCATTCAATTAACAAATCAATATATATTTGACTTTTACACATAAACGGAAATTTGAAGACTTTCATCTTATATTTTGAAAGATTTTACCATTAAATGATAGCTTAAAACTTGTTTTAGAGGGATTTAATAATTATTTAGATGAGATTTGTTTCAACATCAAATCTCACACTATAAGTAACCTATGGACTACTTAATTGAAAAAATCTCCACCTACGAATGACGAAAGGAAAAAAAAGGCCTTTTCTCCTCGAAATGTGCTGAAGAAAAATAGATCTTTGAATTGACACTAATAATGGTAGCAATTCCATAGCTAGCACGCAGAAAAATGCATGCAAAATTTGATGAAAATTTGAGGAAACGCGAGACTCGCAGGGCAAATCACAAGGATTAAATAAGAGGTCCTGTAAATTTAGAAAATTTGACTTAAGCCGAGGGAATCTGAAGTTTTCCTGTCGGGGAGCGGGGAGATTCACGATTCTTTGAATGGACAGTGTATTAGATTACTCTTACTCAATGAACAAGGATTGCGGAGAAGAGGAAGAAGGAAGAGAGAGATGCCGGGGAGGTTGTAGGAGGCCTGTTAATGTATGCCTCTGCACTGTACTGCCTTCTCAGCCGATGGACACAACCACCCACATTCTCATATTACAGCATCCCCATGAGGCGAGACACAAGCTTGCAACTGTTCCGCTCCTCAACAGATGTCTGAGCAATTGTCACGTTATAGTTGGTCGTAGTTTACACAGGAAATCATCCCCAATCCTTGACAATATATGCCAATCAACATGCCAACTTCTTTTGCTCTTTCCAGGCGACGAAGCACTCGATCTGAACAAGTGGGTATCGTCGTCATCATCAGGTATGTTCATGCCTATCACCCAAAATGAAAACAATGGAGAGAAATTGACAGGAGTATTGTCTCAAAGTGAGAATAATATAGAGAGATTGAAAAGGGTAGTTTTGGTAGTGATTGATGGGACATGGCAGCATGCCAAGGAGATGGCTAGGGCAAGCATGCCCTTCCTCAGGGAAGTTGGGGTTGTTCAAGTTTGCCTGCCTTATGACCAGAATGCCCAAGGAAATAACATGTGGAGTTGTGAGTTAACGCTAAGAAAAGAGCCTCATGGGGGATGCCTTTCCACGATGGAGGCTGTTGCACGCTCCCTGAGGACTCTGGAACCAACACCAATTGCTGTTGAAATTGAGCACAAACTTCTCTCTGTTTTGCATGCAATGGTTGCATTCCAAGTTCGTAATTTGAGGCCTATGAGACCTCGCCCCAAACTGCTTAAAAAGGGCAGTAGCCCCGTTTCCTCCTCCTAATGATTTACTGATTCTGTAAATTGGTTTTGGGCATATTTTTGACTTATTAAGTGTTTATTTTCAATAAAAAGCACGTCATTCACCCAAGTGACTCCTCGCAGGCAGCTCTAATGGTGCCTTCATCAAAACATAGTTAAATTTGCTCATGGCTAATTCATTGATGGAACTGAGTAGTTTTATTAGATTTTTCTTTTTTGTAGCTGGAGCATGTCAGGGTAGTTTTTTGCTAATTGTCTATTTTTCACGTATAAATTAAAAAGTGGGTCTGCCTATTGTCAAAATTTTCACTAATTGCGTTCACTACTTAGAAAATTTTGAAAAAATATTTGCGAACTTCCCATATAGAATTTTGTTTTCACATGACGATATTGAAAATGCCAAAATATACATGTATCGATAATATTTCCTTATAATTATTGTGTAATACACATTTTTTGCACTAGAAAGGTTCGCCAATAATTAATAAATGTTTGCCAACATTCTGTAGTTGCAAAATACTTTTCAATTAGAATACTTGGTAGAGCATATGTATTTTAAGTTACATGTTAGTGCATTTTCTCTGTTACTGGCTGCTCCTGCATTTAAAATTTCCTTGTCATGTATGTATGCTGTTTTATATCCATGTATAATACATAACGAAAATGCACCATGGTTCAGATTTGATGGCGTACAAATTGGGGCTTATTGATGGGGTAAAATTTTCAATTTTGTCACTGCTGATTTAGAAGTCAAGAAACTTAGATACTAATAATGCAGCACAAAGGTGTTGGGCTTATTCCAATTTCAAATTGTAACTGTGTCATATATATTTTATACACAAATATATTTGTGCCTTTATGCCTCTGACTTAGGTGGAAAAGGGTGAGACTGCAATCACACATGGACAATTCTGAGACACCAAGTTTCCATTATTACTAACTTTGTATCCTATTTGAATTTGTGCCATTTGTGTGTTGCACCTTTTTTCATTTACCACATTGCTCAACCTCTTTTTAGGTGTCCTGGACATGCTATCATTCTCACATATGGCTGAGCTAGCTTTTGATTTTCGCTTCTAGAGAGAAGGATCCTTAGTCTAGACTTCTAAACCATCCAGGCTGAAAAGCAGCTCATAGCCTCTCTGAGCTAGCTTTTGATTTTCGCTTCTAGAGAGAAGGATCCTTAGTCTAGACTTCTAAACCATCCAGGCTGAAAAGCAGCTCATAGCCTCTCTTAAAGGAAGACTATGGAGCAACCTAAGTTGGGTTTTGCTGAAGTTCTTTTTTCTATATTTGGGCAGACAGACCTAATATCCATCGATTCACGATTAAGCTTTATTGGGCTATGTTTAGTATCAATCATGTACAATGAAAGGAGGTAACATGGGTGGTTCATCAAGATTGAATGATTGCATTAAATTTGCTTACCAACTGTTATGCTCTTTTAATAGGAAATAACTCTGTTAAAGAAGTGCCCATTAGCAATGACACAAATGGTGAAAAAATAACATGACACAAAAATGGGTATGTAATCATTCATCTAACATGTCAAGGCAATATTAAAAGATAAGCTGAAATTCACTGTCCAAAATAAATTGAGAAAAAACAGCATAAATGTGTCAGATACGGGTCGCCAGAACAACATGGTAAATAGTTAAGAGATAGTTGAGGTTATTTAAAATCATTGAAAAATAGGTACTCCTAGATGGTCCCTTGATCCACCTTCTTTGTGATCTTCTTTCTGTGAATGTTCCATTGTGAAGAACTAACTGGAGGAACAACTTGATTTAGAGATTGCAACAGAGGACCATATACCTTTCCAATTGATTGAATTATCATGTTCAATGACATACTCTATTTGTTGATCATAATGGTGGGAACTTTTTCTTATGGTTTCTAAGGAAGGTCAGGATAGGATTGAATAAAAATGGTGTCATAATGCTGTTTGAAGGTTTGCAGAGATAAGCAGTAACCCACAAGTCATTTATAATTATCATTTAGTTTAGATTTGGAATTGTAGGTTTCCTTTCAGATGCTGGAAGGCAAAGCTCTTTGTGCTTTTCGTGTGTGTTATTTACCATGGCTTTTACACACACTTCCTTTGATTAGGTCAGGGATCATCATGTATAATTGTTTTGGCTATTCAGTACACAATATCTTGTGCAACAGGTCTTAGATTTGTCCATTCTGCAGGTGCATAGGATTCAAGTTTATTTTCTTATTCTCTGTGCAATTGAAGAATATCTATTCTTATGTTCTTTGATTTCTTGCTTGAAGTTGAGCAGAGATTTCTCTTTGTTTTCCATGCAATGGTTGCATTCCAAGTTTGCATTTGAGGCCCATGAGACTTTGACCAAAACTGCTTAAAAAGGGCAGATGCCCCATCTCCTCTTCCTCATGATTTAGTTCTGCAAATTAGGTTTTGGGCATATGTTTCACTTAAGTGTTTATTTTCAATAAAAAGCACCTCATGCATGCAAGTAAATCCTAATAGGCAGCTCTAATAGTATCTTCACCAAAACATTTTAACATAGTTGAAATTGCTCATAGCTAATTCACTGATGGAATTGAGTAGTTTCACTAGCTCTTATCTTGTTGCAGCTGGAGCATATTAGGGTATTTGTTTTTATCAGTTGGCTATTTTTTCACAAAAAAAATTAAAATTGTGAATTGGCTATTTTTTCACCAATTAGGTTTGCCAATCGACAAATTTTGAAAAAAATATTTTCAAACTTTTCACATAGAATTTAGTTTTTACATAACTATATTAAAATTGCCAAGATATACATGTCCTAAAATTATTACCTTATAATTATTGTATGATACATACTTTTGCACTGGAAAGATTCATCAACAATTTTATAAATGCTTGGTGGCAACATTTTGTTGTTGCAACATACTTTTCAATCAGAGTAACTGGTAGAACATATATGATTATAAGTTAAATGTTAATGCATTTTCTCTGTTATTGGTCAATAATGCTCCTGCAAGTAAAATTTCGTTGCCACATATGTATGCTGTTTTATATCCATGGATTTGATGGTGTGCAAATTGGGGTATATCATTAGGGTCAAATTTTCAAGTTTATTGCTACTAATTGTGAAGTCAAGAAATTCAGATACAAATTACAATAGTGCAACACAAAGATGCCCTGGCTTATTCCAATCTTAAAGTGTGTAACTGTATCATACATACACACAGATGTTTCAGCCTTTAGGCCTCTGAGTTAGGTGGTAAAGAATGAGACTGCAATCACAGTTGGACAAAGTTGAGACACCAAGTTTCTCTTACTGCAGGTTTTCTATCCTATTTGAATTGATGCTATCTGCATGTTGTAAATTTTTTATTTACAGCTTTTCTCAACCTATTTTTAGGTGTCTTGAACTTGCTATAATTCTCACATATGGTTACGCTGTCTTCTGATTTTCTGTTCTGGAGAGAAGGATCTTGAGTCTAGACATCTAAAGTTTTAAACCATCCAGGCTGAAAAGTAGTATGTAGCTTCTGCTGAAGGAAGATTACGGAGCAAACCTAAATTGGGTTTTACCAAAATTATTTCTTGTATATTTGGAATTAGAGACCTAATATCCATTGCATTCATGATTAGGCTGAATTAGGCTATGATTAGTATCAATTATGTACCATGAAAGGAGGTAATGTAGATAATTCTTCAAAATTGAATGATTGCATTCAATTTAGCACACTAGCTGTTATGCTTTTCTATTTTGAAATAAGTCTGTTAAAGAAGAGCCCATTAACTGTGATATGCATGGTGAAAACACCTCGTGACACAAAAAAGGGTATGTAACCATACATCCAATGAGTCAAGGCAAGATTAAAAGACAAGCTGAAATTCACAGTCCAAAGTAAGATGAGAGAAAACAGCCTAAATCTGTCAGAGACAGCTGTAGTCAGAACAAAGGGATACGTAGTTGATAAACGGTTGAGGTTTTTGAAAATCATTTAATAAATAGACACACCTGGATGGCCCTGTGATCCACCTTCTTTGTGATCATTCTGTTAATAAATTCAGACTATGGCAAGCATATTCTGTATTTAGAAAATTTAACCCTAAAATTAGGTAGTTTAAAACATGAAAACTCAAATCAAAACAATAATATCTGAATATACTGTTATAGTTTTTACCCATTTACTCAGTCTCTGTTCTTCTTAGCAAATTTGCACTCTAGCAGCAGCATGCTTCAGTAGAGCCAGACCACAGCAGTACAGCAGCCCATGTCCTATGTACAGCAACGTGGAGAGGATGCAGTTGTGGGCAGCAACAATGTGAGGAGGCACAAGAGCAGTGAGTATATAGGTTGAAGAATGAGGAGCATTAGTCCCCTTTCAGTTTTTGTGTGCTGTTATATTTAGAACAATATTTTGCATGAGAAGGTTCTATTAAAAGCATTGAGTTAATTGCTGTTCCAGATATAGAAGTCTAGGTTTGCAGGCACACATGCAGTTTCAGATTTAGAAGCCTAAGTTTAGACTTTGTTTTCTTTGCTATTATAAATTTAGCAGTTAGCTTTTTCAGATTTAGCTAGGCAACATCTTTGTCTATGTTACCCCAAAATTTGAACTTGAAAATTTTCAAAGTTTTGGTGCATTCCCCTGCATGCCCGTGAAACTGCCAAGTCATGAAAATGATTAAATTTGATGATCTGTAGAAGCTGGTCCAAAAACCTTTTATAGGCTTGATCCTAGCTTCATTGCACCCTGTCTGACGAGTTTTCATGTTCAATTTACCCACCATTTGCAAGATTTTTAGCTTTACATTTCTCTGTCCATGATCCGCAAACGAAACAAAAATCAGAAATTTTGGGTGCTGGAGGTCAAATGTTTTCTGGGTTTGGCCTATGGTGTCCAATAATACTGCTGTCCAAATTTCACGTGAAATCGAGCTGTTATATGGTAGATATCGAAGTTTCCGTGTTTCAGCCAAAGTGTGGTTTCAGGGGAAATAAGTGAAGGAGTTGTGGAGAAATTATTTCACATCACAAATTGTTTCCATTTTGATTAATTCTGGCCAGAATATGGTGGATTTTTATATGTTTCAAAGGACCTAAGTTTTAATTATCATATATTTTCCCAAAGCGAAAGAGTGGGTAAAATTCATTGGTATGAGAAATAATTTTATTTATCTCATATGTGGAAGAGTTTTGTCGGGACTTTAAAAGGGGAGAATGACTTTATTGAAAACAAATATTTTATATATCCATAAAGTCATTTAATTTCATAAAGATTGGGACTCTTTAAAGTCGGGGGTTTGTGAAAACCTTGAACCAAATAGTTTCTAGTTCCAAGGTTTCTATTTTTCCCGACTTAACGACTCTTTCATAGTTGGGGATTTTCCAAGTTCTGAAACCTCCAGCATTCCCAACAATGGTTCAAAAGTTCTTGAAATCCCCGATTCCCCGACTTCTCTGTTGGCGGGGACTTCATACATTTCCAGCGATGGTCAACATATTGGGAGCAAATGCCATCTTTGTGTAAACAAGAACAGGGCTCTTGAGATCTTCTTGTTTCATAATATGGAGAGTAACATCAATCAGACGTTTGGTTTGCTAAAAGCCAAAGTACCCCCCTCGTCCAGCCGACTTAAACGGAATTCATTTTTCTGCCCTTTTTGGTACTCCCTCCAGTGCACTAGAATTGTTTCTGATTAAGGAAAGAATAATAGGTCCAAGTTGGCTTTCAATTTCCAAAGTTGCCTGCTCTCCAAGTTCTTCTCAGGTGAGATGGTGCCAGTTCGAAATGAATATCGAGTCTTCAAACAACATAAAAGTGGCAGCATCCATGAGTATTCCTCAAGAGATTTTGCCATTGGTGGTTGCTGCAATTAATCTAAAAATTGTGATTGATGACAAACACAATATCAATGAAATTGCTTGTGTGCTGTCATAGAACAAAGGTTGATTACCCATGCCAAAGGCAGAGTGGAACAAACCTGGTACTCTATGTCACTTCTCAATTTTACGTAAGCTTGATGGAGGTATATTTCATATGGGGTTTGTGAAAGACTCAAATTCTTCCGCGGATATTGTTTTCCCAATAATACATAGCATATTCGGTGAAGAGTTTGAAGCATTGATGTAGGAAGCAGCACCGAACTATTTGAAGACAACTTTCAATGGCCGGGTGTTTATGATACATGCAACCAAAACTATTTACAAACTTCTACCTTCTGATTATGTGAAAGAAAGCAAGGTATCCATGGAAGATATATTATGAACAAGACATTCTTTGACCAATGGGTAAGATTGAGAACCTAGGAGGTGAATGGCATCGGATGCTTGGTCTTTCTCATCGTAGAAATTGAAGAGTCCTTTCTAATGGTTTCGACCATCTTGGAAAGGAGAAATTGCAGTTGATGTACAATGATGGAGATAAAGCATTTGAACATGCAGCAGACCTATGTGTTGATGAGCGGATGAAAATAGCCCTAGATGGAATTGTTATTGCTAGTATGGAGATCCGAAGGCATATGAAAACATCTTTACATGGGTGTACAATTCTGTCAATCGATCACACCAATGATGTTCTTGGAAAAGGGTTCAAATCTTCTCATTGACAATCAAGGCATTCTAAAGATAGCTAACTTTAGCCCTGCAATTTTCTTTTCTCCTGGTCAGAAGCAGCTCCTGACAAGTCACGTAGTGACTACTGAAGCAAATGAGGCACAATCTTCATAGGTTATTTGGGGCACAAATTGAAGAATCAGTATCAGGCTCTCTGACATTGTTAATAAGAACATGCAAAAGATCATCTAAATGTTGATGAAATACTGGTCATTGAATTCTATTGCCAATAATACTCCCCGTTGCAAAGTTGTATTCTAATCTAGCCAGAATGAAATAGAGGAGGATCGAAAGATTGGATAGTCAAGGAATAGAATTTACTGCATTCCCACGACAGGCCTTCATTATTTGCTCACAATTTACTTAGAAAGAAAAGACTCAGAGTGAGTTTGATCTTTATCGGCTTCAGGATCAGTAGAAATGATCTTTATATGACATGTTTTCAGTCACGAGGTTCATTGAAGATGAACCATCATTTTAAATCAGAAGCACCCATGTTCATATAAAAGATTTATTATTTGCAACTACTCATTTTTGTGATGACTTATCTCCAAGTAGTTAGAAATGACGGATAGAGGAATGTAAAAAGACTTCTTTTAAAAGAAGGAAATTGTAATTTGAATTCAAGAAATGGTTATGGTAACCAAGAGTCATCTTCGGGGAAACTATTTATTGAAAGTCTGATTCAGAAAAAAGGATCTTCTTCCAGCTATTCGGGGAATAAGGAGCAGCATATTTTTCTTTTCTGCAGAGTCTTGATGTACAGGGATATTGAGTTTGTGAACTCATGTTTTGAGCATTGGGAAATAAATGAGATATTGTTGAATCCTTGCATTTATTAACATCCTCTTTAAATTGCAGATGAACTTTGAGTCATTGTAGTTATTCTTCAGTGTCTGTTCTGTTATATTGAACTGTGTATGTGTTATTCTTGAAGTTTTGAATTCAGAATAATTCATCTGTTGAAAGGAGGTCTGCTGTTCATTATTTTTCCTGAGTATCATTTGGGTGCGGAATAGGTCTGCTGTTCATTTGTATCATTTATTTGCATCTTTTTCATTTCAAGTTAAAGTCATCGCATCTATTTCATGGTTATGGGTAGATGTCAGTTAGCCTTTTCTGCTTTCTGGTGAAAAACATACCCAGTCTTTATTCATTGCATATCTATCGAAGGTAGCTGCGCCTTGTAAAATAAGCAAAGAGCACTTGCAACTATCATTGCAAGTGACTCAGCTGTTGGTCTGTTTGTCATTGATGTGGGCAAGGAGTATAAAATTAAAAGTGACAAATCTGTTAACCAACAGTCTGCAATTCTATTTTCAGCTAAAGTGCATAAGTTAGTATATTGCCTGTTTTTCAAGGCAGTATTGACTCATGCAAGACAGAGTGCACTTCCAGTTCTTAGCCTTCCTCTCTATAAAAGAAAGGAGGGGTATGAGTGATTTAATCAATTTCAATTTTGAGCTAGTGCAGTGTATTTCTTTTTAGATCTAACGAGAAGACGGTCCAATACTGTGTATTTGCTGTTTACTTTTTAGTGTGATATTGTTTGTAGATTATTGTATTTAGAATCAACAGTTTAGATAGGAGTTATCAAGTGTAAGTTTTCTAGTGTTTTTTTTCTGAATGCAGAATCTGCTTACCATGGTCTGAAAATTTAACATGGTATTAAAGCATGTAAACTGAAATATTACAGATCTGTGTATGGAGTGGGCTGCTACCTATGAGACAGAATTGTTGGAGGGTTTCAGCAGATGTGATTCCTGAGTTTCAGTGATTGAAGCCTAGTTTCTAAACCTATTGTGGAATCATTGATTGATTCCATACATGCAACTGATGGGAGTATTGAAAAGTACCAGGACAAATTTATAGTTGAAGGATTTTCTCATTAAGAGTGAGTTGACCTCGATAAGACTCTTACTGTAGTTGCCAGAGGATTCTCTTAGAAAGTTGGAGTTGATCTTGTGGAGGTTATTGCTTCAGTTGCCTGAGGTTTCAAGGTGCATAGATGAGATATCCATAAATTCAAGTTGAAGAACGCCCTGTATTGGCTAATGCATGCACCATGAGTTTGGTATATCAAGATCAATGAGTTTTTGCTCAAGTTGGCATTTTCTTTGTTTAATGCAGACTTTAATTCTTTTTTTGATAGATCGATCCACTTATTGTGGCCATGTATATAAATGAGTTTATTATTTGAGGAGAATTTGACCTTTGAAGTTGGAAAATAGGAAGGAGGTTGGCAGGTTGCTGATGAAGTGTTCAAGGGATTAACACGTTGAAGTTTGAAGAGTCTGAAGAGATTTCAGAGTGCATAAGGGGGTAGAGATCCAGGGTTATATTTCTTTAAATTAACTGGTGGTCAACATGATGCTGATAACCTTAGCAGATGGAAGGTTCGAGATGCAGCAATAGTGTCTTGGCTTGGTAAAGAACACCTTCCTTGCAAAGGGTGAGTGTAGTGTTTTACCCAGTTGCTTGGTTTGTGTTTCTTTTCAACAGATGCACAGTTCAACAACTATGTACTTTAGCAGATCCAGAGCATAGCACAACCTTTGTCCTAAGCATAGTAGTGTGGGGAGGATGCAGTTGTTTGGGCAGTAGCAGTGTGAGGAGGCACAGGGTGAGTGGATTTAAATGCTGAAGAAAAGGGGTGCCAAGCATGTGCCAGTTTCAGTCCCCTTGTAGTTTTTTAAATGTGCTGTTATATTTAGAACAACAATTGCATGGGAAGGTTTTATTTAAAATCTTAAAGCAGCGAGTTAACTGCTGTTCCAGATTTAGAAGTCTAAGTTTGCATGCATGCAAGCTGCTTCAGATTTATAAGTCCAACTTTGGACATTAGTTTTTTGTTATTTAATATTTAACAGTTTGCTTTTTCAGATTTAGCTAGTTGCCATCTTTAGCCATAGTTCTATTTGGGAAACTTCCAGTACTTCTAAGCAGCTTTGACTCATGCAAGGTTAGGTGCACTTTGAGTTCCTAGCCTTCATCTATAAAACAAAGGCATTTAATTAATTCCAGTTTTGAGCTAGTACAGTGTATTTCTTTTCAGATTTAATGAGAAGACAGCTGCAGGTTTAAGAGTTCAATACTGTATATTTGCTGTTTGCTTTTCAGTGTGATGTATTTGTAGATTCTTGTATTCAAAATCAACAGTTTTGATAGGAGTTACCAAGTTTAAGTTTCCTAGTGATTAGGGTTTAATTTTCTGAATGCAGAATCTGCTTACCATGGTCTGAAAATTTAACATATGCTTACCTACAAAGCCATACTGCAGAAAATAAGAACAGTGAATACATAATATTGAACTCTCTAACCTGCAAATGTCTTCTCATTAAATATTGGAAAAAAACACACTGCAGTAGCTCAAAAACTAAAAATTACAAAATATGTGCACTTTAAATAGGCAAGTGCACCATGAATCTAACTAAGAGAAATTAGATGATATATCAAGTAAAGCTCCAAGTTAAGCTCCAAGTTAAGCTTACAATTCAGTAGAGTGACACCCAGTTTGATTGATGAATCGATAGTAACCTAGTCTAAAAACTGACTACTCCTAATTGAAGTAGTTGAGAGTAAGTTACATCAACAACTCACTCAAGTCCCAAATAGTTAAATGGTGCTACTCTCAAAGAAGACTAGTGTATCCTACGCAATTGGGTATTATTCACCTAAATAATTGTCCTTACCATGCTGATTTCCCTGCTGCACACGGATCTGGGTCTGCTTCTATCACTATTGTACAATGATTGTGAGAATACTAGCTGAGCAACCCAAGGTAAAAACTCTTAACACTCCCTCTTTGCAATGAAAGCATCTGTTACCTATCCAAGTTGCTCCCTCAATGTCTCCAACTTCCCCTTAGCCTACAGCTTCATCAAAATGTCTGCAACTTGTGAATTCGAGGGAACATACTCAAGTATCACTGCTCCCTTGTGAACTTTGTCTTGAGGAAATGGTACAAAATGTCTATATGCATACAGCAGTTGTTAAACATTGAATACTTAGAGAGCTTGATTGTTATGAACCCCATTCTACTATATGTAAGCTAGTATTAGTTGTCATATATGTTTTATAATTTTCCCTTAGGTATTATTAAATAAAGGAGGATGCATATACTTTGTAAGTCACCCCCTAGTTGTTAGAATAAAGTATTTATAATACATGCATGGGATTGTAGTAGTTGTCTTTGGCAAAACTCGTATATTGTAATGATTTCCCAAACAGAAGGCATCTTGGATAATTGTCATTGGATTGCATGCTCTATTTGGAAGTTGCTCCCTCAAAGTGGTGCTGCGCAGATCAAAAGCATTCCGTTTCTCTCATTTCTTCCTACTTCTATGTAGTCAATTTATTTTATCTTATAGGTTCATTACAAGTGGTATTAGAGCTCTTTCTGGGGCCATTTTTGCCAGCAATGCTACCAGTTTAGAGCCATCTGCAATTGTCCACTGTATGTTCTCACCTTGTCCTAGAGGGATCTTGGTGATTAGAAATTTGCTACTTGAGTTTTTGCAAATGTTGCACTAAATTTGTTACTTGAGTTTTTGCTGACTTTTTTCACATTGGGAGTATTTAATTTTTCTGTAGGTTAGAAACGTTGTGATGTGGGTTTTCAAATATCTTCAGAGCTATCATTCTTGGCTAAGCTGGATTCCCCATAAAGGGTCTAGTGAAGTGAAGAGTACTTTGGCTCTAAAATCTAGGCCTTCGACAACCTTTGTATATGGCTGCAAGCTTCCACATACCTGCGGGTAGATCAGAAGATCCCCTAAGATTTTTTTGCAGCCTAGCCTTAGGTAACCTTGGCTGTCTGTATTTTGTGATGCGCCAATAAGAGGTAAGTTGTGAGAAATTATTCATCGATATGGGATAGTGGGATATGGGTACGATCCTAATCCTTCATAGTTAGCACTTTGAAATAGTGGGTTGAAACTATTTACAAATGGGATATGTATATTGGTGAGCTCATTGACTAAATACACCCTATAGTGCATTCCCTTGTACCCCTACCTATGTGCCACTTATCTTGAATATGACTGAGTCATCTTTTCCTTGCAATTAAGTCGTGAGAAGTTATTCATCGATATGGGATAGTGGGATACGGGTATGATCCTAATCCTTCATAGTTAGCACTTTGAAATAGTGGGTTAAAACTATTTACAAATGGGATAAGTATATTGATGAGCTCATTGACTAAACACACCCTACAGTGCATTCCCTTGTACCCCTACCTATGTGCCACCTATCTTGATTATGACTGAGTCATCTTTTTCTTGCAATTGGGTATTACCGTATTTGTTATATTTGGCATTAGTTAGACAATATTAGTCTTCTCTCTTCATGGCAACACATTATAAAATTTTAGAGTATTATGCTAGATTTGAAGTTGTTTTTTAGTTGCTGTTCAATTTTCTGTCTTGTTCTTAGGTTTGAAACATCCAAAGCAAAATTTTCATATTCTAGGCAAAATTCTCCAGTTTTGATGGAAAATTCAGCCTAGAGGGTATCTAAACAATAAAAAAGAAAAGTGGGGCCAACTTTGTCTCCCATTAGTGGATTGTCCTGTTACTTCTGTCTCTTTGAGTTGGTCAATTTGCCATATAACTTTTGCTAACCCCTTTTTTGGGCTGAGCTTTTCGTTTTCACCCTTTATGCACCTTCATGGTTGTGCTCATCTTTGCCTCCTAATCATTTTCCCATATATCTCTAGTCACTTTTTAAGCTAACTCTAGCTCATCACTATGGTGGCAGATTGCTGTTCTCAAAACCCGCTGGAGCTTACTCTCTAATCTCTCAATTATTGCATTTGCCCAAATGCAATGGAAGCCAAATCAGCACTCTTGGAAACCCAAGTAGAGGTTGGCAACTTCAATGACACACTCTCCTCCCTCACACACCAAGTATCACAATTGATAAGAATCCTCTCAAGTGTAGATAAGGGCCAAGCTCCTATTCTTGTAGTAAGATCCCACTCTTCCAATCAAGGTGGCCTCCACGCCCCCCTAAACTAGATTTTCCCAAATTTGATCATACAAACCCTACTAGTTGGTTGTACAAAGCTGATCAATATTTTCATTTTGCAGTACATCAAATTCCATAGTATCAAAAGCTCTCAATTGCATCTTTTCACTTGGAAAAAGAAGCCATTCAGTGGTTTTAATGGTTGGATAGGGTTTGCCCATTTCTCACTTGTTCAGACATTTGCAAGGAAGCCCTAATCCACTTTGGCCTTAGTGCCTATGAAGACTTTTTTGGTGATCTCACTAAATTATGCCAAACACATTTAGTAAGGGAATATCAATCTGAGTTTGAGAAATTAGCGAATTAAACCCATGACTTGGATGAATTATTTTTCTAAAGTTGTTTCATTAGTGGTCTCAAAGAAGATCCTTGGGCAAAAGATATCATGTTTAAACTAGATTCCTATTGTGATGCTTTGTCCTTGGTGAGGCTTGTAGAGGACAATTTTGTAGCCCATTGACCAGTCATTGGTTCTTCCTCTTCCAAACCTAAAAACAAGCATTAAATAGGGGAACTAAACCCACCATGATTAATAGGCTCTCTAGATAAGAGAGAATAGAGAAAAAGGCCAAGGGACTATGTTACAATTGTGATCAAACATTGGAACAAGATCACAAGTGTTGAAAGCAATGATTTTATCTTTTTGACTCTACCGCGATGCCTAGTAACTGAGGAATTTTTAGATACATAAGACAAGTTGGCTTTCCTCGATCAACAATCCACTCTTGAAGCTCATATTTCTATTCATGCTTTGGTTGGTTTCTCTTCCCCCTAAACGCTTAAGGTCATTGGTTGTATGAAAGACAAAAGCTAATGGTGTTGGCTCTCATAACTTTATTAGAAGAAAATTGGTTGACTAAAAACATTGCCATGTCCATGCCTGCAGTAATTTTCCAATTATGATGGCCAATGGTATTGCTATGTCTTGTGGGGGCAAGTGTTGTAATGTCAAGCTTATGTTGAGGGACCATCAATTGACCACATATATGTTTTCTCTTTCCTTAGGTGGTGAAATGCGGTATTAGGTGTCTAATGGTTGCAAACCTTAGGTTTGATCGCTTGTGACTACTCCTAGCTTTGGCTCAAATTCCACTGTGATGGTTGAGAGTATATATTACAAAGACTAAAGGTGGGCAAGAATTAGATGGTTAGCACCTATAATATGGAAAAATTGTTGAAGAAAGTGTGTTTTAGTATTCTGGACCAATTCCACTCTCTAGAGGCTCAACCTCTTCCCCTCACTTTGCTGATTTGCAAGACCTCCTTGATAAGTATCAACAAGTAATTGAGGAATCCAAACCCTCCAAAGTCCCATGACCATTCCATTCCCCTCATCCTTGGCAGTCATCCTCTTAATGTTTGGCCCTAATGAAATTGAGAAGATGGTGAAGGATCTCCAAGATGTGGGTATCATTCGCCCTAGTAATAGCCCTGATCTCTTGTATTTATGGTTCTTAAGAAAGATGGGGGTTCGTGAATGTGCCTTGATTTTTGTGAAATCAATAAATTAACAACCGTCAAGGATAAATTTCCTATCCTAGTTATTGATGAATTGTTGGATGAGCTTTCAAGGGCACAATTTTTTACTACAATCTTTGTTTAGGCTATCACCAAATTTGGGTCAAAGGAGTTAATATTCCTAAGACTGCCTTCCAAACTAATGAAAGTCATTATGAATTTTTGATCATGCCCTTTGTATTATCAAATGCTCCCTCTACTTTTCAGAGCCTCATGAACATAATGTTTCATGGCTGCTTACACAAATTCACAATGGTTTCTATTAGTGACATTCTCATCTAGAGTCGGACTTGAACTGGTCATCTTCATCATCTAGAGATCACCCTTTGGATTTTATAGGAGCATTCACTCTTTGCCAATTACTTTAAGTGTGTATTTGGAGTTCAATAGGTGGAGTATTTGGGCTATATTGTTTCAAAAGATGGTTTCTAGGTTTACTCCAAGAAGATTGCAGCAATGCAAGAGCAATTGTGCTCTAAGTCCCTCCAAAGCTTGTGAGGCTTATTGGGATTGATAGGTACAAACATAAGTTTGTGCATAATTATGGTAAAATTGTTGGTTCTTTGACAACTTTGCTAAAAAATAACCCCATTTGGCTTGAATTAGTTGAGGTGGCCTTTAATGATCTCGCCTTTAATGATCTCAAAACTGCCATGTGTTCCACTCTAGTTTTGGCCCTACTTAATTTTCACAAACCCTTCATTTTGGAATGTGATTCCTCTAGCATGGGAATAGGTGTGGTGTTGATGCAAGAAGGCTGGCCTCTAGTATTCACTAGCAAGCGACTCACTAGGCGCAATTTGGCTATTCACTGTGTCATCCAACAATAGTGTCCTTATCTTTGGGCCACAAGTTCCAGTTAAAAATAGATTATCATAACTTGAAATATTTTTTGCAACAAAGGGTGTCCTTCCTCAAACAACAAAAATGATTGATAAAGATGTAGGGATATGACTATGAGATTGTCTACAAGAAGGGTAAGGAAAATGTGGTAGTAGATGGCCTCTCTCAACAATATGAAGAGTAAGACTCTCTATCTTTGCTCTCTTTGTATAAGTTCCAAATTGGGTAGATGAGATTTGGAGTGAATGGGCTACTAACCCTACAATTCAAGGTATCATTCGATAGTTGGAACAAGATCCATATTTTGTGCTAGGATTTAGCTAGACAGGGCAAGTTCTTAGCTATGAGGGCCAAATTTATTTACTTCCCAACTCTTTGCTCAAGTCTTAGTTACTAATTGAATTTCACTTCTCCCTTATTGCAAGACGCTCAAGCTTTTTGAAGACCTATGAATGAGTGAAGCGGTATTTCTTTTGGGATGACTTGATGGCCTTAGGTAGGATGTTAAGGCATTTGTAGTTAAATGTGATATATGTTAAAGGAATAAAGGGAAAACTCTCAAAGCCCTAGGATTTTTGCAGCTATTTTGTAATCTAGATAAGGCTTGGATTAATATATCAATGGATTTCATTGTGGAGCTTTCACTCTTGAGTGGAAAACATGTCATATGCCCATTTTTGTGCATAGTCTCACCCTTATGTTGTTGTGGTTGCTTAACACTTTTTGGATTCTATCTTCAAACTCCATGGGATGCCTTGCTCTATTGTTAGTGATCTTGATCCGTCTTTTACCAACAAATTCTAGCAAGATTTGTTTAGTTGTAGGGCACTACCTTGACCATGAGTTTATCTTATCATCCTTAAACTGATGGTCAAACCAGATTGTCAACATATGTCTTGAGACTTGTGTTGTTTAGTGTCTAAGGACAATGGGTCAGGTGGTTACCTCTAGTTGAGTGGTGGTACAGTACCACTTATCATAGTTCTTCCAAAATGATCCCTTATTAGGCCCTTGATGGTACTCCCTCACCCTCATGTACTTATGCTTAGTTTTTTCTAAGGTTGCAGCAATTGACAACACTTTGGCTAATCGTGAAGACATCTTTCAACTACTTAAGGCCAATTCAACATTGGCGGAAAATTGCATGAAATAGTAGTTGGGTCAACGTCAAAGAGAGTGTACCTTTGACATTGTTGATTGGGTTTTTTTACATCTCCAACCCTAGAAGCAAATTTCATTATGGGATAGGTGCAATCGTAAGTCAGTTTCCAAATTTTATGGTCCCTATTAGGTGATCCAATGCATTGGTGAGGTGGCAAACAAGTTGACACTCCTACTTGCTCATATCCACCTAGTTTTCATGTCTCTTTTCTCAAGAAAGTGATTGGCATTACTACTTGCACTTCAATAGAGTTACTTGCATTGGATGAGGAGGGATCCCTCTTTGTAGAACTTGAGGATATTTTGGACAAACACACCAAGCACCTTTGCAATTGTTCTATTGTGGAGTTCCAGTTGTTGATTTTAGGACCAAAAATGAAATAAGCAGAAATACAACACATTAGATAAAGGACACAACAGTTTACCCTGGGAAAACCCTCCTACTTGAGGGAGAAAAACCCAGCAAATAATCTCTCATATACATTGATTTAAATGAGCAGAAATTTGCTTTACAATCAGACCCTTCTCAAGGGCAATATGATGCAGTAATAAGTCACATCTCTCTTAGATGCAAAATACACAAATAATAATCTTTTCTTGAAACAATCGATCTGAAGCAAAATGTCAATCTGCTGAAGATAATCGAACTCCTCTTGTGATGCGAACTTTCCTTCTTGAATATCTTGTATATCAAAATGGGAGGAAATCGCCTTGTATATATACCTCTCAAGGTGTCTTTTCATATGAAGGGTTAGCCTCTTTCATAGAGAGACGACTTTTCTCTTGAGTCGGCCTTAAACTTAAATTAATATATAAATAACAACTCCACCCGAGTTGGCCTTGAGTTAAATAATATCATTATTATGAGGCGTCACTCCACTTGAGTTTGTAAGAGAAAGAAATCTCCTCTAGCTACTTACATCAACACTCCCTCTTAGCTAGGGAGATATCTTTCCAGATATCCATGTCATGGAGTTACTCAACATGACGTCCACAATGGCTACACCCACTTGTGGAAAGCTCAAGGGTTCATCATAGAGTCTCTCAACGTGATGTTGTCATGGAGTCCCTCAACATGACGTCCACCATGGCTACTCTCATGTGTGGAAGGAACAAGTACATAGGTGCCCATCACGGAGTCTCTCAATGTGATGTTGTCATGGATTCACTCAACATGACGTCCACCATGGCTACTCCCATGTGTGTATAAACACAAGTACAAAGGAATTCATCACGGAGTCTCTCAACGTGATGTTGTCATGGAGTCTCTAAACATGACATCCACCATGGCTACTCCTAGAGGGTGGAAAGAACCACATCTTCGTCTCAGAGATGGACAAGGGCTTTCACCTCAAATTTTCTGTCTCAGAGAAAAATGCATTAATAAGGGCTTACACCTCAAATTTCTTCGTTTCAGAGAAAAATGCATTAACAAGGGCTTACACCTCAAATTTCTCCATCTCAGAGAAAAATGCATTAACACAAATCTTCATGATGAGGTAACTCCCTCTGAAGCTCCAAGTACTTGCATCAACCTTCTAACCTCCTCGTCCAACACTTGCTTTAGAGGAATGGTTTCCAACGCACACCTCTGGTATTGTAGAGAGTTCAGGACTGTCCTCCTCAACCTCATCCTAGATCACTCTATTTTGAAAAGGTTTGCGGAGCTACCAATGTCAAATCCAGATTGACTATCTTGTGCAATTCTGTTCTCTGCAGCCGAAGAGGTCCTCCAAGGACTTTAGCACCTATCCTTGCAATACTGCAACCCACATAGCTGACACCTTCACTAGTAAGTCACATAACTCCCTCTTGATCCCTGCCTCAAAGATTGCAAAGAAATCCTCTGGAAGTGAACTCCCCTCCACCTCAAAACCTTAATCCTTTAGTTGGGCATGCTCTCAACTCGAGCCTTGAATCCTCAGAATTTAACTCCTCTTGAAGTAACTGATCACAATGACAATCTGTAGTGGTTCCTTTAGTATCATCATCTTTCTCAATCTTCTTGTTGATGCAAACTCTCCATCCAAGGCAGAACTGACCTTGTGCCCTCGAGAGATGTCTATAGTTATGTGTCACCAACTCATCTTTATGGCAGCAAGCTGTGTCTCTAGTCTTCAGCCTGCGTTGCTTCCTCATAGGATGCCTCAAGCTCTTCCTCCTTTGAATTCCTTAAGTAATCTTAGATAATTAATTCATCATCCATTTGCTTCTCGATCCAACCTGCATTTTAAAAGGATCAATAATAGTTTATAAATAAAAAAAAATCAAACTACAAGTGAAGCATGTAGCAAATATCATTAGAAAGATCAATAAAAGAAATAATAGAACTTATCTTTGTTGATTCTGATATATCTTTCTTCCATCTTTATTGCTCTCGGAAGTGCTAATCTCAGCACAACAAAATACAATCTGCTCAACACAGATTTCTTAGATAGATTACGTAGCCAACATATAGAACTAGACCTCTCAAAGAATCAAGGCTCTATCACAGTCCATGCATATAGAGAATGATATCGATGTGACCAACAAATCACAATCGAAATTTCAGTTCTCCTTTTATTTCAGAGTCACACTCAAAAATCTCCACAACTAGTATGAAACAACTTGCAATGAATAATTGGTATCTCCAAAGGATCTTATCCTAGTGATCACTATTAAAGAGAAACCACTATCTTTACTAATCACACACGATCCAAATGAACGTTGTCAGCTTTGCACAACTCAACAAATTGAATTTCAGCCCAGAAAGGTGATTTCGATGATACAAACAAAGAATACTTATCTCTTTAAAGATTCTGATAAATGCTAATCACTGTACTCAATATGATTCGCTGCTCTTGCGCTCAGATCAGTCCACGACCTTCCTTCTATAGGCTCACGGCTTGATCACAGGCCCATGTCTCAGAATTTGTAGTGGTGGCTAGGTAAATTTGAATATGGTCTTTGACCATTCAAATTTATCGATGCACTCCTTTTCCAGCTGCGACCCACCTAGAATTGCTATACAGGTGCAACAAGCTCTATGATGTTCGGATGATGAAACAACAAAGATGAGCCCCAACGCATCCTACAATGATGGATTTAGGTTTGATATGTGATCTTGTCGAATCATCGCTTCAGCGCCAAAGTCTTCCACCAACCAGCATAAGGAGCAACGTATATATTGCCCCGAATGATGATTGAACACGAAAAGTCATCCCAATAATGTCCAATGCTAAAGACAAAGCGAATTCTTTACTCTAGGATCGCTTTGATGGGAGTGACGCACAACACCCGACAAATGCTCAGGTGCTGGTGCGAATAGTAATATCATCGGAATGAATCTGTCAATGTAATCTATAGCATTAATTCCGCCATAGTCTTAACTTTAAATAAAGACACGTCTTTCTCCAGGTATGCCTTCGATTCCTTTATTCAATCCCAAGCCTGAAGATTAATTATTCTGCACCGAGTATTCAATGTGTTACCAACGGACCTTCTCCAAGGTCATTTAGACTCCCAGCATGCTACCCTTATCGGTTTCCTGAATTTTTTGTAGACAAGCTCTGATTGACTGGACTGCTTAAACAAATCTGATTAATTCCCCCGAACCTGGCTCTGATACCATGTTGATTTTAGGACCATAAATGAAATAAGCAGAAATACAACACATTAGATAAAGAACACAACAATTTACCTTGGGAAAACCCTCCTACTTGAGGGAGAAAAACCCAACAAATAATCTCTCATGTACATTGATTTAAATGAGCAGAAATCTTCTTTACAATCAGACCCTTCTCAAGGGCAATATGATGCTGTAATAAGTCACATCTCTCTTAGATGCAAAATACACAAAGATAATAATCTTTTCTTGAAACAATCGATCTAAAGCAAAATGTCAATCTGCTGAAGATAATCGAACTCCTCTTGTGATGCGAACTTTCCTTCTTGAATATCTTGTGTATCAAAATGGGAGGAAATCACCTTGTATATATACCTCTCAAGGTGTCTTTTCATATGAAGGGTCGGCCTCTTTCATAGAGAGACGACTTTACAAAAGAGAGATGACTTTTCTCTCGAGTCAGCCTTAACTTAAATTAATATATAAATAACAACTCCACTTGAGTCGGCCTTGAGTTAAATAATATCATTATTATGAGGCGTCACTCCACTTGAGTTTGTAGGAGAAAGAAATCTCTTGCAGCTACTTACATCAATACCAGTGGAAGGGCCTACAACTTGAAAATGCTACATGGGAACGCACCAACATTCTCTCCAAGTTTTCTCGTCTCAAGCTTTGAGGTCAATGCTTTTTGAAGAGGAGGGAATGTTATGAATCCCATTCTACTATATGTTAGCTAGTATTAGTTGGGGACATATGCTTTGTAAGTCACCCTTAGGTAGTATTAAATAAAGGAGAATGCATATACTTTGTAAGTCTTCCCACTAGTTGTTCGAATAAAATATTTATCTCACATGCATGGGATGGTAGTAGTTGTCTTTGGAACAACTGTATATATTATAATGACTTCCCAAATGGAAGGCATCTTGGATAATTGTAATTTGAGTGTATGTTCTATTTGGAGGTTGCCTCCTCAAAGTGGCATTGTGAAGATAATAAAAGCATTTTTTTCTTGGAATGCGGAAGGCTTCACCTAGACTCGACCCATTCCTAGAGAGTTGTGTAGTGGGAGATACAATCAATCAAATTTGCAATTGACAATAATATTCACATATATAGGGATCAAATGTACAAGGCATTGCCACGAGTAGACACCACAAGAATGCCCTCAGGTGATTTCGCGATAGGATGCAAATTACTGAGAATTCCGCAATAAAAATAGAGGTGCCTTGTGGAAATGGACGATACAGATCATTGTCTTGATGGATCTTGCAGCATAGAGATGCCATGAGATTGGATGAATGTTTGCAAACACTTCCAATGATGTCACGATAATGAGTGGGCGACTCGATGGGTGAAAGAGGTGATCGATGCCCTTGCAGTGGCACCTCCCCACAACTATTCGAGTCCTCTACAGCCTCCTGTGATGATGCACATAGGGAAATGTGAAATGCAAAAGTTGTCCTTTAACTTGAGTTTTCTTGCAGGCAAAGAAAGATTGTGCATGGGGTCTGGTGTATGGCGTGAGCCATAGGCTCCACCAGACATATCGCTTAAATCGACCAACTCCTCTCCCACGGGCGCCGATGAAGACCAAGCCTGGAACGGTAGGATTGGAAGTTGGAATGCAATGAACTGGAAACAGTAGATAGAACAATCATGAATAAATAGCAAGGGGGGGGTTTTTGTCCCAACCTTGATGTCGATTAGCAGGGGTTTTCGTCCCTCAGATCGTCATGACACAAAATTGCCCAAATCAGTGAAGATCATGAATCAAAAACCAACTCATAAATATCAGCATCTAGCATAAAGTCAACCCAAAAGAGGTCGGCTCAGATAGGGCCTATAATTATTTAGATTCAAAATATTGTTATTTTATTATTTAATAATATAATTATTTAAATATAACTATTTTGGTGTTGAAAAACACCATTCTCTTGCCATGATCTGAAATCAAGCTTCGGGCGGGATTGGAGACATGACAATCCTCCCTTCCCGGAATTGTTTGCCCTCAAGCAAATGCAAGCTTGTGTTCGTGAGTGCTGAGATGATCAACAAGTGATGAACGATATAGTCTTTGTACCCAGTCTTTCGCTGCTCCACTCTGATGTAAATGCCAGCAAGCCAATACTTGTGAAGCAACTCGTCATGATCCCAATGAAATAGTGCACCAAACATGTTAACAACGGGATCCCAATTCATCACACTATCACATCCAGCAACTATGAAGTGACAAAAGTATCTCGAAGGGCTGTCAATACCACCCAACTCCCCAACTCCGAAAGATCTCCCATGGATGTGCAAAACTCACATCAGGGGTACATGAAAAGGCATACCAGTCCATCCTATGTTGCTGATGTAGATCAGAACAGCACCACAAAACCTGAAAATCAAACTTATGATGACGCACGAAGTGGCTCGAATGACACATGATGGGAAGGCCTCATCATTATTCCAACCCTCAATGATAAAGGGGTGATCCATATCTCTCCAATCTGCCCCAACGGCCACTGTCCTCCAAGCACTTCCAAGGAAATCCATGTGTAACAATGTAAAACAGTCACCACTCATCAAGGCATGGAGTAGAGACCTGTAAATTAGGGTCGGGACATCAATGTCTTAATGCATACATTCCTTCCATGCTCCATAGCCTTGCTGAAACACAAACATTTGCACCTCAAAGACCAGTATCAAGACAATATCTTCATACCTAAGATCATAGGTCAGCTGTAACTCTATTCCTCCAAGTGTGTGCCAATCAAAAGCAAATGCATCCATGGTGTGTGCCATAAGTCTTGAGAGTAGGACAGACTCATGCTTTACCAAGGAGTCATCAATATGATGGGATTGTATCTCGTTAAGCTTTTTCTAAATGATCAAAAACTCAACCAAGTCTAAGTCACCTATCTCTCCGTCTATGTATGAAGGCATGATATCAGTGGCTGATCCACTAAGTGTGTGCTCCATCATGCCATCTAAGTGTATGTTGTGAGCCTTAAAGTGGCTTTCAAAAAGAGGTGACACCAATTTCTCATAAAGCAAGTTATGTAGACAAACCAAGAATTCTGAAACATACCCCAAATTTGATTGCTCCACTTGCTTGGCCACCATACACGGCTCATTCCTCATATGCCACATGCTTTGAATCTTCTTTGCCTCTGTCATGACCTGCTGTACTAATTTGGTCCTCTTATGTCTTGGACACACAAATAAGACTCCATGTTTGTTTCCCAAATGAGTGCCAACAATAGAAGAAGACTTCTTCCTATTGTTTTGATGAGTAGGAGCTGCCAACTCAAGACTAAGCAAAACTCAAAGACTGCTGTTCCAAATCAGAAAATCAGAACAGCTCACATACCTTTCCATGGTGCCTTCAAATGTCACAAACTTCTCCTTACGAGTGTCGGTCCAATGTGAGTTTCCCTATGGGAATTATGAACCTTAAGGCTGATCTTCTTGGCTGTCATAACATGATAGCGTGAAGATAAGGGACCACTGTCATTCATCAGAAAATCAACCCTTACCATGTGCTCTAGTGTGACGTCTTTCTTAATTCCAATCATCGCTCCTTCTATGAGGAAATGGTTATCAACAAGTGCAGGTCTGCGAGATGTCTCCAAGTGCAAATCATGTGTAACAAACTCATTCCCATGGCTGCAAACAATGTCTCCATCATAGAGTCCTTCAAGACCTTCTTCCATGTCCCCAATCTTTGCCCCATTCAGGTTGCCATGTCTTTCATTGGATGTGGCTGCCATAGAAATTTGAAATTTCGCTAGGTGTGATGAAGAGTGTGCCAAGCTCAATTCCAAACAAAGCTCATCCACATGCTCTTCCGATTCTCGAAGAGCCCTTTGAGTGCTCACCAAAGAATCCATAGTGCTCTTCACTTCATCTTCATTTCGTCTCAAGGCATCAACATAAATCTTGTCAAATGTGAGGAGATGATCCCTATCCACAAGTAAGTGTAGGTAGTTTGACATCACTACCACTAAAGCCGCTTGGAGTTTGTGCAAATCATCCAGAGATATACCTCCTTGAAGTCCTTCATGTCCACTTAGAGCCTTCCAACACAAGACTGCCATAACCTTATGAATGTTATCAAAGTTAGTTAGGGCTGCGGTAATCTGACTATCATTCATCTTCAATAGTCTTTCCAAGGGTGACTTATGAGACCAAAAATCTCCATGCAACATTTCTGATTCGTCTTCAACGTCACCTGCATAAATCTGATCACTCACTGCTGATTTGACACATCCCGTGACAGCATGCCCTTCTTCCTTGTGGTCATTATGAAGACACATGTACTCCTCATTGGATGATGTAAGAAGTGAATCCTCATCCTGCTGAAAACATGTGGGGATAACTTCATCCTCTTGAGATGTTGCATTCTCTTCACCAGCTCTCAACATCATGGGTTCATCCTTGCATGTGAGTCCCTTAGTTTCAGACCCACTCGAGGGTGTTATATCCATGACAAACCATACATTATCAAATTGTAGGATCTTCTCACTAGGCCATCCTTTAGTCTTTATGATCAGCTCTTCAAGAAAATGTTTCTCATGCAACTCCAATAGGTAGCTATCAAATGTGATCATTAGCATGAAACAAGGACTACTGAACTCACTAGGGAATGACATACCTTGTATGTAGCTTTGTCCAATGAACAACCTCTTGTGCATACCCTTATAACTGAAATCTTGTTCACCCATAGGCTGGTCAATGATAGTTGATTTACCACTTTTCACAATGGCATAACTCTTATCACACTTTCCCAAATATTGCTGGTCATCCTCATAAGGTTTGATTCCTTCCATACCTTCTATACTTGAAAAGAGGGTGGGTGTCTCCTGGCCATCATCAACAATCATTGGCACATCTTCAACACACTCTTGGCTCTTCTTCAGGAAAATGTTCCATAGGCAAGGTTTTCTCTATCATGTCTTCATTACTATTTGACTATTCTTCGACTTCCTTTCTTTTCTTCATGTAGTACCTATCAAAAGCCTTTGTAGCCTTGATAGCATCAGGTTCACCTACGTACTCATCAAAGATGCTGGTAATCTCCTCATTTATGGGTGTAGCCATTCCTGTTAGTCTTACATATTCTTGGTATGTTAGAAGATCCTTATACTTTTGATACCCTTCATACCATCTAGTAATTTTTGAGACCACAATTTCATCGTTCTCCTCCTCCTCACTCATGTTTTTGTGGTATAACTACATTTGCACAATTAGACCCACAGGCTAGTAGTATTGAGGCTCTGATACCATTGTAAGATGCTCTCCCAGAAAGGACTCACAACAATAATGAAATACATAATTAAGTGACAATTACTGAAAAAGCCGAATACACACTCAAATCTGGCAATGATGACGATCCAAATGTGAGAACAATTTATGTATATATTGAAGTTACCCCACATGTATCACTCAATAGGAATAGAGAAGACAAAAAGTGATATTTATACTTGGATCTAGATAGATGCCCACACACAATAGATCACAGAAGGATTACTGGACAATACTATTCTCCCAAATTTATTATCAACAACAGTAAAAATGATAGATACAACAATTATAATTCAATATAGGATGCGCCACTTTAGGTACATGTTATTTCCAAATATTAACATTGGAATGCAGAAGGCTTCACCTAGACCCAACCTGTTCCTAGAGTGTTGTGTAGTGGGAGATACAATCAATTGAATTTGCAATTGATGATGATATTTGCATATACAGGGATCAAATGTACAAGGCATTGCCACAATTAGAAACCACATGCAATACCCTCAGGTGATTTCGCGATAGGATGCAAATTACTGAGAATTCCGCAATAAAAATAGAGGTGCCCTGTGGGAATGGACGGTACAAATCACTATCTTGATGGCCTTGTGGGAATGGACGGTACAGATCACTGTCTTGATGGACGCTATAGTATATAGATCTCGTGAGATCGGATGAATGTTTGCGAACACTTCCAATGATGCTGCGATAATGAGTGGGCGGCCCGATGGGTGAAAGAGGTGATCAACGCCCTTGTAGTGGAGCCTCCCCACAACTATTCAAGTCCTCTACAACCTCCTTTGATGATGCACACATGGAAATGTGAAATGCAGATTGGCTCTAGTCCGAGCTGTAGCTATGGAGTCTCTTTCAAAAGCTGTCCTTGAAGTTGAGTTCACTCACAGGCAGAGAAAGATAGCGCATGGGGTCTGGTGTATGGCGCGAGCCGTAGGCTCTGCCAGATATATCGCTTAAATCGATCAACTCCTCTCTCGCGGGTGCTGATGAAGACCAAGCTTGGAATGGTAGGATTGGAAGTTGGAATGCAATGAATTGGAAATTGCAGATAGAACAATCACAAATAGCAAGGAAGGGGTTTTCATCCCAACCTTGATGTCAATCAACATGGGTTTTTGTCCCTCAGATCGTCATGACACAAAATTGCCCAAAATCGTGATGATCATGAATAAAAAACCAACTCATATAAATATCAGCATCCAACATAAAGTCGACCCAAAAGAGGTCGGCTCAGGTAGGGCCAATAATTATTTAGATTCAAAATATTATTATTTTATTATTTAATATATAATTATTTAAATATAACTATTTTGGTGTTGAAAAACACCATTCTCCCGCCAAGATTTGAAATCAAGCCCTGGGCGGGATTGGGGACATGAAAACAAAGGCACAACCACTGCACCAAAAGACCGGCCTAGTAGTGAGGGCGGCTACCCAGGGTGTTAAGGGTGAGGTTTGTGTCCCACCAACCTCAAAGGTGAAGGCATAGAAGCCACGAGCACAACGGACACGTGGTCGTGGAGCTCCACCATTTGGTTATTAGGTACACACCTGCTAGCATGACGGGTTGAATCTTTCAGGGTTAAGCCCTTCACGCACGGGACATTATAGCCCTCCACGCTCCGTAGGGCTCGACCTCGAGACCTTGGCTCTAAACCACAAAGGCCCAACCACTACACCAAAAGATTGGCCTAGTTTGCATCCCACCAGCCTTAGAGGTGAAGGCATAGAAGTCACGAGCACAACGGACATGTGGCCATCGAGCCCCACCACTTGGTTATTAGGTACACGTCTACCAGCACGACGGGTTACATCTGCCGGGGTTTAGCCCTTCACGCACGGGACATTATAGATACCTGAAACCTGTCCCCACACCCCCTCTTTCCATAGTTCTATGGAACACTACTAGTTTCAAAGCTTACAGTAGTTTTGAAAAGTTTATGCTGTAGTTTAAACTTTGACAGACTTAACAGATTTTAGTTGTTTTCTTTATATGCTTTACTAAACTTCTTGGCTGTTTTAAGATTTGTATTCACTTAATGTCAGGTAGACATCTTTCTGTGATTTTTGAGTTGGTTGCAGCCAGGCTTGGAATCTGAAACACACCCTACCAGTCAAGTTGATTTTTTGTGAGTCTTATCCTTGCTAATCATCTGTCATAGTTTCATCCAGTCGGGAAAAGCGTACAAAGTCAAACATAACAGTTCATAATATCTCTCCTATCCTCTCTCTGAAATCCAAATGGTTAAGATGTCAAACATATTCCAACACTTTGAGAGACCTTGTTTTATTCAAGTCATGGAAATTTAAAATTTTGCCTCTCCTCACTGAAATGTTGCAGAGGAATATTTAAGGGCTTATTTATCTTCTCTTGTACATGTTTAAGAGAAACCATGAGATATTGTCACCCATGCAAAATTTTGATAAACATTGTTTGCAAATATGGTGAAAATCATTCTTACTACATCCGCTTATGCCAACCATAAAGATGTGTCAAGCTTGGGGAACATTCAATAGCCACCTTGTGATATGAATGCCATATGCCACTGCCCACATGTATAGTTTTGGATTCATTGTGCAACTGCATTGTCCTTTCTAACCTTCCTTCTGTGCTGATACTCCCTGCATGGTCTGGACTTGTATATACATGATGCACAAGACTGAATTCTTGATAGCGGTTTTAGATTCTGGTTGTCTGATTCATTATTCTGCTTACTCTTTTCCCATTTGAAATGGTAGAAAAGGTCAGCAAGGCTGATGCAAAGCCATGAGGATAAGTGATTTTTGTAGACCCTGCAGCCAAAGTTTATTTGTGGCTCCTTGTCTACTTGTGTGATTAACATCAATGCTGTAGTGTATTTGAGCTTTTCAATCAACTCTCCCAAACTCTGCTTGAAGAGGATGACAACACTTACCTTCTGGACATATTTGTCTAGCAAAGAGGATGCTAAATTATTTACAACAATTACAATATTACGATTATCATATTTGCTCCTTATTTTCTTCCCCATGGTTGGGAAAACAAGAGAACAGAGAAAGACAATGAGAAATTTGTGATTTCTGGATGGTCTCATGAATATAGAACTGGATAATGAGAAGTAAGATCCCAAACATCGATATGTTTAAAAGCATGCATATCGTAGTTTAGCAGCCAAAACTTATGCTAATGTCCTAATCTAACAGTCAGAATCATTCTTATTAAACTGTGTGCTTTTAAATAAAATGAAAATTTCAATTACTTTTCAATTTGCATTGTTTTCTTTCTGCATGTATGTTTTTTTTCTCATAAATGCAAGTTTGATGATAGACTGATGCCTTTAATGTATTGGGATGCTTCCTCATGAATGGATGCATTTAAATTTGAATGTACTCGAGCAACATAAACATAAGTGTATGGTTCTTCAAATTTATATCTGCATGCAATGTTAAAGAACATGTTATTTTGCTCATTCTTATTTTGAAGAGCTCTTCTGTTTAACCTTATGCACAAAATGTGGTTTTCTGTACATTTATGAAGTTAGGTGATGGCAAGTTACGGATATTTTACAAAAAATAAAATTTGCAGAAGCACATCAAAATAATCATATGGCTAATATTTGTGTGCCTTTCATGTTACTGTTTTTTATACAGTACAAAGCTTATAAAGGAGGCCCATGCTGCCAGCAAGGTAACTTGTACAAACTCATAAATATATTAATGTAGATGGTTGTAATCCTGTTGTAATATATATATGATATCTTCGAGTTTCTTTTCTAGAGGTTATTTGGGAGATTATGTTGTAGATCAACAAGCTTCATTTTAAATGGCTGCATCGACAGAAAATTGATATAATCCAATGGATGTGTGATATTGTATTATATCAATTCTCTGTCGACACAACCCTTTAAAATGAAGCTTGTTGATCTACAACATAATTTCCCAAATAACTTCTAGAAAAGAAACTACAAGATATCCACTAGTATTATATCTTGTAGTTTCTTTTCTAGAGGTTATTTGGGAAATTATGTTGTAGATCAACAAGCTTCATTTTAAATGGGAATTGATATAATAAAATGTAACAAACATCCATTGGAATGTTGTAATTTAAAGCTTATGCCATTTTTGTGCTTATTGAATTGATCATTGAAAGCACTTAAGTCCACCACTTGGAGGATAATCTCAAACTGGCCCAACATAGGATAGAGTTTCTACATCATCAGCACTGTAGTTGGACATTGGGTCTGCTTTAGATGATAATCTTTAACCAAAAATTTCTCCCAAACTTGGCCTATATGTTGTAGGCCTTATAAGGCTCTAGCAAGAAAGACCAATTGCATTTTCTCTTGAGCTGCCAGCAAGGTCACAAGTAGATAGCATTGTTCATGTCTCATGCTTGAAAAAGTAGTAGGGAAAAAGTTTCAAGTTTCAAGTTTATAATCTCGCCTATATGGGACATGTTCCAACTGTAGGGTACATTTTGACATCGTGAAATAAGTTGATATTCAGATTTGGCATGTCAATTTCTGTTTTTTAGTTCAGAATTCATATTCAGATATTTATTTTCAGGCTTAGAGTTTCTGCTATAGGGTTTTACACTTATCAGCAATTATAGCAGATTTACAGTTGGGCTCAGAACATCTATTCTCATATTCAAGTTTGAGGATATGTATCATAATTTTTCATGGCTGCAACTTAAAACTTTGACTGGGCAATTTAATAATCTTGTGCTCCCTCCATGGGCTGTGGTTCTGTGGGCTGCTTAGGCCTGGAAGGATGCAGTTTGATCAAAGTATTGTATTGGGCAAATTTGTATTGGAATTTTCCATTTTGATTTTGAGGATGCTATTGATATTGAGTATGTTCTATTGCATGGTCCATGTTTTCCTGGAAATAGTAGGTTGTTTTGATTCACATAAACCTTATTTTCTCCCTTCAACCTAGGACCAGTGAAAATCCTGGCCCGGGTACAGCTATTGTAATTACCTCATGGATTTTATTCCTACAATTTCCTGCACAACATTTGTTTGGTCTTTGGTTGTGTGTTAAAATAGACCATCTCCCCTTGCATGGAAGGACCTTATGGGTGCAAGAATTTATTGAAGTGAACAAGGCTGGATTATTTGACCCTTCAGGTTGGAAATTAGAAAAACCAGGTTGAAATTGATTATAAGAAATTACCATTTTGGGGTTCACCTTTTCTGAATGTGATCCATGTTTGATCTCCTCCTAAGGTGCCTTCCCTTGAAAATTTTGATTCCTCTAATCCTCTTTACTTGTGTATCACTCTTTAAATCCTTCAGCCCAAGTACCACTCTCTCCCCTTTGTGAAATTTTACTCTACATTGAAGTTGACAACTTGAGGGGACACTTAGGAAAGGCACACATTTTTTTATTTCCTTCCAAATTTGCCAGTTACTTGTAAAGAGGTGGGTAGCATATTTTGTTATTGACACGATCATGAAAATTAATTTAGGAGCACCAAAACATTGCATGGCCACTAATTTGTTTGATTCTGGAGCTTTAGGTGACCCGGTTCCTTTTTTTTCTATTTGCATCCTCATATCAAAATGTCTTTCTAAATCAATTATATGAAGAGGCTACAATTAGGTGTTATATGCTATCTACTTAAGTTTCATATAGTGGACTTAATCTGCCTTGCACTGGGGTGTCTATGGCTTGCAAGGTTTTGTAGGATCAATATTTTTAAGTTTCATGTAGTGGACTTAATCTGCCTTTTTATATTTGCATCCTCATATCAAAATATCTTATCAAATCAATTATATGAAGAGGCTGCAATTAGGTGTTAATGCTATCTACTTAAGTTTCATGTAGTGGACTTTATCTGCCTTGCACTGGGGTGTCTATGGCTTGCAAGGTTTTGTAGGATCAATATTTTTAAAATAATGGATTTAGCTTTTAACTTTTAAGCTTAAGATTGGTTATGCTTTTCTTAGAGAATGTCACTTTTATTAAATTTTCAGGTTCCTTTTCTAGTTAATTAGATTTTAATCATTGTCAAAAAGGTAACATGATTAAAATTATCAATGTCCATTGGAGGTCTTACATCATATTGCTTGACCATGACTTTTCTCTAGTCTACTCATTAGCCCTAAATGAACCACATTAGTGCTTACTTTGTTTGCCGCTGTTTTTCTGTAAAGAATTCCCAACCTTGTCATGCAGAAATACCTCCTCTTGATGTTTCTCAAACAACTGGACCATAACAGGATAAGTCAGGAGTAAAATGGGGTTACCCACATTTAGCTGCTTCCTGGCAGCTGTGTTGTGCAGGGTCAAACCAACATGCCAGGTTTTTTGAAAAACCAGTCAATCCCAAGAAAAACCAGATTAATCTGGCATTGAGCTTTTGGTTTTAAATTTTTTTCTCTGCAGTTAGCTTCTAAAGCGAGGTTTTTTGAAAACCAGCCAATCCCAAGAAAAACCAGATTAATCTGGCATTTAAATCAAAATGGTCTTTTCCAAAAATTCTCTGCAGTTATCTTATAAAATGAGGTTTTTCATTTCTGTTTCATTTTTTCAATTTCAATATTTTGTTGTACACTTAAGACTCATGTTGTAATGGGTACATTGTACTTGACTGAAATTTTTGTACTTATCTAGAATTTGAGAATAATTGGCAACATTGGATCTTTATTTATGTAGATTATGTTTGAAGTTCTGACTTTGTTTCTCTTTCCATGCACCATATTTGACATGAAATAACAATTGCAATTAATTTTTCTGTGTTTATACAAGTATTTTAATTTTTTATAATTAGACTTTTCTTTTTCAAACCTATATAATTGAATTCCACCTACACTGTCATGTCAATAGTGTGTAAATGTAATATAGTGCTGCTATGAAATGGTTGCTTTTGTACTCTAAGCATTAATATTCTAGCTACAAGGGTTTGGAAAAGAGAAAAGATTCCTATATAATGAGTTGAAATCCTCATAAAAGAAGAGTAAGACGAGTCATTTCGGCACTAATTGGATCCCATTGAACTACAATATCAATCATTTGTGGGCTGCTTCTTATTGCAAGGCATTTTCTCAAACTCATATTGGCCATCAAGTAGAATAAGATTTCAAATGACAAACAATTATAAAGAAATTCATTAGGCATTGATTTTGAATGTTACTTAAAAGGATCATGGATCACAATCTTCTCTGTTGTAACCTATTATTATTTTTTGTTTGTATTGATTTAAGTGCTTGCACATTGGAACACTATAAACACTTGGCAATGGTTTTCCATATCATTTCTAGCTCATCATTTTGAATTTTCACCCAATGATTCATTTCGACACTTAGGGTTTCTTCATAAAAAATCATGCTTTCGAAAAATTAAGTCAAACTAGTTAGGACCAATGGGGTTAAAGATGTAACATCTTCTAGATCATTGGATCTAATTCATTTTGATGTATTTAGTCATGTAAATGTCCATTTGTCATCAAAATCTATTGATTATGTATTATATATTAATAATTATTCTAGGAGGACTTGGTTATATTTTCTCAAAGGTGTATTTGAGGTCTTTAGTTCGTTTAGGGAGTTTAAGGCTTTCTAAAGTGGTATAAATTTTAAGGTGTTGAGAATTGATAATTGTGGTAAGTATTGTTCTATAGAATTTGATAGATTATACACAACAAAATTTAATTACATAATACATGAACAAGACATTGATGGAGAGGGCTAGGAGTATGCTTAGTGGATCTAATTGGGAACAAAAGTTATGAGTAAAAGTGGTTGTTAATGCATGTTACCTAATCCATTATGAGTAAAAGTGGTTGCTAATGCATGTTACCTAATCAATAGGCCACCTACATTAATGATCATGGAGAAAACTTGCATGGAGGTTTGATGGGTAAAAATCAATCACTTTAGCATTCTTTGTGTATTTGATTGCAAGATATATGCTCATGTGCCTAATAATAAGTAGTCAAAGTTGCATAGTAAGGGTGTGAAATGTATTTTCATTGGCTATGACATTGGCATGAAAGGGTAAATTTTTTAGGATCTTATGGCCTAAAAGGTTCTTTACAATAAGAGTGATTTTTAAAGAGGTTAAACCTTTCACTACAATAGGACTATTAAAGGAGAATGAGAAATTAGTTGTGTAGCTATAGTCAAGGATAAAAATGCTACACCAATTGAGGATAGTACATAGAGCTTGAGGAGTTTGAAAGAAGTAGAACCTCTACCTTAGTTTTTGAGGAGGTTCACTTAGCAAAGGAGGCAATTAGAAAGGTATAATTTTCCTAATTTTAGATGTATATTTGCTTTGTTGAATAACATTGATGAGCTAATAACAATAATAGAGGTAATGGAAATGGATGTTTTTCTAGAAATTCACTTTGGATGAGGCGATGGTTGTGCTAAGGAAGAATAATACATGACTTGGTATAGTTTCTTGATGGATGGAAAGCCATTGGTTGCAAATACCTTTTCAAAAAGAAGCTAGTCTTTGATGGTAACATTTCAAAGTATAAAATGTGGTTAGTTACCAAAGGTTATTCCTAGGTTGAGGGAATAGATTTTGGTGAGATTTTCTCCCTATTGCAAAGTTGCATATGTTAGAACGTTATTGGCTTGCGTTGTTGCTTTTGATCTTGAGGTTGAGTTGATGAATGTAGACAAATCTCTTGCATAATGATTTATTGGAGGAGATCTACATGTCACAACCAAAGAACTATATTGAGAAGTGTAAGAAAAACTTGTTTTGTCAATTGAAGAAATTCCTTTACGGTTTTAAAATAGTTTTCTAAAATGAGATACAAAAAGTTTGATTCATATATCTTGGGGTTAGAGTTAAGTCAAATAGTTATGTTTACTATAAACATAATGTTGATAATTTTATCATCATTTTGTACACAAATGGTATGTTGTAATTTGTAATTTAAGGAAATGATAATGGACTTGGAAGTGTTCACTTTCATTATAGTTTGAAATGAAGGACTTTGGGGTAACTAGGTACATCTTTGGGATGGAAATCCAACGGGGATAGACATAACAAAAAGCTTTGAATTGGTCAAAGGAAGTATGTTGAGTCTATTTTACAATGTTTTAGTATGGTTGACAATAAACCAATGACTATTCCTATTTATGTGAGATTAAAATTGTAGTTGAGTAGTGCCTTGTGACACCTATGAGATGAAGGAGATGAGTTCAATGTGCTATGTTATGCAATTGGGAGCCTTATGCATGCTATGGTTTACACCAAACCAAACATTGGCCGAGCAATGGGAGTCTTTAGCCATTACATGGCTAATCTTAGATGGGAACATTAGAATACAATGAAGAGAGTCTTCCAACATTTGTAGGGTACTTGGAAATTTTCCATTTGTTATCATGGGGATATTTTAAAGGATTGACATTTTAGTGGATATTTAAGGTTATGTGGATTTAGATTGGGTAGGCGATTGCCAATAGGTCTATTAGTGGCTACATGTTTTATTTGATAGTGCAATGAGTAGGATGGTTAAGTGACAAAATATGGTTGCTTTATCCATAACAAAGGTAGCGTACATGGTAGCTACTCATGCTTGTAAAGAGTCCATTTGGCTTTTAAGATTGTGTTCAAATGTGGGTTGTTTCAAAGAACAACTAGAGTTTATTATGAGATTCAAGAGTGCATAAACTTGGGCAAGAGCTTGAGCTTTCACGTGTGAGTGAAACACATTTTTCACATGGTAGATGGGAGGGTGTTATTGGAGAAATTCAATACTGTGGAGAATGTTGTGAGTGCTTTGACAATGCTAGTTAACACAAAAAAATTTAGTTGGTGTAGAAGTCTACGGGCTTCTCAAACCCTAGTAGATAGTGTTGGTATTCCCTTTATTCTTGTAAGGTGTTTAAGAAGTGTGAGAGCACTAAAAAATGTGTCATCTTTCATCTTATTCTTGAGAAAAATGTAATTTTTGGGTTATAGAGGTCATTTATGACTCAAAAAATTATTGAAATGAGTTTTAACTGACTAAAGTGGGTTACAGTGACATGGACCTCTTCGAGCTGTTCAATTTAAGCAAAGACAAGCTCAATTGACTTTTCAAAATCAAAAGTTAAGACCTCTACAATTTAGCACCCCACATAAAAATGCAAGAGCATTTATGACATAAGCGAGTTGTAAGAGGGACATACACATGTTGACCAAGAACATTTACCAAACAATGACACATTATTTTGATTGTTATAAAGCATCTTTGAGTGTTTGAATATGGCAAATTGGAGCACCCAACTTGGGAGGATAATTGACATTTTTTGATAGATTCTTATGATAGGTGTAAGAAATATGCTATGTTTAGCACAAACAGTCTTCTTGTGATTTGGGTATTGGATTTTGATTAGGGGTTGGGCACCACTTTTGGATGGTATTGGCTCATGGTTTTTTGATTCTATTTTAGTGGTTTTATGTATTGGTTTCTCTATTTGTTTGGTGCTTGGGATAGAGTTTTCACAAAGTATTTTGTAGGCTTTGTTATATTGCTAGTATTACTCTAGGTCTAAGTGTTGGTACGTCTTCTACAAATGATCCTTGTATGGATTGTATTGTAATTGATTTTGGTGCTAATTAGTAAAGCATGAAAGAGGAGTGACTACCCCAAGGAGCAACATCCACAACTACCTTTCGAACATTCTTGGAGATATTGAGTAAAATGTTGTAATTCAATAATGAGCACTACACCTTACTAGGAGAGATAGAGATAGAACTAGGAATTCAACCATAAGCACCACCGAGAAGAAATAGTCATGCAACACCCTATAGAACATCCACATACTTGAGTAGAAACAAAATGTAAACACATATGCCACAACTAAATGTAAACACATATGCATAAGGATCATCTCAATAAATTTAAAGACATGTTCAAGACAACAATAATCAATAGGTGAAACAAAATTAGGCCATGTATTTGCCAATTATAACAGGGAAGATGACATGTGAATTGAAGAAATCGTATTAAAGAATCATTAAGTTTAAAAACTTGATTTCCCATTGAGGGAATTGGCTTTATTAGAAACAAAATGTAATTATTTTTAGATGATTTATTTTAGATAATGTTACATTGGTATCTTATGATCAAGGCAAACAAATTATATAATTCTTTTTCTTAAGCCTTCAATTTTATGAGATTACTCATTATTTTTAATTTTATAAGGTCAATTTATTTTTTAATCGTTACTTTTCTTAATTGAATTGTTGAATTAATCATTTGATTGAGTGTATTTTATTTATCAACACAATTTTTAAATTTTGGTTATGGTTAGATTTGTTGCTTCATTTCAACTTATGAAAAGATAAATTGTTCTAGCATAAATAAGTATTATGTTCATTATGTTTCATTAAGTTAAGACTTTTTTGTTATTCAAATTCAAAAGTTGTGTTCCATTTCTACACTAAATTTGTGTTGAATTGTGATGCTATGTTGAAAACATGTTTTGTTTAATTTCATCTTATGAACAAATGTATTTAATAGGACACTTTCTATAACTCTTTTTGAAACAAGCTTCTTTCTCCCTAAACTTCTCATCTTTATGTATTTTTGAAAAGTGAAAGTAGATTAGGATTGTTAAATGTATTTTATTTAAATTTTTTATTTTATAATGTCACTTAAGTTGTTTCTTTTCCTAATTTTAAAAATAAAACAAAAGAGAACTTAGAAAATTTAGGATACTTGGTAATTATTAAAGTATTATAACTTCTGCATAAGAAGAAATAGTTTGCATATTGGAGGTCTCTAGAAAGTAACTAGGTATAAATTTTTGTATCCAAGCCTTAGGGGGATTGAACAATTCTCTTTTTAAGTATAGTGTGCTTAGATATCCACTAATATAGAAGCATCTCAAGGGGTTAAACAATCTTGCATCACCTAAAAATATTATTTATCTTCTCATTGTATTTTTTGAGTGTTTTTGTAAATTTGTAGATTACTAGTGATAGTATGAATATGAGGTGTCATGGTATCTATTCATCAATATTAAAGATTATATATTAGTAAAATAAAGCCTTTTGGTGGAGATTTCGTTGTTGTACTTAAAAATAAAGTCCAATGTAGTTATAAACTCATGTGAGAATGCTTGGGCATGATTTTTTATTTTAGAGACCATTTGGTGGGATGTAATTCATTATTAGCTTATTCTTCATGATCTATAGTAGTGCAACATATTAAATATCTATTTTAGATCCATTTTTCTTAACTTGATGGACAAAAGGATATGTCCCATGACTTACAATAAAGAATGGGCATATTGGAATAACTTCCAATGTATAGGTGTACACATTTCATCATTTGGGAACATGTAGATTCTTAGTTAAGACCTATCTTTAGGTACCAAAGAATTTTATACTTTCTTTTGCCTTTAAATTGTTGGAGAATGCCAAGATCAAAGAACATGGAATAAACTTCCACAAGTGAACAAAAAAAACACAATAGTATGTCTATTTATATAGAAATGAAGAATGTATAATACAATGAGAAATACTTATTTATATAGGCAAGGTAGATGAGGTAGGAAGTTAGGAATAAACAACTAATTAACCCTCCAAAGATGGAACAATTGCGAGCCCACTTGAAAAGTGTGTGAGCAAGTGACAATAGGTGTATCAAGTGATGACATATGTCTCAATGTTATGAAATGAGACAAAAGAAAAAGAAACCTAAATAAACTTAAGCTATAAGTGTGAATAGGTCAATCATAGAAAGGTGATTAGCTATCTAGGTAAATAATAACTCTATTTACACTAATACCCCCCTTAAGTGCAACTTAGGGAGTAATGTATGCACTAATGATGAGTCCTGACTATTAGGTGATATTAGGCACTCTTGTATAAATTTCTCATAAAATGGAGAAAAATGAGAAAACCTAATGCAAAATAAAACCCCTCTCCAAAAGAGAAATGATGCAATTAAATAGAATGTACAAGTGAAGAAGATAGGACTCATGATGACCCCCAAGTGTTGAACACATTAGAATAATGAGAGGGGGGTGAATCAATATTATAAAAAATCTCAAACCTTTCAGAACAAATAAATACTTTAAACTTTATTGCATAAACAAGAACACGAAAGATGAAGATAATGCACAACACAACACCAAATATACGTGGAAAACCCCATAGTGGAAAAACCATGGTGAGAAAAGGTGCTAGGAGCTACTGTCCTAATCCCACGTCACAAGATGAACACCATTTACAACTTTGTTTTGGGGCTACAACCCAAAGAAGTTACAAGTTCTTGATTATAAATTTAAGGTTACACCCAAGGAAGCTACAACTCCTCAATTAGAGAAAACACTCAAGAATGATTGCAAAATAGTAGTCCTTCCACTGTTTGAAACTAGAAATTAAGCTCAATCTCTTTTGATGATTGCAATTATGCTTTGTAGACTCTCCAAATGTCTTCTTAGTCGCTTACTAGCTCACTACTTTCAACAATTAAGAAGTTATTGCCTTCAACTCATTGCCTCCAACAAACAATTAAGCACACTTCTTCACTTGCCCTTTGTCACAGGGATACAATCAAAATAAAACCGAACAAGATCTACCACAATTTCTCTTTCTCCTTTAGTCACTTACACAATCATTGCCATTTTTCCATCTCTATCACCCTAGATCAACTAGGTTTAAAATTTATACATGATATTATATTGATTACATTTCACATGACCTACAACAACAAAATATTACATCTGTAGGTCGGCCAGGGATAAAACAAACAATATGAAGCGTGTAGAGGGCAAGACCCAAAAGACTACATGTAACACTAGGAAGAGGAAAACACCATGCAAATTCCAAAACATGCTTAACCTGGTCCCATGCTATCTTCACATCTTTGATATTCTATAAAAATCCTCTACACACTTTCGAAATACAAATTAGGTCATCCATAAACAAGAAAACATGTAATATGTATCATGTCGGCCTTCACATCCATTGGCGATATACAAGAATGATAAAACATTATTTACGGTTCTCCTAGGTGAGTCTACATGACCCATATAATACCTTCAAACACTCCTTAAATTCTACTCAAACTTGAACTTGTGGTGCACACCATCAACATACCTTAGTCGACCTTAGCAAAATCATAAGCTAACAAAACATTCATTCTAGACCATAACTTGTACTGGAGAAGCCAAAAAACACTTTGCAGAGCATCAAAAATAATCACATGATATGCAAGAACGTTCTCATACATCCCTTTCACAACTTCATACAATAACAAGTTGGCGCAAGCTAATAGATATTGAAACCAATCTCAAGACAACACAATCCAATATATTATCATCTCTAACTTTTTCTATGGAAGGAATATTGACATAAAAATTTGGATATAACACCTTCACATCTCAATGAACTTAACTTGTGATCCGCATAACCATATCTTCAAAAGCGGAGATATGCAAAGCCAACCTTTACACTTCTGAGAATATCAACACAAAATCAACATAGTCTTCAATCTGCCACTTTGAAAAACAACTTTCTAGTAACACAAATGATTTGAAACTTGGATCAAACATTCCTTGAAACATCATAAATATATCCTCCAAACCACAAGAGGAAAACATGTTGGAAGAATGAGGAGATGTCATTGATGTTGTTGTTGGCAATGTTGTTGGCAACATGAACATATAGGATAAGCACAAGGTATACTTTTATGTGTTCCAGTGTTGTCATTGATGTCAACATTGTATCTTGGTGTGATGACTTTGGTGCAGATAATTTTGGTTGGCTCTAACATGTTAGAAGACTTGTACATTGATGTTTATGGAAGACAATTTTGCAAGATTGTTTAATCTAGTGAAGATACTTGTAATGGAAATTGACAATCAATTTTGATAATTTTGTGTAACAAAGCATCTAGTTTTTGGGTCCGCACTGGTCCACTAATGAACTTTTCTATCTATGGTTCTAATATGTTTTTGTTGTTTGATAGAAGAATCTAATTCCAGAATTCCATAATGTTTTGGATTTTGGTTTGAAAGTTATGAATGAGAGAAGTTTGGCCTGGTAAATTATAGTCATTTCTTGTATAGTGCATGTGAGTAGGAGAGTCCACACTTCTCTGCGGATATGATGTTAGATTTGTGGTCTTAAGGAGATGTTGACATATGTCAATAGAGTGTTAATTCCAGATGGCATAACATTTTGAGGTATGCATGTTTGAATATGGGTAAACAGTTGAAGAATTTTTGTATTAGGTCTTTTGTGGTGCCTACCTAATAGGTGTGAAGGTATGCAAAGATTAATTAAGTGTTGTAGAGTTATGTGGGAGGTATTGTAGGTCCATGCCGACCTATTTCAAATTATTTTAAGGATTGAATCTTGGCGCAAAGTGTTTGTGAAAGGATTTGAGCTAACAAATCTATTTTGTATGATACATCTAATTAGGCTGACCTAATTGATGTTATTCTTGAAGTGGATATATATGCTAGATCATTTTCGGTAATTTTATGAATGTGAGATGTGCAAGTGATGTATATGATGCGAAGAGTGAATACTATCAGAGCGGTGCAAATTTAAGTTGTGATTGTTGAGTATAATATTAGAGTGATGTGAATGTAGAGGAATTTAGTGTGTTAGATTAGAATTAGATGAAGTGTGTAAAGTTAGTTTATTGAGCTTCATTGGAATTGTAATTCATGCACATGAAAGATACAATTGTAACAGTTCAATCTAGGTAGTGAGCCACAAACTCTCTTCTCTCTTTTTCTTTCAGTGGGCAACGAGTCCACTTGGACAGTGAGTCCACCTGTAGTGAGCACTTCTGTAAATATACTATAACAGTTTATAATATATTGTGAGCTAATTCTCACTATGGTTTTTCCCATTTTAGGTTTTTCACATAAAAATCTTGTTGTTCATGTGTTATGTGATGTTGTTGAATGTTTCATGCTTTATTTCATTTATTGCAATTGAATCTGCTAAGTGGATTGGGTATTTAAATGTTTGAATGGCTTAAAGGAATATCGATTCATCCCCCTCTCAGTATTTCGGGTGTTTAACAATTGGTATCAAATCTTGGTTCCTTGGAAGGAGATTAATCGCTTGGGGAAGATCTCGGAGGTTGAACACATGTTTGTTAGAAGATTACCTAATCATCCGGAAGAGATTCTTGTTGTTGGATTCATAGAAGAAGATTGCATGCTTGACAAATATGGAGAACTCAAATTTGCTCTTGAAGATCTTGAAAGGATTGAAGGTGAAAAAAATGATTTGAAAGAAATGGCAAAGAAGTAGATGAATGCATCAGAAAATTGAGAGAGAAAATCAAGAAGTTCAAAGAAAGGCATGAGGAAGTCAATGAATAATTGAAGAAAACAAATGAAACTATCGTCGGTCCGAAGGTGCAAATTGAAGATAGAAAAGAATTGAAGAATGTTTGAATGAAATGGTGCAAAAAATTGAGGAATGCACAAAGTTTGAACAAAAAGTTGTGAATTTGAGATCAGATCTAGAGAAAGCAAGAAATCATGAAGACAAATTCAAGAGGAGCTCTACAAATATTTATGAAATGATTGCAAATCATAAAGGCTCCAAAGATAAAGAAGGTTTAGGATTTGAAAAGGGTTAAAGTTCAAAATAAGATCAAACATCAAATGCTGAAGAAAAGAAGAACAATGGAAAGCAGATCCAGAATCAAAGGAATGAAGCTAGAAGACCACCAGTCAGACAACCAAATGCACAAAGGTACCCATATTTTAATGGTTTATGTTATTCTTGCAATACATTTGGACATAAGGCAATGCAATGTAGAAGCAAAATAAATTAGAATGTTCCACCCTTTTCTGGTCAATATTTTATGTGAAATTTTTTGTCATAGAGCTACTGAAAGCAGAAGTCAAATGATGAATGACTATAACAATGGTAGAATGGTTAATCTTTCAAAGGCTACTGTTATACATGCAATGGATTCAGGCATAAAGCTAATCAATGTAGATCTAGAATGAATGGAAGGAATATTGGTAAAAAAAATGTCATACGTTACAATTGCAATAGGACTCGACACATTTCCAAGTTTTGCAGAAGCAAAAATATGAGGAAGGATAAACCATTAAAGAGGAATGAACTAGTACAAAATATTGATCCTACAGAAACAAAGAAGGAGATGGATAAGATTTGGAGAAATAAGGAAGACATAAAGGTTAAGGATGAATCTGTACCAACATTTGGTGCAGATGTTTCCTTTGGAAACTAAGTTGAGAGCTTTGGGTCAAGGGGAGATTTAATGAAGATCTTTGATTCTACCAAAGAAAGTGGTGGCGATGCTTCAAGACGAAGATATGTGATATAGATCAACATGCTTGATCTATTTGCGAAGATTACAAAAGAAAATATGATAATGCAAAAAATTGTGAAGCACTTGAAGTCTAATTATGTACATAGTGAAAGGTTTGTCAAATTTATTATTTGAAACATTTTATACAAAATTAGGTCAGATTCGAAGGGCTATAAGTGATTTTACTTAGCCAAATTCATTCATAACGAGCATTAAGGAGTACACACAATGAAGAAGAAATAGAGAAAGAAAAGAAGAAATTCTTAGTTCACATGAGAGAGAAGAAGAAAGAAGCCACCAAGAAGGTGTCACTGGAGAAGAAGAAAGCATAAAAAAAGAAGACTTCGGATGAAAGGAATAAGAAAAATAAAATACCTCCAGTAAGAGCTCATAGTTCCTTGAAGGTAGTGCACTTGTTAATGGAATGATTCAACATGATATGCTTGCAAAAACTGTAGCTTTATATAATGAAGTAGATGCGGTGGATAATGCCACCATTGTTGAGGCAATTATTAAGTACATTATTGTTTTAGATGTTGGTATGAAAAATATTGAAAATAAATTTCCTACGGAGCTATGGAATGTATTGGTGAAGAGAAGACAAGAAGCAATTGAAGAAGAAGGAAAGATCAAAGAATATGCTTTAGAGAAGGTTGGTGATCCTATGTCTAAGGAAAAAAGCCACATTGGCTGAGTTATATAGCACAAAATTTGAGTGAAGCAAAGGGTAACTACCCTTATGGGTAGAGAAGAAGGAGACAATCAACAAAATTTTAAACATTGCATAGAAATATAGAATGATTTCAGAGGACACTGCTCTGAAAGTAACTATGGGAGAAGAAGCATCGGGAATTGATGCTCAACATGAGCATGCAATAGATGAAAAGTATATGTAGGATAATGCCCTCTGGAATTGGAAGAACTAGAAAAATAAGATGAAAAAGCAAAGAAAAATGCTAAGAGAGAGAGAGTCAACGGCGAGGAAGAAGAAAAGGAAGGTATATCCACTCCTCCTCCAGTATGAGAAGAAAATGTTACTCCTTCGATTAACATAGATAATTCTACAGAGGAAGAGAATGAAAATAAGGATGGTGATGAAGAGAATGTTGATGCAGAGAAGGAGAAAGAATAAGAAAATAATGAGAAGTGAGATGAATATAAGAATGAGGATGCATCCGAAGATGCACAAACAAAAGAAGAGAATCCAGTAAACGCTGGAAAGAATGGGGAAACAAGTTGAAAGAGAAAGCTGTAGAAAACACAAAGACTTCTGGTGAATCCTTCGTCTCCTCCAGATATTCCTTGAGGAATCTATTGAGTATGTAGCCCAATTTCTAGCCTGTTGTATCATCAAAATTTTTATAACTACCAATGCAATAGGGAAATGTAGATCTAGACAAGATCCCCCCCCTCCACAAGCTACAATTGGGAGATGTATTACATGAATCTTCGTGAAAGAAGATCATAGAAACACATCAAAAGAGTGGAGATATGATGGAAGAAGTAGTAAAGGCATTACAAGAGGCCATACCCGATGCAAACATAGATACTTCATTTTCTGGTATGGAGAATTTGAAATTGTTAATTGATTCTTTTAAAGAATGTGCCTCCAGTCTTAAAGGAAAAATTGAGAACGAGGTTGGAAAGAGAATAAGTGATAAGAAAATGATGGAGATTATTGAAAAATGTACTCTTGCACATAAAAAGTTTCAAGAGAATTTGAAGGATGCACAAGTATGTGTAGATGAGGCAAAGGCTCTTTACCAATATGTCATGAAGTGGCCTAAAGTCACATGGAGCATCAAAATGGAAATTTAATCCATTGAGTCCTAGATTAACAATGCCTCTAGTGCCTATGATTTGAAACTTGACCTAGTTGGAGATACAAGGAATACTATAGAGGATTTGCATAATAAATTCTTTTAGTTACAAGCTCAAAAGGAGCATATCATTTTGTAGTTTGGAGAGATAAGGGACTTGGTGAATCCCAAATTCATACTTATTTGAAGATCCCTTTTGAGTGCTACCAAAGCTACACAAATGAATCATATACCTAGCACTCCAAAAGAAGGAGAAGAGATACCGATGGAGTTTGAAACACAATGCAAATTTCTTGGGGCAGCTAAGACACCATGGGAAGAAGGTAAATAAGTGTGTTAGACCCATGTGTAGAAGCTACATGGGTCAACCTCTTTTGGTTGACAACATTTCTTATTCTTTATGCATTTCCAATTTTTAGTTTCAGATTCTTTGTACATTTGCAGAGTATATAGAATAGTTTCTAGTATAATTTTTTGGTTTTTTCTCCGGTAAATGGCTTAGGGGGAGTCAATTCAATATTTCAATTTTTACATATGCATATATTTCTCAATGGAAGATCTGGTACATGTTAGAATAGTTGTTGTAGGCACCCTTTTCCCTTGACATCAAAGGGGGAGAATGTTTTGGAGATGTTTTGGCATGTTTCCATCAATGAAAAAGGGGGATATTGTTGGAAGAATGAGGAGATTTCATTGATGTTGATGTTGGAAACATGAGCATGTAGGATAAGCACAAGGTATACTTTTATGTGTTGCAGTGTTTTCATTGATGTCAACGTTGTATCTTGGTGTGATGAATTTGGTGCAAATAATTTTGGTTGGCTCTAACATGTTAGACTTGGATTGTACATTGATGTTTGTGGAAAAAAATTGCAAGATAGTTTGATCCGATGAAGATACTTGTGATGGAAATTGACTAAGTGTTAATTTTGATAATTTTGTGTAGCAAAGCATTTAGTTTTTGGGTCCACACTATTCCGCGAATGAAATTTTCTCTCTGTGGTTCTAATATGAATTTGTTGGTTGATAGAAGCATCTAATTCCAAAATTATTTCTTATTTTGGCTTTTGGTTTGAAAGTTATGAATGACAAAAGTTTGGTCTGGAAGATTACTGTCACTTTCTGTACAATGCATGTGAGTAGGAGAGTCCATTGTTCTCTGTGGATAGGATATTAGCTTTGTAGTTTTAAGGAGATGTTGAAAGATGTCAATAGAGAGTGAATTTCCAATGGCATAGCATTTTGAGGTACGTGTGTTCGAATATAGGTATATAGTTGAAGAATTTTCGTATTAGGTCTTTTGTGGTGCCGACCTAATAGGTGTGGAGGTATGCAAGGATTAATTAAGTGTTGTAGAGTTATGTGGGAGATATTATAGATCCATTCTGACTGATTTCAAATTATTTTAAGGATTGAATCTTAGCACAAGGCGTTTGTGGAAGGATTTGAGCTGACAAGTCTATTTTGTATGATACATCTAATTAGGCCAACCTAATTGATGTTATACTTAAAGCAGATATATATATACTAGATCATTTTTGGTGTTTCAATGAATATGAGATGTGAAAGTGATGTATATGATGCAAATTGAGTGAATATTATCATAGCAGTTTAAATTTAAGTTGTGAATGTTGAGTACAATATTAGAGTGATGTAAATGTAGAGGAAATCATAGTGTTAGATTAGAATAAGATGAAGCGTGTAAAGTCACTTTATTGAGCTTCATTGGAACTATCATTCATGCATATGATAGATGCAATTGTAACTGTTCAATCTAGGTAGTGAGCCACAAACTCTCTTCTATCTCTTTTTCTTTTAGTGGGAAGTAAGTCCACTTGGACAATGAGTCCACCTATAGTGAGCACTTTTGTAGATATACTATAATTAGTTATAAATATATTGTGATATATTCTTCTTCTTCTTCTGAGCAGGGAGGTGCATTAGATCCACAATTCTCAATTTTATATATATTCTGATGTAAATCTTCATCAACCTTAACATTTTTACTTTCAACTGTCTTTCCCAATATTTTATTGTAGCACCTGTATGCTTTACTCTAAGTTGAATATCCAATAAAAATACCTTAATCATCTCTTGAATCAAACTTTCCCAAAACATCTTCATGTCTTCCAATGTAAAATTTTCTTCTGAAGGTTCTAAAAGACCTAACAATTGTTGATCTTCCATGCCATAAACCATAAGGGGTCTTAGTGTTGTTAACCTTTAAGAATCCTCTATTGAGAATATATATTGTAGTATGAATTGTCTCTTTCCAAAAAACATCAAGAAAAATTGCTTCCTTCAACATAGTCCTTACCATCTCTTAAACGATCCTATTATTTCTTTCCACTACCCCATTTTGCTGAGGAGTTCTAGTAGAAGATGATGCCTTTTTATTCCATATTCTGCACAAAAATCACTAAACTCATTTGATGTGAACTCACCTCCTCTGTCAAACCTCAAACACTTGATTTTGACATTCACTTCATTCTCAAACATTGATTTGAAAATCTTGAATCTACTAAAAGCTTCATAATTATATTTTAAGAATGTAACCCATGCCATCCTAGAGAAATCATCAATAAAAATCATGAAAGACCTTTCTCCTTGAAGACTCTTTATTCTGGTAGGTCTACATAAATAAATATGAATCAACTCTAGTGGTCTAGAAGAAGAATACTCTTTAGAATTGAAACTTATGCTTTTTTTCTTTCCAAATTGGCATTCCTTGCACAAAGTACTTATGGACTTGACTATCTTGGCCATATCTCTTACCGCATGCAATAAACTAATCTTCACAAGGTTTTCAAAGTTGATGTGTCCCGTTCTCCTATTACAAAGCCAACATTCACTTGTTTTTACTAGAAGAAAACTTCTCCCATTGACATAATTTAGAATGTATATGTCACCATTATTCCTAGATCCTTTTGCCACCAATTTTCTAGAATTTTCTTTTTTGATTTCACATCCTCTTTCATTGAATATGAGATTGTATCCATTTCTGCAAATTTGACTCACACTAAGAAGATTAAGCTTGAGAGCTTTAACATAAAGAACATCTTTTGTCTTGTGCTTTCCATGAATACTTATTGTACCTTTTCCATATAGATATTTACTGAAGATCATCTCCAAGCTTAACTATGCCTCCATTCCACTTCACAAGCTTGAAAAAATTTCTCCTATCCCTTTTCATGTAGTTTGAACATCCATTGTCAATCACCCAGGAGTTTGCCTCATCTTTTGCATGAAAATAAGTCCACACAACCCTTGAATCTTTAGTTTCATCTTTAGTCTTCTTAGTAGCGATGAATATGATTTCATCCTCATTATTAAGACCACTGGATTCCTCATCCTTTGAAGAGTAGGAACCTTCCTTGGAGTAGAGACTCTTTTTATACTTATTTCTCCTATAATCTTTGTTTCTCTTTTCAAAATATTTTAAGGGATATTTAGAATAAAAATAACGAATCTCTCCACACTTAAAGCATTTGAAAGGTAGCTCACCTCTATACTTGTTAGTACCCCTCTTCAACTTCCTTACAATTTTTTCTTCTTCTTCATCAATGTCACTTCTTTAATTAGATGCTTCATACTTAAAATTTGCTTCCTTCTTTTTCAAACTCTCTCATTTCATAGGTAGTGAGAGCACCATATAATTGATCCATTGAAAAATTATCTAAATATCTAGCTTCCTCAATAGAAGATACTTTAGGATTATAAGCATTAGGAAGAGATCTCAATACCTTTTTAACCACCACCGGTTCTTCTAGTTCTTCACCAAGTCCTCTGATTGCATTGACCACTTCATCTACCTAGAGAAAATATCTTGTAATATCTTCATCCTCTAAAATTTTCAGATTCTCAAACTTTCCTTTGTAGATTTGCAACTTGGATTTTTTTTTAATTTATGTATCCTTCATAGATACCACTAAGCTTATCCCAGACCTCCTTTGTTGACTTGGAGTGCATTAATTCTACAAGTTCAGAGTCTTCTAGCCCACTCAAGATAGCATTCATAGCCTTTCCATTGTTCTCATAGGCCTTAATCTCTTATGGATCAGTTGGAGTAGTAATAGAAAAAGTATAACCATCCTTGACTGATTGTAAAACACCAAAGCCTAAAGAGGTCAGATAGGTTTCCATCCTGAACCGCTAGAAAACCAAATTTTCTCTATCAAACCTAGGTACCTTGTGAGACCCTTCTTGTGCCATCCTAGATCTTCCTCAAGGTGTTAGAATTATTCTATGGAACTAGACTTTGATACCAATTGTTAAACACACTGGAATACTGAGAGTGAGGGTCAATTAGTACTCTAGAAAATCTCAAACCTTCTGAAACAAATAAATACTTTAAATACCACATAAAAAAGAGAATGAAAGATGGAGACAATACATAACACAACCCAAGGAAGATACAACTCCTTGATTACAATTTTAGGGTTACACCCAAGGAAGATACAAATCCTTGATCTGAGCACACACTCAGGAATGATTATAAAATAACATTCCTTCCAATGTCTAAAATTGACAACTAAACTCAATTACTTTTGATGATTGCAATTCTACTTTGCAAATTCTCCAAATCTCTTCTCAATTGCCTACTAGCTCACTGCTTTTAGCAATTAAAAAGTTATTACCTTCAACTCACTTCCTCCAACAAATAATTAAACACACTTCTTCACCTACCCTCTTTCACAGGGATATGATAAAAATGAAATCAGACAAGATCTACCATAACTGTTCTTTCTCATTCAGTCACTTACACAATCATTTCCATTATTCTATCTCTATCAACCTAGATCAACTAGGTTTAAATTTTTTATATGATATTAAATTGATTACATTTCACATGTTGGCTTACAACAACAAAAATATTACATCTATAGGCTGACCAGGGATAAAACAAACAATATGAAACATGCAAAGGGAAAGACCCAAAAGACTACACAACACTAGGAAAAGGAAAACGCCTTGTGGATTCCAAAACACACTTAACCTGGTCCCAAGTTGTCTTCATATATTTGATATTCTATAAAAATCATCCACACACTTTGCAAATACAAATTAGGTTGGCCATAAACAAGAAAATATGTAATATGTAGCATGTGGACCTTCACATCTATTGACAGTACACGAGAATGATAAAAAATTATTTGTGGTTCTCCTAGATGATTTAACATGGATCATACAATACCTTCAAACACTCCTTAAATTCCACTCAAAATTGAACTTGTGGTGCACACCATTAACATACCTTAGTTGGCCTTAGAAAAAGAATAAGACAACAAAACCTTCATTCTAGACCACAATCTGTACCAGAGAAGCCAAAAAACACTTTGCCAAGCATCAACATGTATCACATGATATTCAAGAACATTCTCGTTCATCTCTTTCACAACTTTATGCAACAACAAGATAACACAAGCCAACAAACATTGAAACCAATCTCCGAACAACACAATTTGGTATACTATCATCTCTAACTTTCTCTATGGAAGGAATATTGACATGAAACTTTGGATATAACACCTTCACATCTCAATGAACTTAACTTGTGATCTGCACAACCATATCTTCAAAAGAGGAGATATGCAGAGCCAACCTTTACATATTTGAGAACATCAACCAAAATTAATAGTCTTCAATAATCCACTCTCAAAAACATCTTTTCAATAAAAAAAATGATTTGAAACTTGGATCACACATGCCTTTACACATCAAAATCTATCCTCCAAACCACAGGAGCAAAACATCATCAATGAAGAAATGCAAAGCATTTATCAGAGAATCTATGTTGGAAGGATGGAGAAGATTAGTCTTTATGTTGTCATTGATGTCATCATGTTGTTTATGGTATCAGATTGGTCCGATACTCTAAACCGATATAAAGAACAGGTCAACATCCTCTGATGTTTTGGTCTGGTATTTTGGTCCACATTTCCCTTCTGGTGATCGTTGTTATTCAAGGTTTTTGGAAAAGGTTTATGAATATTGGAAGTGTGTATGTATGGATTTATGTATGCTCATATGATCATATGGCGAGTTGGCATTGATATAATGTTTCATTTTGTTATTTGGTCTATCCATGGCCGACCTAATAATCAATTAATGGTTTAACATGTATTACGGATATAAGTGACCTATCTTTGGTCCCAGGTGACATGATATAGCATGCCACACAGTTGAATTACTTTTTGGAGAAGTTTTGTATGAAGTTGACAGATATTTTTTTGTAAATATGTAATGCATCCAATTAGGCCAACCTAATTGATGTGTGTGGATATATCAAATATATATACAAAATGGTTTATAGATGAAAGTGTGATGTGTTAGTTGGATATGTGAAGTATGCGAGTAGAAGGGTGAATATATAGTCTGCTGGCATGTCAATACTCTCAGCATCAAAGGAACTAAATTTGCACTTGTGGTGTAACCCTATCAGTTCACATTCTGGTTGTAAGCCATTTTGTTTCTGTAATAGTTTGTAGGTAGTGAGCCTCCCTGTTTGGACATCGAGTCCTTATAAGTAGTGGGATTTTGTAACTAGTAGCGAGCCTCTTTTGTATTTGGAATTGGAATTATATAGTGAGCTAATCCTCACCGTGGCTTTTCCCTCATTGGGTTTTTCATGTAAAACTCTGGTGTTTATGTGTTATGTGATTTCATGCTTTGTTCTTTCTTTTCTTTGTTATATACATTAAAGTAATTGATGGTGTATATTCAATAGAATTGAGAAGATATTGATTCATCCCCCCTCTAAGTATCTTGAATATTCAACAATTGGTATCAGAGCCTGGTTCCTTTGGAGAAGCCTAACAACTTGAGGAAGTTCTTGTACATTGAACAAATGGATAAATAAGAGCTTTGGACTACACTTGAAGATCTTGACAAGGATGAAATTGAAAACAAAGATCTGAAAGAAAATCTTGATGAAACAAATGAATGCATCTGGAAATTAAAAGAGCAATTAAATAAATTCAAAGAAAGACATAAACAAGTGAGTGGGCAACTAAAAAAGGAAAATGAAGAGATTAATGGATTAAAGGTGAAATTGGATGAAAAGAAGAGAGTTGAGGAGTATCTAAATACAATGATACAAAGTAAGTCTGATGTATGCTCAAGACTTGAATAAAAAGTGATGAATTTGAAAACAAATTTGGAGAAACAAAAAATGTGAAAATGATTTCAAGACAAGCTCCACCAAGCTTGATGAATTTATAGCAAGACAAAGATATTATAAAGACAAAGGTGGCTTAGGTAATGAAGATGGTGAAAATATACAGAACTCAAATCCAGTAAATAATCAGAAGACTCGAGATAAAGGGAAGCAAAAAATAAATTCAGGAAGAAGACCACCCATCAAGCAACCAAATGCTCAAAGGTACCCATCATTCAATGGTGTTTGATTTTCATGTAATAAGTTTGGTCATAGGGAAATTGAGCGCATGAGTAGGATGAATCAATTTTCTGGTTCCTTCTCCGAACAATGTTATGCATGCAAGAAGATTGGACATAGAGCCAGTGAATGCATAACTCAGATGATGAATTGGTTTAATGGAGGTAGAATAAATCAATCTTTTGATGGCTATTTCTATACTTGTAACAAGTTTGGACATAGATAAATCAATGCAAATTAAGGGTTAATGGTCAAGCAAGTTAGAGAAATGTTGTCTACTACAATTGTAAAAAACTGGGACATATTTCAAAAGTGTGCAAAAGTAAAAAGGGAAAGTAGTTTGCTCCGATAAAGGAAGATGAACCTATGAAAAAGATTGACAAAGATGAGATTAAGCAAGAAATGAAAAAGATATGGAAGAAAAAAGAAGAATCAAAGATGAAAAATGTGTCTGTACCCTCATCCGGTGCAGATGATTCCTCTAGGAATTAGACCTAGCATGGTCTTAAGGGGATCTTTAGCAAAAAATCCTTTGAACCCCTTGATTTAAGGCATGCCAGTCTTTGGCACAAGGAAATGTCATAAGGACTGGATGAGCTCAGAAGATATGGAAAATAAACTAGAAGAAAATATGCAAGCATGTTCTTCTGCGGAGTGAATTAGGGTTTCTCAGTGCAATGGAAGAAGGTTTTTATTAGCTTATTGCAATTAATGAAAATTAGGGAAAAGTGACAGTGTATAAAGAAAATTTACAAGTTATTGTTGATCGCCTATACACTTGAATAATTCAAAAAGAATTTTGGAACTATCTTGGAGCAATTTTGAAGCAATTTGGAGCATCTCTAAGAGATCTTTGTGAACATTCAAGAACAAGTGACGAAAGTTTCTCTCTTACGACCATAAAGGAAGGTAAAAAAAATAAATTCTTGTTGAATTTGAAGAAGTTAAGTGCTATGATGGAATCTTCTAATAGAGGATCAAGTGGAAATATCCCACTGAGGATAAAAGGAGTTGAACTAGATGAATTCAATCATCGAAAGATAAAGAAAATGGAATTAGGGTTAGATTTGAACAACTTACAAAACATAAAAACCCTAGGCTTGGACTTGTGGGGAGAATTCCCTTGGTTTACTGACAGAGAATTCATCTTTTTTCTTTTGAGTAAATTCAAGGATGGTACCATTATGTTGGAAAAACCATACCCCATTATGAAGGAAGTGATTGAGGGTGCCACTAGGTTATGTAGCATTGGAGACCTCCTCGTAAATAAAAATATAAAGTACAAAGAAGTGGAGGAGCTGACGATAATCGAAAAAGACCCTCAAGCTTTGTTGATAGATACTATTGTTGACCCTGCTGTGAGGTACGTTGCGTATGGTGTCTCCTACAAAATTTATTTCAAAAATTGTGATGGCTCCACTTCGGCTATTGCCATGTATCTGGTGCATAAAATGGTAAAGGAGAATAAGAAGTTTGATCTACGTGGCTTGATTTTGGAAAATCTTACTGAAAATGTATGAATGTCATTGGTAGAAGGATACCCTTTGTGTTTCGGGTTTTTACTTACATGTTTGATATTCTACCTTTTGGACTTGCTGCTAGGAAAGAAAATGTTGAGTGGGAATTTGGGATTCTCGTTGGAAAAAAAATCTACAGATATCTAGAAGGCATGGAGGATTATGCAAGTTCTTGTAAAGAATTTTTCTTATCTTTGCAGAAAGATATGTGCTCTAGTATGATTGTGTCTAGTCGATTTGAGGAGGATTCATCCTCGAGAAAAAAATAATTGGAAGTTGTCATTGGTGATTCCCCTTTGGAATCCAAGAAAATAAAATCTATCATCGAAGACACCATTATCATCCTAGAAGAAAAGGAAAATGAAGAATAATCTCAGCCTGGATCTGAATCCTTTGATCTAGATGACATCCAAACAATGTTGGTTAAAGGCAAGATGAATAAAATTGGTGAAGTGTGGAATGCATCCTCTCCAGGAGACAGACTCAAGATCAACAATGCTCTAGTTGAGTATCTGCTTCGAAAAGGTATTGATGAATAAATTGTTTTTGATTCTTTTCTGGATAATTTAGTTGAAGATGTTGAAGAAATAATGTTATTGGAAGGTCTGAAAGGAGGTAAGTTAGAAGCCATGGTTGAAAAGATATGTGCTAAATCTAAGCAGAGGTTATCTGAACTTATTAATGAGATGAAGAAATGTATCAAAGAAATGTTAGATATCTACAAGTATTGTCTCTGATGGCCTGTTGTGGTTGACAATTTTAGAAGTAGGTTTGAAGAAATTGAATCTGAAATGAAAAAAATCAGAAAGAAATTTGATATCTTTGAAGAAAAAGAAGGGAAAAAAAGATTGAGAGCTGGTGAATTGCAAGGAAGAGCTGATCATTGTGCAAAGAAAAAGAGAAGATGTGGTGAAAACCTTCGAGCTTGTTAAGGGGATTTTTGAGGTTCGGTTAGACCATATTTTTGGAATACTTAATGATGCAGAAGATTGTGAAAGTCATTGCTCATCCGCAGATTGGTCATCTTCTTTCACATTGTTGGCTTTGCTGGAAAGAATATGCACGAGAATGGATTTTGTTGTATTTGCTTGGAAGATCTTACCAACTATCAAAGAAAGATACAAGAAGGTGTTTCAGGTGAAGAGTGTCATTTTTACTTGAATCCTTAATGTTCAAATTTTTGTTTTTTTTTTTTGTTATGACAACAAAAGGAGAGAAAAGAAAAATTAAAAAGGGAATTAAACAAGGTGAGAAGAAAAAATGATTTGATGATCAAAGAAGGAATTTTGAAAGTTTGAATGTTTGAATTGTTTTGAAGCTTTAAAAGTTTTGAATGTATGGAATTTTTTGGAAGTATTGGAGTTTTGAAATTTTGAAGGTACAATGTCACCATGTACATACGTTTACCTCCTTTTTCCTTTGGTCGCCCTTTGCCATTGATATCAAAGGGGGAGAGATTTAGAGAAATTGTAGAGGGGAGATTTTGGATGCATTTTTTTCTTAGCACATGTTTCCATCAATGACAAAGGGGGAGATTGTTGGAAGGATGGATAATATCAGTCTTTATGTTGTCATTGATGTCACCATGTTGTTTATGGTATTAGACTGGTCTAGTACCCTGAATCAGTATAAAGAACAAGTCTACATCCTCCAATGTTTTGGTCCGGTATTTTGGTCTTCATTTCCCCTCTGGTGATCCTTGTTATTCAAGGTTTTGGGAAAAGATTTATGAATATAGAAAGTGTGTATGGATTTTTGTATGCTCATATGATCATATGACAAGTTGGCATCAGTATAATGTTGCTTTTTGTTATTTGGTATATCCATGGCCGACCTAATAATCAATTAATGGTTTAACATGTATTGTGCATATATAAGTGAAATATATTTGGTCCCATCCGACATGATATAGCATGCCACACGATTGAATTAATTTTTGGAGAATTTTTGTATGAAGCTGACAATTATCTTTTTGTAAATATGTAATGCATCCAATTAGGCTGACTTAATTGATGTGTGTGGATATATCGAATATATATACAAGATGGTTTGTAGATGAAAGTGTGGTGTTAGTTGGATATGTAAAGTGTGCGAGTAGAAGGGTGAAGATTAGTTTGCTGGCATGCGAATACTCTAAGCGTCAAAGGAATTGAATCTGCACTTGTGGTGTAACCCTATTAGTTCACATTCTGGCTATAAGCCATTTTTGTTTCTATAATCTTTTGTAGGTAGTGAGCCTCCCTGTTTGGACAACGAGCTTTTGTAACTAGCAGTGAGCCTCTTTTTTATCCGGTATTGGAACATCTATATATAGTGAGCTAATCCTCACCGTGGTTTTTCCCTCATTGGGTTTTCCACGTAAAACTTTGGTGTTAATGTGTTATGTGATTTCATGCTTTGTTCTTTCTTTTCTCTGTTATATACATTAAAGTAATTGATGGTTTTTATTCAATAAAATCAAAAAGATACTGATTCATCCCCCTCTCAGTATCTTGAATATTCAATGCTCTGGCAACTAAAAAACTAGACTACAACACTCCATTGAAATTTTAGCATCAATGACAACCAAACTGCAACATCAAGGACTAATTACAACAAAAAGTACAATGTACGTTCCCCCATGGGAGAGAAAAGAGAGGTCATGTGACCCCCCCAAAAACATGAAGTGATGAACTCCATGTGAGGAAATGATTCCTCCCAAAAATAATAAGAGGAGCGAAACCATACAACCTCCCCTCAATATGATTCTTGTAATGCTGATAGATGCTCAATATTGGATGCTAAAGATGATCCATAAATGTTGAACAACATTTCTCCCCTTGGGAAGAAAAAACACCAACGTGTGCAAATTGACTTCCCATTTTAGATAGGAATATGAAAAAAGTAAGATGAATGTCTTTAAATGTTGCACATGATCCAAAGACTGAAATAATGCCAATGATGCCTTCAAATGATGCTCAATGATCTCTAGTCCAATTTTGACGTGTGACATATGTTGATAAGATTGATCAGGTACCATATAAGATTTAGAAATAGAGACCATGGATGCATGGGATAACTAGACCAATGTGAATTTGATACTGCTGCAAATGATGTCAACATAGATGATGAATAAGTTAGATAGGTCTTGAATCATGAACATTTGCACAATTTTTCATGATAGAATTTGATGTAGGCGAGGCAAGAACAATATCTAAAGATGGAAATTATGATAAAAATTTTCAAGATTGACATCAAATAGAAGATGAATTTTCTCAATGGTGTTATATTAATCTACAAGGTAGGATTCTACAAGCATAGATTTGATGTATGGTAGATATATATCCCAATGTGGTGGACCTGGAAATATATCACTATCCTGATGCAAAGAATCATGAAAACTCATGAATGAGTCAACACCAAATTCAGTTGCAACTACATTGTTCATCCTCAAATGATGGTGTCTCACAAGATGTTTGAATGAGATTGAATGGTGTTTTTCATGTGCTAGAATTAGAAGATTAGATAAGATATTACCATGATCAAGAAGAAGTTTCTTTATTTTTGTACTTTGATGTTGAAGACAATATTTTGTTGTATGCCTTTTCCTTTCACAATTTCACATTTGATTTTCCATTTATCAAGAGGATTACACAAAATACTCAAATGGAAGGGATTTAGTGTGAGAGACATGATCATATGAACCAACAAAATCAGAAGCATAAATGAATTATGAGAGGAAAGATAGAAGTGCACAAAGACAACACTGGAAGTGCTCAAAGGCACAACTCAAGACACCTTCCTTGATTCAATATTTGAGAGGCCCCAAAATTTTAAAATTTATATAATTTAGTGTTTCTATAATTAAATTAATCCCAATGGATTGAAAATGAAAAATAGGAACTTCTGAAGAAAACTACACTCAATTTTGAGTTACCGATCAAAAATTATTACAATATTTTATTTTTTCGTCAATAATGGATTGGACATTTTTGATTTACTATTTGCAAAATCTACTTGCTATATGAAAAAACTAATATATACTTGTATTTTTTTTAAATTGCAATCAAAACTCAAAAATTATTTCCATTTTTGACATGCTAAAGATGCAATTTGATAAAAAAAACACTTCTATCTGTAGGAAAAATGGTTGTGCTATGCTATTTTGATAGTATTTTTTGCAAGATTCATTTAATTTATACAATAAATAACATATACTCAAATGAATTTCATTACTATGAACAAAACGTAAAAAATGTTTTTGTACGATGTGTAAAAGATGCAATTTTGATGCAAAAATAAAACACCAACAAAAAAATGACTACCAAAGTATGCATGCACTAGTATTTTGAAAGAATAACTTATTAAAAATAAAAAAATCAATACCAAAATTTTAAAATGGCTCTATGAAACTCTGATGATAGGGCTATAGCGGGAGTCACCTTGGTGCAAGAAGGAACACGCTCTCTTGGATTTGATACCATGTTAGAGAATTCCAAGATCAAAGAGCACGAAAAAACTTCCATAAGTGAACAAAATAAACACAATAGTATGTCTATCAATATATAGATGATGAGTGTATAATAAAATGAGAAATCCGTTCTTATATAGGAAAGATAGATGAGGTAGGAAGGTAGGATTGAACAACTGAATAACCCTCTAAATATGGAACACTTGTGAGCTCACTTGACAAGTGTGTGAACAAGTGTCAATAGGTGTATCAAGTTACGAGGACACATGTCTCAATGCTAAAATGAGACAAAAGAAAAATAAAACTAAGTAACTTAAGTTATAAGTGTGAATAGGTAAATGCTAGAAAGGTGATTAGATAGCTAGGTAAATAATAAGTCTATTTACACTAATAATCATGTTTTAGAAGATGTGTATATGAAATTGAAGTATATGACATCATACATGCATGTCATGATGAAGCATTAGGAGGAATTTTTCAGTTCTATAGATTGGACACAAGGTCCTTGGAGTTGGATACTACTATCCTACCATGAGAAAGTTATTGGATGTTGTGGTTGTGTTGCTGATATGTTGTTGTCATTGATGTCAACACTATTAGCATTGATGTCTTGAAGGCTATATATGTCGAGGATATTGAAAAAATTATAATAAATATGTTGTAGGCTATTTGTGAAGCTATGAAGTTAAGTGTAATGGAAAATTCAGTATGGTAGTATTCAAGAGTTGCGCTTTAAAGAGTTTGTTGTTAAGCCTGTCTAGTTTATACTCCAAAATTTTTAGAGGTGTGCATCAAGATCTATGCAAGCTATGAGTCTCTATGTTGCTACAATTATTCTGTTACTGTAGTTGGTGTTTCTAGAAGAATATAATGTAATTCTGGTAACTCTTGGTGTTGCATATTCTCGTGTAATGTTTGTTGATGTTTCTAGATCATGATCTATCCTTGTTGCACGTCCGCATTGATTGGTGTGATCGTGATCAAAGAATTTTCCTTTGTGTGTCCAGGTTTTCATGTTCTTGGCCAACATGATGGTTGTAGCGTGTTGCGGATCCTCGTGGATTAATATTTTAATGTTTGACATGTTTGAGGATTTTTTTTAGGTCTTCATTATGTTGTGACCAACTTCGAATGGTGCGCATTGAGAATTTTTTATGAATTGGGTCGACAGTTTGTAATTTATTCTTTTATTTTTGGCTGACAAAGTTGTTAATGTAATTCCATGTAGCGGATATATAAGAGCGATTGTTTCTTCATTTTGAAGTGTGCTCAATAAATTTATGAGAAGTGATAATGTGAAATATGCGAATAAATATTAGATCATTCGATTTCAGAGTAGAGTGTGAAGAAGTTTGAGCGAAGTATGAAGAAGTGTTTATGTGCCTAATCAGAACTATCATCAGGCTTTTGTAGAAGCTAATTTATCAGTTCATATTCTTCAGATGGTTTTAATCTAAATGTTTTTGTAAGGCAGTGTACCTTCCCATTTGAGCATTGAGCTCTAGGCAGTGTTCCTGAATGCATGTGCATTCCTTATTAATTTTCATTATACTTCTAACAGGGTATAATCTTGTGGATTAAAATCCACCATGGTTTTTCCCCTAACAGGGTTTCCATGTTTAAAATCTTGGTGTTTTTGTATTTCTGAAGTGTTGTCGATTCATGCTTTACTGTTATTTATCAGATCTGAGATTAAATGTTAATAAGGTTAAATAAGTTTTAAATTTTGTGACAACTGATTCACCCCCCCTCTCAGTTCTCTATTCTTGTTTTGTGAACAATTGGTATTTGAACAGGTTCCTCTGAAGAAGTTTAATAGCTTGAGGTGATTAGCGATGGCATCATACAAGAAGGATAGTCCTAGATTCAATGGAACAAACTACTCTCTATGGAAGGATAGAATGGAGTCTCATTTGAAGTGCATGGGTGATCAAAGAAGTTGAAACAAATATCAAGGCTATAGAAGCATTATTGAGTGCTCTGAAAAATTCAAAGATGACAAATGTAATGGGTCTGAGAACAACATATGAGATTTGGAAGAAGCTGGAAACATTATATGAAGGATATGCACAAGTGAAAGTTGCTAGGCTACAAAGTCTAAAAGGAAAATGTGAAAACTTGAAGATGAGCAAGGATGAGAACACTATTTGGTTTGTGCATAAAGTAAATGAAATAGTGATGGGTATTAGATGCGCCAGTTGAATCTTGGATGCATAAGAGATTGTGAATAAAGTGCTTAGATCATTGCCTACTTCTTAAAAAATGAAATATCATGCTATTGAAGAGGTCAGGACAGTCAAAAATATGACAAGAGATATGCTAATTGGTAAGCTTGATGCCTTTGAATTGAGTGAATTTGGTGATTCTACTCCTAAGACATAATCTGTATTTAAGGCTATTGTATCCAGAAGAAACCAATAGAGATATGATTCGGGAGGAAGTTCTAGAAAGGCATTCAAGTATGAAGATGAGATGAAGAAAAAGAGTTAGAAGAGCTGGAAGCATTGTTTGTGAAAAGAGAAGCCATAGGACAAGGTAAGTATAAAGGAAAGTTGCCTGATAAATGTTTTTCTTGCAATAAGATAGGTCATTTTGCATCAAGGTGTCCTAAAAGAGTTCCTAGGTTCAAACTTGATAAGCATAGATTTCAAAAGAAATGTTACTATGCTGAAGAAGATGCTACTGATGAAGAACCTGGCAAAGAAAATTGAAACGAAGATGGATGGGTATTCATTGCTATCAAGGAAAATGGTACAATGTCCACTAAATCTGCTAGTGATAAGAATATTGAGAAATCTTTTGCAGCCAAAATTGAAGAAAAGGATGAATGGGTGATTGACAACAGACGCTCACATCATATGACTGGTGACAAAAACAAGTTTATAAGCTTGGAGAAATATGACGGTGGTGTTGTAAGATTTGGAGATAACTATGCTGGTGTGATTTGTGGTAGAGACACTATTTCTCTTGGTGGTAAATATAATACTAATGATGTCCTTTATGTTGAAGGATTGAAGCATAACCTATTAAGTTTTGGACAGATGGTAGATAAGGGATACAATATTTAGTTCAAAGATGGAAAATGCAGGACACTGGGAAGTTCTTGAAATGTAATTGCTTCAGGTACAAAGACAAGAGGTAATATTTTTCACGTGAGTGTTTCTAGTGAAAGTTGTTTAATTTCTCAATTTGATGTAAGCTGGCTATGGCGTCGGAGGCCGTGTCATGTGAATTTTGATAACATTGTTAAAGTAAGCTCCACTAAAGTAGTTAGAGATCTTCCTAAGTTAGTGAAGCCTACTAACACCATATGCAAGGAATTTCAGATGGGAAAGCAAACTAGAATTTATTTTTGGAGAAAATACCATCATTCTAATAGAGTATTGGAGCTGGTGAATATTGATCTATGTGGTCTTTCCAAAATTAGAAGTCTACAAGGAGAAAGGTACTTTATATTGCTTATTGATGATTACTCTAGGATGATATGGGTTGCTTTCTTAAGAGAAAAATATGAAGCATTAGAAAATTTTAAAAGTTTCAAAGCTATGATCGAGAATGAGACAGGGTTGAATATTAAATGCTTAAGGTCAGACAGAGGTGGTGAATTCACTTCCCGGGAGTTCAATTCTTTATGTGAAGAGCATGAAATCAAAAGACAATTATCTTCTCCCCAGACCCCTCAACAGAACAAGGTTGTTGAGAGAAAGAACAAAACAATTCTAGATGCTACTAGAACTATGATGTTGGAAGGTAATGTTCCTCACATCTATTGGAGAGAAGTTAAAAACACTGCTATATATACTATCAACCAAGTAAATTTCAATGGCAATTCTAGTAAGACTCCTTTTGAGTTGTGGTTTGGTTGTAAGCCTATTGTTAAATATTTCAAAATATTTGGAAGTAGATGTTATATCAAGAGAGATGAATATATTGGAAAGTTTGATTCTAGGAGTGATGAAGGAATCTTTCTGGGTTACACTACTAAAAGCAAGGCCTACCGGTGCTATAATAGAAGGTTGAGGAAAATGGTTGAAAGTGCAAATGTCAGGATTGATGAAGACACTGCTAGATCATCCATATATTGTGGATATAATTTAGATGACCAACACGATAGTACTGATAATGGAAAGAATGCTCAGAAACAAAATCAAGTTCAAATTATTTTGGTGACTCAAGAGAATAAAGAAGGAGAAGCTAGTGGAAGTGCAAATGAAAGAACAGAAGAATCAGAAGTTTGAGAGAATCCTAAAGTTCTGAGGTATGTAAAGCTAAATCATTCTGAAAATCAGATTATAGGAAAATCAGATTATAGGAGACAAGAACAAAGGTGTGCAGACTAGAAGAAGAATTGCAGAAGAATATTGTCTAATTTCCAAGACTGAGCCCAAAAATGTCAATGAAGCATGTAAAGATGAATATTGGATGGAAGCAATGAAGGAAAAATTGATGCAGATAGAGAAAAACGATACATGGATTCTTGTTCCCAGACCTCAAGATAAAAATGTGATTGGAACCAAATGGGTCTTTCGAAATAAGTTGAATGAACAAGGTGAAGTGGCCAGGAATAAAGAAAGACTGGTATGTAAAGGGTACTCACAGATGGAAGGTATTGATTTTGAAGAAACTTTTTCCTCTGTTACTAGAATTGAAGTAGTAAGATTATTTATTGCTTATGCTGCTTTTAAGAAATACAAAGTTTATCAAATGGATGTAAAATCAACATTTCTAAATGGTAAGTTAGAAGAAGAAGTATATGTTGAGCAACTAGATGGATTTCAATTGACTGATAAGGAAGATATGGTATGTCGATTGAAGAAAGCACTGTATGGAATCAAACAAGCCCTAGACCCTAGTATGCTAGATTGGATAAATACTTGTTGAAGCTTGGATTCAATAAAGGTACTGCTGACAATAATCTGTATTTTAAGATGGATCTGGATAACAAGTTGATCATTGAATTCTTTGTTGATGACATCATTTTTGAAGGTGATGATGACTTATGTATGAAGTTTGTTGATGAAATGAAAAGTGAGTTTGAGATGTCAATGATTGGAGAGCTGAAATTCTTTTTAGGATTGAAAATTACTTAGTTAGACAATGCAATCTTTATATCTCAGTCCAAATATGTAAGAGAGTTACTAAAAAAGTTTGGCATGGAAGACTTAAAGCCAATTGGTACACCCTTGGTAACCAGATGCAAATTAGCATAGAATGATGATTCTCCTAAAGAAAATCAAATGAGATATAGGTCAATGATTGGTGGATTACTTTATTTGACTCAGACTAGACTAGACATCATGAAGGTTGTATGTATGGTTGCTAGATATCAAGTTGATCTGAAGGAATCTCATGTGACTACTGTGAAGAGAATTTTCAGATATTTGAAAGGGATAGTTGACATTGGTCTTTGGTATCCTAAATATGATGATCTTACTTTGAGAATCTTTGCTGATGCAGATTGGGCAGGAGAAGTGGATGACAAAAAAATTACTAGTGGTGGTGCATTCTTCTTGGGGAAGAAGTTGGTATCTTTGTTAAGTAAAAAGCATAATTCCATTTCCATATCTACTGTTGAGATAGAATATATTGTTGCTACAAAAAATTGCACTCAAGTAATATGGATAAAGCAGATGCTGAGAGATATCAAATTTGGGTATGATGAGCCTATTGCTATATTTTGTGATAATTCAAGTGCCATAAACATTTCTAAGAATCCAGTGCTGCGTTCAAAGAAAAAACATATATCTATCAAATATCACTTTTTGAGAGACAAAGTGAGTGACAAAGAAGTTAGACTGGAGTATGTGCCTACTAAGGAACAAATTGCAAACATATTTACTAAGCCGTTGCCTAAGGATACTTTTGAGTATCTCAGAGGGAAGTTAGGGGTGATTTCCCCTCCTAATCTGAACTAAGATGCAAGTCTTTGCATCAATCCGTGCATTCATAGTCATATCTTGTTCTAGATTGATGTTGTGGTGGCTACTACTTAGGGGGAGTAGTCAGATGATTCAAATATGTAGTTCAGATCTTGTGTACCTTTTCCATTGATGTCAAAAGGGGAGAAGAGAAAAGTGAAAAACTCTGTAAAAACCTTGGGGGAGAAGAGCAATGTACGAAGGAGAAGAATAGTATGAGAAGAAGAGTTATTTGTGTTGATGGTATTTTTCACATCATGTGTGTTGGTGTTTAAAATCCACATAGAGATTGCAGATCTCTAAGAGGTAGCCAACCCCTATCAAGGATACTACAATCACTAGTGGCCAACTAACAAGAATCAATTGAGGACTGACTTCTCCTACACTTTTGGCTCTGTAGGACCAAGGCAGGTAAACCTAAACGTGTTCATAAGAAGAATGCCTCATGACTGGTAAGAACACTTCCCACATACAAATCACAATTCCTACACACTCAGAGGGATAGTCATCATTTCATGGTATTGGCAGATCTGAGAATGATTACCCGTGCCAAAGAGCAACGAAATTGACCCACTTATTACAAGGAAATACCTCCAGGAGGAGGACAAGGTTTTAATCAAGAGTTTTATGTTCAGTATTTGGACTTCCATGCTTAGAGCTTACAGTCTTAAACCAACAAAAAGGATACAAACATTGTTCAGTGCCTCATCCATTGGACTACGGAGTCATACAAAATAAAATCCCGATACGATGAACCTATCTTCATATAGCATTACTATCATGAGATATTTCAGTACACTAAAACAATACTTCTTCAAGAATCCTGAGCATATACAACCATGAACATGTAATTGACTCTTTAAGCGTTTGATTAACTTAAAAAGCTAAAGCAAGAAAACTAATTACACTTTCAATTAATTGTTGAAACTAAAAGGAGTAACCCTTGATAACTCCATTCATAATCCATTGCACACACACAGGAGAGTAAACCATCTTAATTCTATAGATTTCTTTCGATATCAGTAATTCAAAAACATATCATACTATTCTGTATTCAAATACCCACCCAGGATGAACTATAAGATGGACTGTACAAACTTCCAAGCTTCGGACCCAAAAATTCCTGACCCCTACAATGAGCCATGAAATCTCCTTTATATAACAGGAGAGCAACAAGCATTAGGCTACATTGTCGATACAAAATTGAATTTCAACTCAAAGTGAAATTCAAATTTACATTCCTTATCATTAGATGACATCGTGCATGATTTGAAGGAATAAAAAATGGTTACGAAATAACCAGTCGAAAAACAAAATTTCGTGCAAAGCACGCACACGTCTATGTCCACATCTATATGATGAAACAACAGGAGAAAATATGTCCAATGAACCCATTGCTGGTAACCATCAAGAAAACACACGGCCCTGGTATAGGCGACCGCTTCGAGTCCGCGCCTGTGACAGTGACAGAACCACCTCTCCCTTATCAGCCTTGTGAGCATCACCCCTAATAGTTGGAGCCGGTGCCCGTGCATTTATTGGTTTAATTGCTAGAACCTCCTCGTCAACTCCCAAGAGTTCAGTTAAGCTGGCCAAGTAGCACCTGTAGTCTGAGTTGGTATCAGATTCATCTGAATCCAAAATGATCACTAGGGATGAACAATGCACTGGCTTCTTTCTAGTATTTCTTGTAGCACCCTTGGGCGATATGGGTGTAATAGGTTCCATCATGACTGGCAACCCATGGGATCCCAGCCTTGCACTCCCGTGCTTAATTGATTTATCCATGAAAGAAACAGAGCTCTGCAACACACAGGTGAAGAAACCTTCTTGTACACAGATATAAGAAGATGAAATGCTGATTGCATACAACTCATTCAACATTTATAGAATAGCCCAGCATGCAGGGTACGACTACTTGAAGGAAATTAAAGTATTCAAACAATTAGTGACCAAGATAACCATGAATACTCCCAATAGAATGGCACTGTTCACACGCCAGAGGAAATCAGGTGGAGATCCTCTGGAGAAGGAAAAACTTGTGCCGTTAATGACACGAGCAATGGCTAAGCAAAATATGCCACGCAAAAAAATCACACACCCCCTTCTTGAAAATGAACCGCCTATTCAGACCACATTGTGAAAAAACAGAGGGCGAAGATCAAGTCCATGGATGTTGACGATCCATCTCAGCACCCTCAAAAAACATACCCAATGAAAACCCTCAAAAATAGTAGATTTGAACCACACAGGGGGCGCACATAGTCCCACCTGTAGGAAAAGAGAAGCCACGTGCCATGTCCTCGCAGTCCTCGCAATACCCTCTCGGATATTTACTCTGCTCGTGCGAGGTGTACGAGAAGCCACAATTGACCCTGTTATTAATGGCCATCACCAGTGAAAAGATGACCCCACATCATATCCAACACCTCAGGAAGAGAACCCACTCATCCATTCACTCCAGATGGTGACATCTCACGAGCCTCACACCATTTTGGTGACACCAGCAGGGAAACCCGTGAGGTTAGCGAGAAGCGACTAAGATCCACCCCTACGATCGGACGGTTCATCAAACTACAGATAGAACATTGAAGTGGGGGCCTGCATTGAAATTCCCAACAGTGTAGAACATAAGTCATCATGCCAAAAGACTGGCGAATTAGGTGAAATGGGGCCGGTAAAGCACGACCCGAGAGAGATGCAACCTCACTTAAGTGACCAGTTCTCCCTGGCAGCAGGTCACCGTTGAAACATAACAAGAGGTCCACTTTAGAAGGTCGATAATCAAAGTTACCATGAGTAACTTTGGAACCCTAAAACCCCAGCCCAATTCTCCTAGAAAATTAAAGTCCCATCAGTGGCTCTGACTGGGGATGTATGCCCCCTGTGGGCATAGCAAGAATCTAGAATCTTTGGTTTCATAGACCAGATTACTGAATTACACAAGCCTTTCAACATATATATTTCCTTGTTCTGTCAATTGGACTTGTGTATACAAACATGGTAGCCCCAAGCTACCAAACAAGAGAAATCAAGGCTTACCTCTATCAAAAACAAAATTTTCCGTTTCTTAACAAAAAAAGAACTTGCAACATTCACCATTTGATGTTTCGAAGTGCATGGGATAACCAATACCTTTACGATTGCTATGGAGGCTATCCTCACTTGGCCCCTGTATTGATTTAATCAATACTCTTCCCCACCAATTTAAGAGCAATATATGACCATGATAATATTTCACCTTATCCTGCTCCTGGTCATGTTTTATAGGGTGCCGGCTCATCTGTTCCAGGAAATTAAAACTCTCATAACTTACCTAGTCTGTAGCATCATCCATTTTGTTATCCTTGATATGCATATTGAACTAAAAGTTATCATACAAAACAGTATGCAAAGTACCCTTATTTCCATTAGCTATCCAAGACTATACATAGCTTGAGGAAATTTTCTTCTGGCACATCTTTTCTTGTACCTCTTCATCCATCTCAATATAAAAACCTTCAGAGACAGGTTTAAAAACATCAACTTCACTTTGATTAGAAAAGATAGAGCAATACATACTGGTTTTATTGTATTCAAGACTATCTGTTGAATATATTGATCTATAAGTGAATAATTCTACACAATCTAAAAATCCCTTACTGACTACATCAATGCTAGAGGGCAGTAACACCTCCATTTCCACTTTACATAGATAGTTAGGGAAAACCACAGGGCCAGTGTATACACCACAATACTGGCCGTTGTCGATTGTATTCTTCTGATCACAGGTATCAATATCCTTAGATTGTTCAACATTTATGTAACTCCCCTGTTCCAATGCTAATATGTCAGAGGTACACTCCGGATATACACCATCTGATAACTTTTTCTTTACTTGGGAACAAACATGGGGCTCTTCATTCGCACATAACTCTGGTAAAAATAACATTTCTGTTGCATTCTCAGTACTGCAATCATAATCATTAGCTTGCAACAGAATCTCAGTAATATTAGAATCATAATTAGGATTAGGGAACACAATAGGTGTCTCATACATTCCTATATCATCTTGCCTCTCAATTTTGTCATTACTTATGCAAACATCTTGTAATGAATAAGCACCACCTTTATTTTGTGTAGATGCATTCCTGACCGATTCTTCAATCTCTATCCATTGAATCACCTGAGCCAAATTAGCAGGTTTCAATTCCTCTAGTAAAGAACTCAGTCTAGATTCATATAGTTCACAAAACAAATCAATACATTCATAATCATTAGGTCTTTGCTCTATGGGAATTTGTATTAAGATTTCCAAAAATCTCAGAAAAACTCATACGATGATTCCTTCTCTTGCCTTCTCATATCATACAATTCTGATACACAAAAAACCTGATCATCTTCACTCAAATCAGACTGGGTTTCAACTTGGATCTCATTATCATCAAACTACATTTCTGGGCTTATAACACTTCTAGCAAGAATTTTATCATCAACTCTTTGAATAACCGACTTAGATATTATACGAGCATTGGTTAGGCACGGGTAACCAATACCTGCAGTTAGATACCTCTTCATCATTGAATATTTCATATTATTTTCAATTTCCATAGCTAGCTGGTATGCTTGAGGCAGAGTAGTAGGTTCTTTATCCCTTAATAAAAAACTCATCCTCTTGTTGAAGGCACCTAGATACACAATCAAGCTTTCAGCCTCATTTGGTCTTATTTCTTTAGGGATATCCCTTAATGCTCTTGAAAACCTGAGATTAAAATGTGGGACTAATTCCTCCTCTTGTATGTGGATTCCCATAAATCCTTTTCTCAATGTGTTGGGATTGACTCTTTCACCGAATTGTTCCATAAAAACAATCACCAACTGATTCCATGAGTTAACAGAAAAGGCAGGTAGATAAGAAAACCAATCCCTAACATCACCTTTTAAGGATTGCACAAATAATTTCATGACAACATCCTCATGATAAATTTCATAATCACCCATTTCATCGACAAAATGTTACAAATGCTTAGAAGCCGATTTTGCTACTTGCCCTGTATATTGAGGTAAATACTTCCTAATTTTCCTAGTAATTGAATTAGGGTAATTGCTGATAGCACCAAACATAAAAGGCATATACCTTTGAGTTACAAAACTCCCCAAAGGGATTAATACAATGTGCTCTTCTGGCATATTTATGTTTGACCTTACACACGGGAGACTACTTACTAACATACAATTATCAGGCAAATCACTTGTTAGCTCAACTAGGAGTTTGTTAATGACTAAAAAAAGTATCCCTTACTTTCCAAGATTTTATGAAATACAAATGTGTTTCATAAATCCTTTTACATATTGTATTACTAGAAGTATGGTAAAACAAATCCTTGTTCCCTTGTATATGCTTGACATATAAATTTGGAACCATTTCTATCTTTAATCAAAACACCCATTATCATTAAAAGTAGTGAACTGTTTTAGTTTTTGTGAAATACCTGGTAGTTGTTTGCAACATGTATCAACCTCTTTTCCAGACTATAAGTAGCACAAATATGGAACTATTCCTTCATTTATTCACTGGTTCTTCAATTGGAGTCGCCACCTCCTTTCAAAGGACAATATTTCAAAGAACTTTGAGAGCCTGTTTTCTAGGTTCTGTCAAATTATGGGTTTCATTACCCATTATAGAGTCACACCATATCATCAGTAATATATCTCACAGTCATAACCCATTCCGTATGGTTCCTTTGCCTTCTTTCTCCCTTTTTTGAAAAAAAATTTCTCTGAAGTTCTCCCCAAATAAAACCATCCTTCAATGAATAACTCTAGAACTCCTGAATCCGTTGCTTATAGGACACCATAGACCACAAAATTATCAGGATTATTTTGAACTACCTCCTTTCGCTTAGTTTGAAACATTCACTGTGTAGATTCAGAACAACATATCATTTAATATGACTCTATATCAGCACCGTCTGCAACCAGAACTTCTGAGTGCATCCCCAACGAAGTCGCCATTCGGTTGGTGTTTAAAATCTAGATAGAGATTACAGATCTCTAAGAGGTAGCCAACCCCTATCAAGGATAACTACAATCACTAGTGGCCAACTAACGAGAATTAGTTGAGGACTGACTTCTCCTACACTTTTGGCTCTATAGGACCAAGGCGGGTAAACCTAAACATGCTCATAAGGATGCCTCATGACTGGTAAGAACACTTCCCACATACAGATCACAATTCCTACACACTCAGAGGGATAGTCATCATTTCATGGTATTGGCAGACACGAGAATGATTACCAGTGCCAAAGAGCAACGAAATTGACCCACTTATTACAAGGAAATACCTCCAGGAGGAGGACAAGGTTTTAATCAAGAGTTTTATGTTCAGTAGTTGGACTTCCATGCTTAGAGCTTACAGTCTTAAACCAACAAAAAGGATACAAACATTGTTCAGTGCCTCATCCATTGGGCTACGGAGTCATACAGAATAAAATCCCGATACGATGAACCTGTCTTCATATAGCATTACTATCATGAGATATTTCAGTACACTAAAACAATACTTCTTCAAGAATCCTGAGCATATACAACCATGAACATGTAATTGACTCTTTAAGCGTTTGATTAACTTAAAAAGCTAAAGCAAGAAAACTAATTACACTTTCAATTAATTGTTGAAACTAAAAGGAGGAACCCTTGATAACTCCATTCATAATCCATTGCACACACACAGGAGAGTAAACCATCTTAATTCTATAGATTTCTTTCTATATTAGTAATTAAAAAGTATATCATACTATTCTGTATTCAAATCCCCACCCCGGATGATTTCCTGAACAAAATATTCATAACACTTCAACTATAAGATGGACTGTATAAACTTCCAAGCTTTGGACCCAAAAATTCCTGACCTCTACAATGAGCCATGAAATCTCCTTTATATAACAGGAGAGCAACAAGCATTAGGCTACATTGTCGATACAAAATTGAATTTCAACTCAAAGTGATATTCAAATTTACATTCCTTATCATTAGATGACATTGTGCATGATTTGAAGGAATAAAAAACGGTTACGAAATAACCAGTCGAAAAACAAAATTTCGTGCAAAGCACATGCACGTCTATGTCCACATCTATATGATGAAACAACAGGAGAAAACATGTCCAACGAACCCATTGCCGGTAACCATCAAGAAAACACACGGCCCTGGTACAGGCGACCGCTTCGAGTCTGCGCCTATGACAGTGACATAACCACCTCTCCCTTATTAGCCTTGCGAGCATCACCCCTAACAGGTGGAGTCGATGCTCGTGCAATTATTGGTTTAATTTCTAGAACCTTCTCGTCAACTCCCAAGAGTTCAGTTAAGTTGGCCAAGTAGCACCTGTAGTCCGAGTCGGTATTAGATTCATCTGAATCCAAAATGATCACCGAGGACGAACACTGCACTGGCTTCTTTCTAGTATTTCTTGTAGCACCCTTGGGCGATATGGGTGTAATAGGTTCCATCATGACTGGTAAACCATGGGATCCCAGCCTCTCACTCCTGCGCTTAATTGATTTATCCATGAAAGAAACAGAGCTCTGCAACACACAGGTGAAGAAACCTTCTTGTACACAGATATAAGAAGATGCAATGCTGATTGCATACAACTCATTCAACATTTATAGAATAGCCCAGCATGTAGGGTATGACTACTTTAAGGCAATTCAAGCATTAAAACAATTAGTGACCAAGATAACCATGAATATTCCCAGTAGAATGGCACTGTTCGCACGCCGGAGGAAATCAGGTGGAGATCCTCTGGAGAAGGAAAAACTTGTGCCATTAATGACACAAGCAACGACCAAGCAAAATATGCCACGTGGACAACTCACACACCCCCTTCTTTGAAATGAACCGCCTATTCGGACCACATTGTGACAAAACGGAGGGTAGAGATCAAGTCCATGGATGTTGATGATCCATCTCGGCATCCTCGAAAAACATACCCAATCAAAACCCTCAAAAATAGTAGATCCGAACCACATAGAGGACCCACATAGTCCCACCTGTAGGAAAAGAGAAGCCACGTGCCATGTCCTCGTAGTCCTTGCAATACCCTCCCGAATATTTACTCTGCTCATGTGAGGTGTGCGAGAAGCCACAATTGACCCTGTTAGTAATGGCCATCACCAGTGAAAAGACTACCCCATGTCATATCCAATACCTCGGGAAGAGAACCCACTCATCCATTCACGCCAGATGGGGACATCTCGCGAGCCTCACATCATTTTGGTGACGCCAGTAGGGAAACCTGCGAGATCAGTGAGAAGTAGCTAAGATCTACCCCTGCGATCGGACAGTTCATTGGACTTCAGATAGAACATTGAAGTGGGGGCCCATATTGAAATTCCCAGCGGTGTAGAACATAAGTCATCATGCCAAAAGACCGACGAATTAGGTGAAACGGGGCCGGTAAAGCACGACCCGAGAGGTATAAAACCTCACTTAAGTGACCGGTTCTCCCTGGTGGCAAGTCACCGTTGAAACATAACAAGAGGTCCACTTTAGAAGGTCGATAATCAAAGTTACCATGAGTAACTTTGGAACCCTGAAACCCTAGCCCAATTCTCCTAGAAAATTAAAGTCCCATCAATGTGTTTCCATCAATGCCAAAGGGGGAGATTGTTAGATGTTGTGGTTGTGTTGCTGATATGTGGTTGTCATTGATGTCAACACTATTAGCATTGATGTCTTGAAGGCTGTATATGTTGAGGATATTGAGAAAATTATAATAAATATGTTGCAAGTTGTCTGTGAAGCTATGAAGTTTAGTGTGGTGGAAAATTTAGTATGGTAGTATTCGAGAGTTTCGCTTTAAAGGGTTTTTTGCTAAGCCTATCTAGTTTATAGTCCAAAGGTTTTAGAGGTGTGCATCAAGATCTGTGCAAACTATGAGTCTCTATGTTCCTATAGTTATTCTATTAATGTAGCTGGTGTTTCTGGAAGAAGAGAATGTAATTTTGGTAATTTGAGTTGTTGCATATGCTCGTGCAATTTTCGTTGATATTTCTAGATCATGCTCTATCCTTGTTGCACGTTTGCATTGATTGGTGTGATTGTGATCAAATATTTTTCCTTGTGTGTTTGGACTTTCATGTTCTTGGCCGACATGATGGTTGTAGTGTGTTGCGGATCCTTGTGGACTAATGTTTTAATGTTTTACATGTTCGAGGATGTTTTTTTAGGTCTTCATTATGTTGTGACCGACTTCGGTTGTTGCACATTGAGATTTGCTCATGAATTGGGCCGACAATTTGTAATTTATTGTTTTATTTTTGGCTGACAAAGTTGTTAATGTAATTCCATGTAGCGGATATATAAGATCGATTGTTTCTTCATTTTGAAGTGTGCTCAATGAATGTATGAGAAGTGTGAATGTGAAATGTGCGAATAAAGATTAGATCATTCGATTGTAGAGCAGAATGTGAAGAAGTTTGAGTGAAGTATGAAGAAGTATTTCTGTGCCTAACCAAAACTGTCATCAAGATTTTGTAGAAGCTAATTTATCAGTTCATATTCGTCAGATGGTTTTAATTTGAATGTTTTTGTAAGGCAGCGAGCCTTCCCATTTGAGTAGTGAGCTCTAGGCAGTGTGCCTGAATGCACATGCATTCCTTATTAATTTTCATTATAATTCTAACAGGGTATAATCTTGTGGACTAACATCCACTGTGGTTTTTCCCCTAACAGGGTTTCCACATTTAAAATATTTGTGTTATTGTGTTTCTGATGTGTTGTTGATTCATGCTTTCACTATTATTTATCAGATCTGAGATTAAAGGTGAATATGGTTAAATAAGTGTTAAATTATGTGACAACTGATTCACCCCCCCTCTGAGTTGTCTATTCTTGTTTTTCCAACACAAGTATATCCTATTTTAAGGTGTGTGCCCTTGGTCTCCTTATGTTGTACAACACAATGCTTGGGTTTGTGATATGGCTTAACCGCCTCCCATGGATTCATTAACTTTGGTGGTTTTATCAGACATTAATAGGTTGATACTTTGGTGCAATGACAATCATCTATAAAACTATTGTTATCAGAGCTTGGCTCACGGGTTTGAACCCCTCGCTTGTATTGGGGGGATTGTTGCAAGGTGTGCACCCTTGGTATCCTTGGGTTGTGCAACACAACGCTTAGGTTCGTGACATGGATTAGCTACCTCATGTGGATTCATTAACTTTGATAGTTGTATCAAGCATTAACAGGTTGATCTTTTGGTGCAAAAACAACCATTTGTGCAACATATACATCAATGTGTCAAGAAATGTGAGAAGTGCTAGCAAATGGGATAGCTCATACTATCCAATAAAATTTATCTTCAACCTCAAGTGGTTCTTGAACCATTTGAGAAGTGGGGAATGGATTTTTTTGGTCCAATTGGTATGCTCTCCATAGGAAATCACTATCTTGGTTTGAATTGATTATGTTACAAAATGGGCAGAAGCAAAGGCCTTTTCCATAACATGAGAAGAGAAGGTGATAGTTTTTGCATAAACACATTATGTAAAGTTTTGGAGCTCCAAGGGTCCTAGTCTCATATCAAGGCCCAAAGTTAATGTTAGCAATGATTAAATAATTTATGAAAAGGCATCAAATCATCCATATGAAATATTCTCCTTTTCATCCTTAGAAAAATGGATAGGTTGAGAAAACTAATAGGGAATTAGAGAATATTTTGAGAAATACTATTTAAGCCAGCATATTTGATTGGATTGATAGAATAATGTTTTTCTATACTTACAATAACACCTAGAGAATTCAAACAAACTTTGCTGGCAACATGAGCATGATGGTGTTTGGATGTGTATGGTGTTGTCATTGGTGCCAACCAACTGTACAAATGTAGAAGTGTTGGTCTAGAGAAGACTAAATATTTTGGATAGTCAACTAAGTCTCAGAGAGAAATTTTAGTGCTGCAATGAACTAGTTTTGTGGTTCATATTTCTTTGTTGTGCAATATCTTGTCATGCGGTTTTGAGGTATTGGTGTTCAAATCCAAAATTTCAAGGTTGTGTGTCTTCCACAGTTGAATATAATTTTGATAGAGTATTGAGCTTGATAATGGTAGAGTTGTGGTTGTAGAGTGTATGTTGGAATGCTCCACATTCCACCATGGATGAATATTTTGCTATGCGGTTTTGAGGAAGTGTTTGTGGATGTCAGAAGTGTGTGTGTTCAAAGTGGAAACCGATTTGGTGGTGCATGTGTCGAGTTGTGAGTGAACAATTGGTTCATTTTGTTGTTGCTTCATCAGTGATGCCGACCTAAAAGTTTTGGGGTCATGCAGAGTTTAATTGTGTATGGAGTAGAATCATGGGAGTGATTATGGGTCATGTTGTCCTATTTTGGTGGTGTACACATTTTGGTTCAGGCGTGTGTGTTAGAGTTTTGAGACAAGTTATGTGGTGCATGTTTCATCTAATTAGGCTAACCTAATTGATGTTTTAGTTTTTTATAATATATATACAAGTTTAATTCCTTGTGTGGGATGAATGCATGATGTAATTAAGTGTGTGTGAGATTTGGTGCAAAGAGAAGTGAAAAGTGTAATTGTGGTAAAGTATGAAATATGTTAAGTCAATTTTTAGAGCTTAATTGGAACTGTATCTTCAACATATTTTAGATGAATTGTTAACAATTCATCTTTAGTAGTCAACCACCCTTTCTTCTATCTTTTTCTATTCTGGAGAGTGAGCCCTTGGCGGTGAGCCACTAACAGTGAGCCATTCTCTCTTTTTGGATAGTGAGTCTTTGGATAGTAAGCACCATTTTTTATCAACATTGCAATCTATTATAATATATTGTGAGCTAATCCTCACCATGGTTTTTCTCTTTCAAGGGTTTTCTATGTAAATCCGGTTTTCTTGTGTTCTTTGATGTGATGCATGCTTTATATGTTCCTTTCAATTATTGCAAGTTTAATACAATGCTTTAAATGAATGCTTAAGTTGATAAAGTGAATGAATTTTAGTGAATACTGATTCACCCCCTCTCATTATTTCAGGTGTTGAACAATTGGTATCAGAGCTTGGTTCCTTAAATTAGCTTGATCACTGAGGTAGATCTTGGAGGTTGAACACATGGCTACAAGAAAGTATTCTATCCATCTAAAATAGATTATACCTAAAGGGTTTATTGAAGAAGATTGTGAAGTTGATATGGAAGGATAACTCAAATCAACCCTTGATGATCTAGAAAAAACATAATCTGAGAACAAATATTTGAAAGAGAATCTTAAGGATGTAGATGAGTGTATTAAGAACTTGAGGGAGCAACTTAAGAAAGCTAAAGAAAGATTCAAGAAAGAAAATGAGCAGCTTAAGCAATCAAATCAGACAATCACCAGTCTAAAGGTGCAAGTTGAAGAAGGAAAAAGAGTTGAAGACTTCTTGAATGCCAAACTAAAATATAAATCTAAATAATTCTCAAATATTGAACAAGAAATTGTATCTTTGAGATCAGATCTGGAGAAAGAAAAGATTCAAGAAGACAAATTCAAAAAGAGCTCCACATTGCTTGATGTGATGATTGCAAGTTAGAAGGATTCAAAGGACAAAGAAGGTTTAGGGTTTGAAAAAAGAGAAAGTTCAAAGACTCCAAACAATATTGAAAAGAAGAATGATAAGAAGAGTAATATCAAACATATCCAAAACTAGAAGAAATATTTGAAAAGGATTTCTATCAGACAACCTATTGCACAAAGGTATTCATCTTTTAATGCTTATTGTTATTCATACAATAAATTTGGGCATAAAGTTTTAGAGTGTAGAAGTAGAATGAATCAAAATGCTCAATCCTTTCTCGATCAGTGCTATACATGCAATAGATTTGATCATAGAGCTAATGAATGTAGAAGTTAGATGATGAATATGTACAATAATGGTATGATGTTTCAATCTTTCAATGGTTACTATTATACATGAAATAGATTTGGGAATAAGGATTTTAAATACAAATCTAAAATGTAAAGAAGTAAATTTGTTCAACAAAAAGGTGTCATATGTCACAAATGCAATAAAATAGGACACATAGCTAAGTTTTGCAGAATTAAGAATGTGAAACCCTCTATTTCATAGAAGAAATTTGATCCGGTAAAGAAGGTTGATCCGGTTGAGATGAAGAAAGAGATGAAAAAGATATAGAAGAAAAAGGATGATGGTGAAGTGAAAGTGAGTCTATGCCAACTCCTGGTTTAGATTTTTCCTTTGGAAACTAGATATAAAGCTTTGGCTCAAGGGGAATTTTAGCAGAAAATATTCTAGCCCTCGCTAAAGATGCGGTGTTGATGCTTTCAACACATTGTTACATGTGTTGGGTGATATGCTTGGTATTTTGGTGGTATCTCTAGTGTGAAATACCCTATTGTAGAAATTTGCAGAGTGATTGAAGGTGCCTGTGATGACACAATGAAGGTTTGCCAAATTTTTGACCTAACTTTATCAGTTACAATCAATACATTTTAGGTCACCATAAATGACTTTATATGTCATGTCACATATGTTAAAGTAATTTCTGAACAAGCAATTAAATTGAAGAGCAAAGCAAAGGAAAATTGAAGTAATTGTGTTGTATTGTGCAAAACCCTACTCACAAGGAATTATAAGGTATTTATTAGTTTCTTGCAAAAATCTATTTTTGTGGAGGTTCAAAATGTTTACTCCACACGTTATTAATGTTAATGTTTTGGAGTGACCAAGACCCAAATTTAAGAAGCACCCGTACAAGTCCATGGAGATAGACCTTGAAGGTGCATTTTTGAGGGTTCCATATGGTGTGACACACATAGAGGATGTGTGGATCTACATTCACACTAAAATGTAAGAGTATGATCATAGGAAGATAGCGAAATGCTAGCTAAATGAGTTGACTAGAGATAATTTTGAACTTAAACTTGAATATGAAAGCTAAATAGAGAATAAATTGGATGTATGGAATAATTTTCCCAATTTCTGCTATGAAGATGAATGGATAAAATATGTGCTAAGCTAAATTCATGATAATTTCATGTGGCTAGACATGACACACATGAAAAATAAGAAAAAAATTAAGGTGGTTATAGGTTTGTGCTTTGAAGGACCTGTTCTATTTTGAAAGTGTGAAATTTGAAAAACATGCCCTAATGGTGAAATATACTGATTATCTAATGGTGAAATATGCATCAATATAAGATCTTTTATACAAATAGAGAAAATTTAGTTTCTACTACTGTAATCCACACAACACACTAGATGGTGAAGGAAGGTTTGGACATTGATTTGTGTGAACTCCTAAAACAACAATTGATAGAGAATTTATAGAAAACCAAGGAATCAAGGTACCCCTTTCGGTATGGTGCCCTAGTTATCTATTTTCTATTTTAATTTCTTAGAGAAGTGGTCGAAGCAAAGAATATTGTGTGGTTAGATAAAATTCTAGTTGTTGTGCAAATAAGAAACCATTTGAGATGGTTAGGGAGCCTAGAAATCCAAATATCTATGTTGAGGAAAAATGCAAAAGCAGTACATGATTCCTACAAGTATAGTTAAAAATACAAGAATGATATCACGTCCATGGTTAGTAGAGATCACTGCTTTATGAAAGTAGTTGAACCCAAAATATTCTAGATCCTAGAGCTTGGATATGAGGTTACTGAATTAGAGCTTACTAGTCTTGCAAATACCATGTTAAGAAAACCAAGAGATCCATCTGTGGATAGGTTCAATACTTATGTAGAGGTATGAAGCCAAGAAAACCTAGAAAAGAAGAATAAAGATATTGAGAAAAATGTTGAAAAGGTGAAAAATCAGTTGGAGGTGATGGTGAACACTCCTAATGGTTCTATGGAGAAAACCAAAGCTACAACTATTGCTCCGTAAGGTACTCCAAGCACAAGAAGGTCAGTTAGGACCTCTGCCCCCTCTCATGTTGTTCCTAAGTCCTTTGGAACAAAGCTTATAGGAAGTTCAAAGAAAGATACATCTAGTATCCCTAAACAATAAAAGACTCTTGAGAGGAGAATAAAAGAAAAGGAAACCAGGGAGAGACACATTATTTGTGAAAATGAGAAATATGTAGAAGAAGAGCAACCACAATTGATTTGGAAGAAGAAGTCTCAAGCCTCTGTGAAAGAGACAAGTGAAAATAGGATAAATATTGATGTGGTAGATACTGAGAGTGAAGAAGAGGTGGAAAAAGAAAAGAAATCTTTTAATTTTCAAAGAAGAGAAAATAAGTCAAAAGAAGGAGAAAACTCTCAAAAAGGCAAGGGAAAGAAGAAATAAAAGGCCCCTCTAGTAAGAGAACACAATCCCTTGAAGTTAGACGCTTTGTTTAATAGTATTGCAAAAAATTATCTCTTGGAAGAGACAGCTAAAATGTATCTGAAAGAAAATGATGAGGATAAGGCCACAATAGAAGAAGCTATTATAAAATATATGGTCATTAAGTATAGGTTTGAGTGAAATAGAATATCAATTACCCGATGATCTCAAAAGTGTTCTGAGTGCTATAAGGAAAGAAAATTTTGATGAAGATGCCAAGATGAGGATATTTACCTTGGATAAGATTGGTTCTTCTCTTACAGATGAAGATAAATCTAAGTTGTCTAAGTTGTATAATTAGAAATTTAGGACAAAATAGAGAGTTAGTACTCTGATGAGAAGAGACAAAGAAGACATTAAAAGGCTCAAGAATGAGATAGTACAAAAAGTTGTAGAACTTGCAAAAGAGTTGGGAATGTCTCTGGATAGTGAAGATCAAACGCGGAATGATACATATATCTCAAAAAGTAATGATCCTACAATTGAACAACATGAGCATGTGCTTGAGTATGAGGGTGGACAAGAAGACATGATAACTGATAATACCACTCTTGTTGTGGAGAGTATTGTTGAAGAAGAGAAGGAAGATAATAAGTAGGATACCATGGAGAAAGAGGAAGCTCAAAATGAACAAAATTTCCCCCCTCTAGATATGGAGGAACATAATGTGCAAAAAGAAGAAGATAAAAAAGAAGTCCCATAGAAGATAGAGGCATAAAAAGATTAAAACTTGCCTCCTTTGGATAGTGATAAGCTTGTAGAAGAAAAGAAGAATGCTAAAGAATGTTCGAGAAATAGAGATAAAGAGAACATTGAGAAGGAAGGAGAAAGTGTTAAAAATATTGGCGAATCCTCTAGAGCCTTTGGAGATTCACTAAAATATCTATTGGATATGCAATTACAATTTGAATCAGTGGTATCTACACAGATCCTACAAATTCTGATGCAACAAGGATAGGTAGATATAAATAATATTTCTCCCCTGCACAAGTTACAACTCGGTGATGCTTTCCATCAATTTGCAAGGAAGGAAATACTTTAGACACACCAAAAGAGCATAAAATTATTTGAGGAAGAAATAAAGGTATTACAAGAAGGTATTCTCAGAGCAACGGTTGATGATTCTTTATCTGGTGTACATCAATTGAAATTATTGCTTGATTCTTTCAAGGATTATTCTAATGGTTTGGAAGAAAAGAGAAGATATTGGAGACATGATTTAGATCTCAACCCTCCAAAAAGGCCTAGTGGAACTGATACACCACTTATGGCATATGAGTCCCATTACAATAATTTTCCAAATTTTAGTGGCTTCAGATTAAACATTGTCAGATTCTTGTTTTGGCCCAAAAACCCTAGTCTGGGACTGATATGCTCAGACTAGCATATGAATCCCAGTCAACATCAAAATCAGTGTTTTTACCATTTCCAGTCCTCATTCAAGCCTCTTCAAGTTTCCATGTGCATGCCTCTGATTTTACAATTTTTGTTATGATTTATATGCATTTCTAGGTCATTCATTCAAGTTTCATGCATCACTAGGTTTAAACATTAGATCTTTCATTTAATTAGTCTTTCCAAGCCCTAGCTTGGTGGTGAACCCCTCTTATAATCATAAATCAGACCCTAGGACAAACCTATTGCAAGATTTCTTTCCTCTACCTCATCATTGGATTGAGATCTATAGAACATCCTTGAATGTGGAGCATAGAAAATTGTTGTTCTATGTATTAAACCATAAGCAACAAAAAATTTCTATCTTACAAGACAAAAGATATAAGGGGGAGTTAATTTCATGTATGCATATATATCAGTTAGGGGGAGTGGTATAGTGAGTGCTTTGCCCTTGATGTCAAAGGGGGAGTAGTTTGACAAGTTTTGGAGAGTGAGAGTGTGTTGCCATGAATGAAAAAGGGGGATATTGTTTGTAACATAAGCATGATTGTGTTTGGATGTGTATGGTGTTATGATTGATGTCAGCCTATTATAGAAATGCAAAATTTTTGGTTTGGAGAACAATATTTTTGGATAATCGACTATCTCATAGTGCAATTTTAGTATTGTAGTGAACTAGTTTTGTGGTCCACATTGCTCCACTATGCAATATATTGTCATGTGGTTTTAAGGTGTTGATGATGTGTATTGAAGGTTTTCATATCCAAAATTTCAAGGTTGTATTTATTCCTCAATTGAAGATAATGTTGATAGAGTATTGGGCTTGGTAATGGAAAAGTTGCAGTTGTAGAGTGTATGTTGGAATGCTTCGCATTCCATTGCAGATGATTATTTTGCTATGCAGTTTTGAGGAAGTTTTTGTGGATGTTAGAAGTGTGTGTGTGTTCCAAGTGGAAAGTGATTTGGTGGTCTGCATGTTGAGTTGTGAATGAACAGTTGGTTCATTCTGTTATTGCTTCACCAACGGTGCCAACCTAAAAGTCTTGGGGTTGTGCGGAGTTGAATTATGTATGGAGCAAAATCATTGGAGTGATTATGGGTCATTACAACCTATTTTGGTGGTATACATATTTTGGTTCTTTTCACAAAGCATGTGTGTTAGAATTTTGAGTCAATAGGTTATGTGGTGCACGTTTCATCTAATTAGGCCAACCTAATTGATGTTTTGGTTGTTTGTGTAACCAATGTCATTAGTATAGGTTAACTACACTAGATCCATACGAATTTGAAAAATATTTAACCCACCAATCATCAATCCCAATAAGATCACTCACTGTAAACAAAGACAAAGAAGCCATTAAAACTAACATTCTAAATCATGAAAGCTTGACAAACCTCTAATCTAAGACATTGAAACTTGTCCTATTGGGGGAGTGGTGTCACATTGATGTGGAATGGAGACCCTTTCCCAATCCCTTGGATAATGAGCTTGTTTCAATCATATTTATTGAAGTAAACTGATGAAACCATTGAGAGATATGTGATAAACATGATTTAAATGCTAAATTAACATGATATATGCTAAGATGATTGATATGGGTGTATGCAAAGCTATTATAAATGTATGCAAGCTTCAAAAGATTAAAATCCTAATTACAAAATATGTTAAATGTATGCACCTATATTATCATGGAAGCCATTAATGGATGCTTTAAGCTAATTAATGTAATTAAAATGAACTAAAAGATGTTAAATGTGTGCTAAATATGAGTGCAAGTGAAAGTGATTTTAATAGCATAAGTTTTCTCTTAAAATATGGATCCATTTGTCTCCAAATAGTGACATATTTATAGGAAAGCAAATGAAAAGTGAAGGGCTAAGATTGAAAAAGTTAATCAATGATCAAAAAGGAAAGAAGATGGAGGCATGGATCAGGGATTCTCATCAAGGGATGATAATCAATAATGAGATTCAATCAAGGGTTCTCATTCCTTCAAACAAACAAAATTTTAACCTATACAAGAGGTCACAAGTTAACTTGCACAAGAGGTTTTGAGTTAACTTACACATGAAGTTTAGAGTTAACTTGCATGTGAAGTTTTGTAAGAATATTCCCTTTTTCAAATGAGTGAGGAGAAAGAATATTCTCATGGGTGAGGAAATAGATATTTTGCAAATTAAAACAAAGTTTAATTGTGCAAAAGGGGAAGGAATATTCCATGGGAATATTCTCTTTTTGGAGGAATGTGCAAAGGAGGAATATTCCCTTGCAAGTTGGGGGGGGGGGGTTAGATTAATTAGTAATTGATAATTAAACAAAGGTTTAATTATGCAATTAGGGGAATTTCATGATATTCATTAAATAAATGATTTAATGAAAAGAGGGATAGTGATATGATATTTAATTAAATAACTTAGGGTTATTTAATTAAATAAGAGGACTTAGAGATTTAAATTAAATAATTTGATTTATTCAATTTAATAGGATGAAATGTTAGCATGAAAGGGGGTGAATTAACCCGATTATATTAATTATATTAATAGATGCAAATGATGAAATTAATTAAATAGCTAGGCTAATTTAATCAATTAAGCGAAAAGAGGATGGGTTTTAGGATGAAATGGTGTTAGTTAGCCAATATGATCCATCGAGATATTTTTAGGTGTCTATAGTTTGTGGTATATATATACAAGATTAATTCCTTGTGTGGGATGAATGCATGATGTAATTGAGTGTGTTTGTGAGATCTAATGTAGAGAGAAGTACAAAGTGTAATTATGGCAAAGTATGAAGTGTGTTAAGTCGGTTTTCATAGCTTAATTGGAACTATATCTTCAAAATATGTTAGATGCATCATTAGCAGTTCATCTTTGGTAGTAAGCCACCCTTTCTTATATCTTTTTATATTATTGGCAAGGAGCCATTCTCTCTTTTTGTACAACGAGTCCTTGGACAGTGAGTCCACCATTTTGTATCAACATCATAATCGGTTATAATATATTATGAGCTAATCCTCACCGTGGTTTTTCCCTTTTCAAGGGTTTTGCACATAAATTTGGTGTTCTTGTGCTCTTTGATGCGATGCATGCTTTATATGTTCCTTTCCATTATTGCAAGTTTAATGAATGAATTCTTAAGTTGATAAAGTGAATGAATTTAAGTGAATATTGATCACCCCCTTCTCAGTATTTCGAGTGTTCAAAAAATTTTACCCCATTTGAGTTGGTCTATGAGAAGCAACCAATATTACCTGTTGAGTATGAACTAGAAACATTGAAGATAAATTTGGAGATAGGGATTAACCTAATAGAAGCCCAATTTTACTTGATTACACAACTCAAAAAATTGGATGAAGTAATACTAGAGGTACTTTCATACATAGAAATAATTCAACAATAGAAAAAAGAGTGGCATGACAAACATATTATCAATAAATAGTTCAAGGTAGGAGATTAGGATCTATTGTATGATCCAATGTAGTAATATTTTAAGGAAAATTATACACTAGGTGGTTGGGATGATTTAAAATTAATCAAGTCTTAATTAGTGGAACAATTTAACTATTACTAATTCATGGAAGTTAGAGGACCCTCTAGGTCAATGGCCATAGGTTGAAGGCTTATCATTAGCCAACATATAAAGAGGATTTTTATATAGAATTATAGGTTGAAATTGAGAATTTCACCTTGGAATATATCTCTTGCATGAGTTTGATACCTTTCTTAGCACTCCCTAAATAATATAACATCGAATAAAGGGGTAGGGAAAAAACCAAAAATAGTAGTCTCCCCAAAAAAGAATAATAAGGGGGGTTGAAAACTAAACATGGTATCCTTGACACCAATTCATCTAACATCAATATATTTATCTCTAAAACCATTCTATATGGTTTTAAGGAAAAACCTAACAACAACCAACTCCAGAATTTCAAGTATTGTCACATCCTACAGGGTTTCAAATGCCACTAGATATCATTGCAAGAACAATTCAACTCTAAATAGTTGTGGGTTGAAAAAAATCCTTTGCTATGGGTGGTTGGTCTTGTTAGAGTAATTATGTATTAGGTAATAATTAATAAATCTTTAATTAATTATTAGTCTAATTTATTCCCATGCGCTTAAGCTAAACTTAGGAGTGATTTTATATGTTAACTAGAGAGCTATTATTAGATCATTCTATCTCATTGCATGAGATGATGACACTTGTCATGATATAATACCTTTATCATATAGGGTTTCTCATATATAGCACTCAACCCTCATTCCCTCCCTTGAGATCCTCTTTCTCTCTTGCATTTTATATCTTTTTCTTGTTGAGGAATATTGCATATTATTGCTTGTAGCTCTCTTACGTGGAAGGTGTCTTTGTTCATAATTTGATCTTGTGGCTCATGGTTTTCACAATTTAAACATGGTATTCAAGTGTGTATTTTATAAACTCCTCGATTTATAAGGGTTTTTCTTCAACAAGGATTACAGGCTTCATATATGGATTCTCCACTACTTTTTTTTGCAATTTTTGAAGGTGGGAAATTTTTAGGAGCAGTTTGGCATGAGAATGATCTCACTGTTGGATTTAGGAGGCCGATTCAATGAGTTTTGATTATAAATTCACCTATATTGTCCAGTAAGAGCTTCTGAGGCAATTTTATTTGCATAGAGGCTGTACGAACCCTATATGGACCTATAAATTTCTTTAAAAAATCAAAAAAGGAAAACAAAGGGTCAACATTTAAAAAAAAAAAAATTATTTAAGAAAATTTCAAAAAAATTAAAAGCAATTTTTTTAAAGAAAATTAGGTGGAGTATTTATTTTTTGGAGGTACATTGAATAGGTTACCCATAGGGTGTTTCAAGTATGAGCAGATTGGTGTTCTCATTAATGTCAACAAGATTGTGTTGTCATTGGTGTGAGCTATATGAGAAAGAGTTTGTTGCAATGATGTGCAGTTGGTATTGAGTTGATGTTGATGCTTTGTTTGGTTTCATTATGTTGTCATTAGTAAGCTACTAGTGTCAACCTCTAGTGTTGATTTGGTAATATTCTATGGTTGAGTTGCTATGTTGTAGTTGGATTGACAGTGATGAGGAAGTATTGAAGATATTGATGACATGTTTATAGTTCTTGGTTTCCAAGTGCTTTCGATAAAATTGATAAAAAGAGGAAACAGTGTGTTGAAGTGTGTTTTGGGTTGAAGAGTAGTGTTCTGATCTTGCTCTGTAGTTCTTCTAGGTTGAAGATATGCTTGTGCCATTCATATAGGTTTATCAAAAGTGTTCAGAGGCATTGTATATAGAATTTGGTGTGTTTGATCTATGTGCAAAGGAAGTTGTGTTCACTAGTGTGCGAATTGTGTATTACAAAGGTGTTTGAGAGAAATGTTCTTGCTTCGTATTTCTCCTAATAATGGTTTTAGGTCTTGAAGATCTAGAAGGGTGTTGATAATATGTGTATATTTATTTAGATGAATTTGTTTGTGGTTTGGCACTTTGGAAGTAACTTTCTTGGGTTACTGTGTAAATGAGAGTTGCTTGAATGTACTGGGTGTGTACATTCTTCAAGTGAAAATTATTGTGAAGGAAATTGTTGGATTTCAGGGTGTTTGTGGAATATTGTAGATTCTGTTTAAGTGTTATGTGGTGTTCGTGAGTCGTCTTTGGTTTGAGGAAGTGTGTACTCAAATGTTAATGGTGTTAACATAGGTTCGACCGACCTTAGGTGTTTACACTACTTACAAAATTTGTGAAAGTGTGGCGTGGCATGTATGAGTGGATTTAGGTCCTAGCTAAGGTGTGTTGTGGTTTTCCTTCATTCCTTTCCATCACGAGAACGTTTTGCTGCCAACCTAATTTGAATTTGCACGGTTGAGATGCATAAATGACCTTGGAGAATGTTTTTAAGGTTGAAGATGATATAAATATGAGTTGAGGTGTTGATGGATGATAAGATAGATGAGTATAGTGCAAGTAATGTGAATTTCAAAGTTGTAGGGTGTAAATTTGTGAAGTGTAGTGAGAAATTTCATGTGTTAGATTACTGGATGTAGTGAGCAGAAGGTGTCTACAATTCTTTAGAAAGATTGCGAAGGTGTTGGTGATGTTGTGGTGGATTTTTTTGTTGCTTTGAGATAGATTTATCATTGTAAAACTCTTCTCTATCTTATTTTCTATTATGGCAGTGAGCCTTTCACAGTGATCCTTTCTTTCATTTGGGCAATGAGCCCTCTGACAGTGAGCACTATTATATTCAATGTTGATATTACTTTATATTGTGAGTTAATTCTCATTGTGGTTTTTCCTATCTTTGGTTTTCCACATAAATTTGGTGTCTCTTTATGCATGGTGTTGATTTGATTTAGTTTATGTTATTTTCTTTCATTATAAGTCATTATAACATATTAACGGATAATTGGATTAATGTGGATCTGAATTTTTGTGAGGGTTTTGAAGTTTTAAGGTACAACTAATTCACCCCCTCTTAGTTGTCTTATGCATTCAACAATTGGTATCAAAGAAAGGTTCCCTAGAAGAAATATTAACCTCTTGAGGTAGATCTAGGATGGTGCACAAGAAATATGTTCCTATATTTGATGGATACAATTGTGCATTTTCGAAGACATGGATGGAATGTTTTCTCGTTTATCTTGGATTTGAAATCTAGAGGTATGTTGAGAGAGGATATACTGCTCCTAAAAATGGTCTGAGCACTGATGCTAACATCAAGGCTTATGAAAACAATGGTAAATCAAGGCATGGTCTCTTAAGTGGTATTTCTAATTCTGAATTAGCAAAAGTTATGAATCTGAAAAAATGCTAGAGAAACTTGGGCGAAGTTAGAAATAATTTATAAAGGGGATGATAAGATCAAGCAAAATAAGATGCAAAATTTGAAGATCATGTTTGAAACCCTGTGAATGTCTGAAGATGAGAATATCACAAGCTACTTGCAAAAGGTGGATGAAGTTTTCAATGATATCAAAGGTCTTGGTGGAGAATTGCAAGAAGAAGTGTTAAAGAAGGTGCTTAGAACTCTTCCTAAAGCTTATAGTCATAAAGTTTTTGCTATTGAAGAATTATAAAATTTGAATCAATATACCAAAGATTAGTTGTATGGTTCTTTAATTATTTTTGAGATGAGAGAATTTGGAACAAATAGTGCAAAATTTGAGATAAATTTTAAGTCACTACTGTATTTGAATAGAATTTTCGATGAATATTCATCGAAATTTCAACAAACTATTGTCGAATTTTTGATGAAACACTGTTTTCAATTTTTTCGGTTTACCGACCAACGTTTGTTCGTCAAAACAACGACCCATCATCGTCGGTCAATAGTGCAAATTTTTTTTGTGGTTTCCTTCGCAATTTCAACGAACCTTCAACGATCTATCGATGCCAAATCAACAAACTTTTGTCAGACTATTTCGTCGAAAGTTCGATGAAACTTTGAAGTTTTTTAAATTTTTATTTATTTATTTGCCACTGTAGTGAAAAGTTTGCAATTGCATTTGATGTGCATTGGAAAATATACTTGCAAAATGATATAGTCTAGTTGTATGACCCCCCTTGTGCTATTGTATAAACACATTGAGAGAATCTGCTATGCAATGAAGCTCCCCCTATCTATCATGCAAAAATAGCATATATTTTGCAACAAATGTACTTTTTGAGATCATGTACTTTACTCTGAGATCAAATGTCACTACTCTTAGCACTATAAACTGATCAGATCTAATACTATAATTAACCATTGATCAACCACTCCTATTGTCTTGTCTGAGATACACAAACCATTGATGTTGGAATGAATGAGAACCACCTTATGTTTGAATCAGAAATAATGAACAATATTGCAAATGATAAAATGAGATCATACTCCCCCTTGGACATATCTTATATTTCATATACTTGACTAGTTTATAACATCAGTACAAATTATCCAATTATGAGATTACTTGATATATTGATCTTGCATATTGAACCAATGAATGTTGGTATCACAACCATAACTATCTGCTACCTTGATTTGAAGCACACTACTCCAACTAATGTAGACTAAGATCATCATAATAAGAAAAACATAAATAGTTTACAATCCCCTATCTATTATAGTCATTGCACACTGATGGTCATGATCATTGCTCTGCTACAAACCTTTTCTATCTTATGACTACAACTCTGTCACTGATACTTATTACTGATGCAAACAACCAATGTTCGTAACATTAGTACCTTGATCACACTATAATTACTATCACACTATTATGAATAGATACCTTATGTCTATTGATGTTTGAAGGACTACTACAACATTGTCACTATCTTGTTTGAATGATCATATGAGCATATAAAGCAAGAAAACCATGGATGAAATTACACCATTCAAAACTATCACTTCTTGCACTATAAAAATAATTGAATTTTTTAAATTTAGAAGGAAATGTTGAAAGACATTTTGTGTACTCTCCCATGGTTCATGAGTTGTAGGTACCATGTAGTGAGGTTGAATCCACTCAAATTTCTCTAATATAAAAATAAATATAGAAGGCAATGACTTTACCAATCCAATCCTAATATTAATTGTAATCCCCGTCCCTTGGTAATTGAAACCTAAAGGTCTATGAGTTAAGTTATTCTTGGTGAGCCAATCAAGCATTCAACCTTGCATTTGATTTCTATTCGTTGTATATGTATATTTCTAAGTATTTGGCATTTTCAAAGTAGTAAAGTGAATTGATTTCTTTTTAGTTAGTATAGAACAAAACATGAAAATTTCATTAGTATTATGGTAGGATATGATGAATTTATAAACACTAAATAATATAAGCATCTAGTAAATCCAAACCATATGTTCCATGTAGAACTATATAATAGTATTAGTACAAATAATTAGTTGCATTATTGCCTAGCATCATGATAAACCTTTTATAATATTTATATAAGCCATGTGAGGTATGTTGAACAATGCTAAGTAGGATGCTTACCTATGAACACATCTCAACATCTAACACACCATTTCCCTAGGTAGTAGGTGAGGATGACAAGACGATTCTAAACATAGTATACAAATTGATCTAGATATTTGGTATGAACCTAAGTGGCCCAGGGGTTATCTAGTAGCAACAAGTAGAAATAGACATAATCTCATAAACCTATCTCTATCTTTATATGGATTTGCAAGGAATACTTGTAAACTTGAAACTTAGCATTTGAAAATAACTATGTTGTGAAGGAAAGGCTAGGTTCTCCAAATTGACTCAATGAAAGATGAAAAATGAAAATTTCAATTTTGTACAAAAAATGGTCTCATCCTTACCTAAATTTCCAAGTTGGTTGGACACATGAAAAAAAATCTTTCATTCGCTACATCTTGGAGAGAAAAAATATGATAGCTCCTATCTTTGTGAAGTTTAAAAAAAAATAAATTATTTATCTGCCACCATAGTGAAAAGTTAGCAATTGCATATGATGTGCATTGGACAATATATATCCATGGGGAAAATGGGTGTAGAAGAGATTTGTAGATTTTTTTCCTTATATTTCGATAAGCATTGTTAGGAATCTTTCATTCTCTCTAAGTTATGCCTTCATATGTCATTTGAGAAGGTAACTCCATAAAGTTTTTATCATTGTTGAAAAGCAATACATTGGCATATGTCCATCATGACAAGAGAAAGATTCAAAGATAGTCAATGTTTAATGAAGGTTTTATAGAAGAAAATGTATAATGAAGGTTTCAAGAGAGAGAGAGTCATAGAATGCCATTGAGTGACTGTGAAACATTTTCTAAGGGACATTATTATGAAAGATTGACCTTGGATAGAGTTTTGATAGGCAATCAAGAGAAGGACATTCATGATTGTCCAAGACAGCCCTTTAGAAAGAAATAGGAAATTCAAGAAGATTTATACATGAAAATCCTTATAAACATATGTGTGATCAAAACCTTAGATATGGGTTGAGTTCATAAGACATAAGAGGACAATCATCTTGAACAATTGAAAATACAAAGAACTCCATAAAAGTTTGATAAAGAGACCTAATGAAAAACCATGGAATGGTGTCCAATCCACATGAAAAATTCTAAGGATCCTCATGAGTGGAAAAATAAAGGATAGACACTTAGAAAGAGAACAATCCTTACCAAATAAAGGATGGTCACAATAATCAAAAGCTAGTTAATATCTTATAATTACAAGAGGACATCTAACTATTCATCCACATGGGAAACACACTATAGACCTGCCAAGGATTTGGTGCTTCCAAATAAGTGACAATCCTCACAATGAAGTTGAAAATGGACAAGGTTATTCTTGACAGTCCCACTAAGTTGCAGTGCTTCATGCTTGTTAGCAAGTGATAGTCCATTTAGGATAGTTTAGAGACTAATAACTAGCAGGTAACAAAACAATGAACAAATATAGAGATATCTTAAGTTTAAAGGAGATGGCCATAAGAAATGAATGATCAAAAGGGTAGATTAATTATCTTGAAAATGGAGTGAGTGATTATCACATAGCACACTACACCATGGCACATACAAGATTATACATGAAATTCATGAATTTTGTACAAGAAGTGAGGACTACACATGACTAAAAGGGAAATCTAAATAAGTTAAAAGAGCATGATGATACTAAAAAATGCACAAAGATATAGAGAATAGAGCATCATTAGAAGATATTGTGATAGGGTTACTCTTATATTGGATATTCTAATGAACTTGGTGATGGATAGTCTTGGCCAAGAAAATGATAGTCAAGTGGAGACATCACATCACATACCTAAGAAGTGTAGTAATGTCAAGCAAAAAGGTATAGTGACAACCTTTATGACAAAAGGACCATGCCATCATAACAATCCTCATCTCAAAAGGATAATTTTGATGAATACAACCCTATAGACGAAATTTATTGTTTGGTAGTCTCTTCCGATGGTGGAAAGATTTTCAACGGGATCATCTTCATACTATTTTTCCATGCCTAATCTTCACATAGTTGGATTCGTATCTGTGAATGAAAAAATGTATCAAGACAAGGATAAGTCATATTTTTGAGAAGAAATGCATGAAAGAAGTGCTTTATACAATATGGTCATCTTTCCACCATGAGCTTGGTAGGTCATTAATTAAGTTAAAAGGGGACAGTCATGTTAAGATGTTTAAAGTAAGAGTATATCTATCCTTATGCATGGAAGAAATTAAGGCAATTAAGACAAAAGGATATGATAGTAGCAGATGATACCCCCCAAGGCACTAGAGATTGTCAAGGATGGATTAAAAGATCATCAAGGTGACATTCAAGTTTTTCTAATGCACAAACCATGAAAAAGAAAAGTTTAGAGATGAATGGCATTGAAAAAAGGATATGCCAATCCTTATACTTCTAAGATGGAAAACCTTATATAAGGGTTAAGACAAAGGATAGACCAAATGAGACCATTTTTTCATGGACTATGATGAAGCTTAAAAGGGCAACAAAAGTTCAAATAAGAAAGGGTGATGCAATAAATAAAGGAAAAAGGTTGCAAATAAAGTGAGCTAGAAGGAGATAATAGCATGCTTGAGATGAACCCTATAAAGAAGAGATGATGCAAAGGGTAGTTTATAAAGTTGTAGACCCTAGTAAAAATGGCAATCGGGACAAAAACTTCATGAAAGATAAAGATTCATATGAAAAAATGAAAGAGTGCAAGGACATGAAAATTTGATGAGCCATCATGATAGTAAGGTAGTAATGAATAGAGTGCAACGTGACAGTGACATGCATTGTGATCATGAACAATATAGTAGTTCAAAAACATTGTTAAAACCCTTATTTAATCATGAGAGGACAACCATGGGCATATGGATCTCTTAGAAACCCTATAAAAATTTAAAGATGGTAATTAGATACAAAAGGATAATAAGTTATTTTCTATTGACAAGTCTTTCAAGAACAAGATTTTGGTGAGCAAAGGGTAGCAATATATAAAGGATATTCATAGCCTTATGACTATCATAAGGTAGTTATCAAACTTCTCATACCTTTGTATCACTATGAAAACTATTAGTATTCATTACATACCAATATTCATTGTAGATAATAACAAAAAAATTCCAAAAATTCAGGCTTCAACCTGGAGGAAGGTCTAGATCAAATAGTCATTGTAGCCATAATATACACACAAATCTGCAACAAGCTGCTTAGTATAGTCCTTTTGACTAGACCCTTTTTGCCTTAAAGCTTTGAAATTGGACATAATTCTAACAACTGATAGAGAAATGATCGATATGTATTAGTAATGAACACTATCAAACATAGTCCAAATAGATGAAACAAGTGACACCTTGTAATCTTGAAAACAATGCAGCAACAATCAAAATTAAAACATTACCCTCTTTTATTCTCCTCTTAAGGTTTGGGAGGTCAAGTGGGCGCTTCCCCTCTTCTTCAAGCTCCTAAAAAATTAGTAGAAAATATATGAACATAACTTGAACATATTAAAAAAACTATAGCCCACATTGACATTGTATGCCACATTAATCCAACCATATGGCAAAAGATAAGTGATCTAGCCTCTTGAATGAATGTAAGTAGATTTCTTTTTGCATACCTACAAATGGTTAAGTGGAAGCCTCCCATCAACAAAAAGATCCAAATATCCATGTATCTCTCTCAATCAAGCCTCTAAACCCTTCAGAGCTGTCAATTTTTCCACTAACTTGTTATGCACAAAAGTTAAATTTTAGAGTTATGTCACCACTAAAAACAAAAGAAACATAGCTTTGAAACCAAATCCACACACAACACAATTTGGTATTCATAAAAAGCCATACAAACAAACTAAACTGAGAACATTGGAATGGAAACAACTTCAAATTATGATGCAAAGCATGGATTCACTTTACTCAACTGGAGGCACATTTCACAATAATGGGTTCTTCATCTAAAACATTTGTACAAGGTTCAAATAGTAAAGAGATTGATGGAAGATAGAGAAATTAAAAATATACTTGGATGCAGTTGGATTGAAGGTTGTAAAATGGTACATGTTTTTTTGTCTAGGAGACATATCACATCCACAAACATGGTAGAGCTATGCAAAGTAAGAGAATTTGGCTTGGAAAATGAAGGCATTAGGGTATAAAAAATCATTTTTTTTTCCACCATAGTGAAAATTTAGCACTTTCTTTCATCTTTGCATATTGGTTTGATGCTTCAAACGATGCATTTCTTTTATTGAAAAGTGCATTACCTTATTGAGCTTCTCTTTGTTTTGAGAATAGTTTAATATTCTCTACTTAACAGGGCCAACCACATGAAGGTGGAAGCTCATTTTTCCCCTCCCCCCCTCACATCACTCTCAATTCCCCTACCCGATCATATAACATTAATCATTCATTCATCCATTAATAACATATAACATTCATTCATTCATCCTGCATTAATAACATATAGCATTCATTCATTAACATATTCACATTCATTCATTCATCCATTAATAACATATAACATTCATTCATTAACATATCACATTCATTCATTAAAATATAACATTCATTCTTTCAGTTTTTACATATTATAAAAAATATGGTTGTCATAATATGATTACAATCATTTTTTTCATTTTTGAAGCTAAAAAAAGCTGAAGTGGAGTACCATTTTCTAAATCATCTATCCCCCATTCAATTGTTCTTCCCTTTGCTCATGATCTTAATGTATGCCTAGTCATGTACTCACGACGTGGACGTCACTGCATGGGGGGTTTGCTGCAATAGCAAAGAAATGTTAAATTGATATGTTTTATTATTATTGTTACAAGTATTTCATTAATTAAAAGAACATTAGAATGGTGATATTTACCTTATGGGGCCATATCATGTTCCTAATATTTTCTTATAGCCTCATGCTCAACATGTTGAACACCCTCTAATTCTTGATCTGGAGTTGAAACATGAAAGGTTACATTAATTAATGCACCAATTACAATTAAATATGTTTAAAAGAACAATAGAGTGGTCCTCTTTACCTGATGGGGCCACATCATGTTCTTGATCTTGTCTAGCCTGATCATGCTCAACATGTTGATCATGCTCTACATGCTCTAAAGTTGAAACATGAAAGGTTACATTAATTAATACACCAATTGCAATTAAAGATGTTTAATTGTATTAATCCATACTACGCTTTGTATAGCACATGAATACATCCAGTACCAGGATACACACCATGACTTTCATCTATAGGTTGTGCTCCACCCTCACCAGGCTACATTCCAATGTCATGTGGTGCAGTATTACTTGCCTGTTTAAAATAAATAGACACATAATTACTTTATGGTGGAAATTAATATTGAATAGATTGCACAAGTATTTAATTTTAAATAAACTTCATTGAGTTTATTTACCTGCGTGTCAAATGCATCAGAAGATTGTGTTTTCCCAGTCAAGAGTCTTAGGCATTCAGCCAGGGCTCCATAGCCTTGTTGGAAGGCAATATTCATGTCCTCTTCTATGGGCACTCTGTTGAATTCAGAGCCTTCCAGTTTTGCATAAGATCATAAATTTTGCTTCTATGGTGTGATAAAACCAAAATTGTTTATAATTTATTATTTGGATGCAATATTTCATTTATTGATACTTACAATTCATGTGGCTAATTTCATATAACCACCAGAGCCAAGTTTGTGTTGCCTGTGTTTTTCTAGTTTTTCCTTTGTTTCCTTCGATATGTCGAGAAACCTATGAAAAGTTTGGAATACGTTAGATTATATAAAAAGAAAGAGTAATCAGTATATAATTACATTGTTGATAGTATCACATACCTTCCTTGCCTCAATGGTGTCTTTCCTTTTTCCTTTTCAGACTTCTCCTTTCCCTCTGACACTAGGTCCTTCCACTCCCTCTCCAGAATCATGGGGGGAAGATCATACTTTTTGTTCTTCTCTAAATGTGACCTATATTGGTCCCTCACATACTTTAGATAGGTACCAACTTTCTTAAGGACCTTGGTTCGGTTGAATGTGGTATTACGGAAAACACAACTAAACGGTTAATGAGCTCATATTTTAAATGTTTATAAAAAACATCATTTCCTGCAAAATGATCATGGGATCATTAGTCTAAAAAGAGTGATCAATAAGTAAATTTCAATTGAACTTTATATAATAATAATTAAAACATTTTAAAGTACCCAGGGCCTTCTCTATCTTTATGGGAAGGAAATCTTCAGTCACCACAAATGTGACTGGCAATGTTCTCATACTAGTAATACGAGAAGATTCAGGAAATGTTGCTAAAACATCACCAGTACTAGTGGCCTCTACATCCTCAGGTGCATGTCTTGGTGCATGTTGTGGCATGTGTTCACTGCTAGAGGGTGCACTACCCGATGTCTGCATGGTATGTGTTGCTGAAATTTTAGTTGATAATATAGGCACAGATGATGGGGTCGAATGATGTGATGCATGCGCAGGAAGATCAAAATCAACACTTGTACCAACCCCTACTCCCCAAGCAACACTTGAAGTACCCTGATCATGGCCAACAACATCACGAGGACACAAATAATCCTGTAAAAATAACACATATTTTAGTTCATGACATAAAAGAGTACAAAATATAAAACCATGAATGAACTTATGTTATAATTAAAGATCTCATGACAACTTACTTGCAATTTCTGTGATCTCTTAGTCAATATTTTAACCCTTTCTCTTATCTCATCTATTTGAGGCGCTATGAATATCAACTTAAGGATTTGTTCATTGCATTTTTTTTGGGTCTTCCTCATCATATCCATAGGGTTTGCAGAATATGTGATGTCATCATCACATAATAGTGACTGCACCTCCCTATGGATGCTCTCCTCTACTAGTGCTGGTGCCTTTCCCCGTTCAACCAATTGTGACAAGAATATTAAAAATATTATCAAAATTAACCCAATAAAATTATGAAAAAAACATAATAATAAAACATTTTGCTCATATCTAATTTGTACAATTACAATGAGGTAAACCCGTCAGGTAGAAGCTCCTGAAGATGCATTGCGATTTATGCTCTGGGTCAGATCCTTCCTCATACGATCAATGTCCCATTGTGACAAAAATTAAATATAAAAAATATTAACGAAATGAAACCAATAGACTTACTGAAAAAAATATAATAATAAAATGGTGTATTGGAGTCATTAATTGGAGGTTGGATAAAATGGTATGTAGTAAATACCACCCCCATAGTAACTATTTTTATATGTATGCGATTCAAATTGTAATCGATTAGAAACTCTTCCCCTGAAGTTATTGATTTTATCGCACATATGAATCCACAGTTTCCCTCGCATGCCTCGAATATGAAATTGGGTTGCTTATCTATTGACCCTGGTCATGTATTGTTTATAAACCCTACAATATTCCCTGATGCTTTTGGCTTTTTGTCAATGTACATAGCCACTCCTTTATTTTGTTCCTTATCTTTTAGCTGTATATAATTTGTTGACAGTGCATACCTACAAATACTTCATGTATATCGAACCAGTTGCATCCAATATTTTTAACTATAACAGGGTCCGAAAAACTCCATCTTTTCAGTAACTTTTTTGTAACATGCCTTTATGTCGTCCATGCAAAATAGGCCCAAACCATGTAATGACGATGGTGCTATGCAATATATCCTCTCGTTGACACAAAAATTAGTGTTTATTGAAGGAAGTTCCTTGGGTACCCATTATTTTGTAGATGTTTGTACCTCAAGGGCACCTCGATGTCGCTTATGCTCTCATCATCATAAGAACATGACCCCCCTTCAACAAGAAAAAATTCCATGTGTTTACAAAATTTTCTTCTAATCTTTTGACCTCTAGTTGATCTCCCTCTTTTAGACCTACTACATGTCTCGCTTTCCTCTTCTCTTCCTAAATTTCCCTCACTCGAGGAAGATAGATCTAAAAAATACCTATTTGGTGGTACCTGCACTCATAAGGATGTTGGATGAAGTTATTTCATGGCGATGTGATCCCAAGGTGACATTATGATTAATCTATCATTTCATCGCTAGAATTTGACAGGTTATAAGGTAATCAAGTCTTGATAGATTGCAACTTATTGTTACTACCGTCCAAAAGTGTCCATCAAAAATTAAATCAATGTATGAAGGAGACTGTCCCTTGTAATTAATGACTTTAAAATTCCATTATTTTACAACCTAACACAAACATGGAGATTGGGAGATGCAGTTCATAGTTGTTGAGGCTATAAAAGCCTAAAAAAATTAGACGCAGTGATGAATTTTCCTACATGAAAAATGTATGGCAATGTTCCAAGGATTTTTGCATGAAAATTGAGGGGCAAAGGTAATGAATGATAGTCATTATCGGTCTCACATTTTCAAAATCTTAATCCAAGTTATTTGATTTACTAGACTTCTACTTAATGTTTTAACTCCCAAACTTTGTAATGAGTGTTAAATGTGACTATGGTCCACCAGTTACACAACCAAGGCCTCCAATGTATTCTATAATTGTAATCAAAGGAATTTTTCTCTTCATTCAAGTAAATAAACTTGAAGGGAAACACCACCAAGTGGTTTATTGGACACCTACATGACTAAGAATAGCAGAAAATTTACATTTAATTCAAATTTAATGCAAATTTCCATTGAAATTTTCTGTAGTGTGTAGAAGAATGGTTTCACCATACATAATATTTTGGTCTAAGTTGTCTTCAAAAAGACAAATTAGAACACTAATAGAAATAATTTAGGTGCACGCGTGAGGTGGTTCAATAGTAAAATAGTGATAAACTCCATATGTCTAAGTGGTTAACGGGGAGCGAGTGTGTACTAGGCTTGGTTAAGTCATCATAAGTTTATGCTTAGGCAATAAAAATTGTTTAAGTAATCTTAAATCTTCCTATGTATAATTGCTAGGAGACTTTTGGTATGTTTTAAGGTAGGATGAGTGGTTGAATCAATGTTCTAGTTCTCTATGACAAGGTTTCAACATCTTCAAATAGTGAAAGTTAGTGCTCATAGTCATTTGAAACAACAACATTTTGATTATGTATGATGCTAGGATTTGATAACTTAAAAGAATTGGCTACCCAAAAAACTTAAAGTTACAAGAAAATTTTTCAGTTTAAGGGGTTAGCACTTTCTTTCATCTTTGCATATTGGTTTGATGCTTCAAACAATGCATTTCTTATCCCAATTCTATCATATTGTATTCCCATCCCATTGCAAAGAAAAAAGGTTAAACATTTAGCAATCTGCCATTCTTAGCTTTGAAGTTGTTGGCCTTGCATACTTGTTTTGTTGACTCACAAGTTTGCATGATAAGAAAGGAAGAATGAAATTTTAAATTTTAAATGTTGCTAATACCCTATCTTTGAGTTGCTCCACTTTTGTGCCCAAGCAACCATATTATTTTTTGGTGAATGGGGGTCAATAATATGTTCTACAATCAATGGAAGAGAACTCCATGCGATACATGCATAGCTCATTGGGGATTCTCTGGTGCAGGGGCACCTACACCTTATGTTCACAACTGGAGAATTAGAGGTTGATCATTTAAGTTTCTAGGGAGGTTTAAAAAGTTTTTTGATGTTTTAATAAGGTCTAAAAGACCATTTATTGTTTCATTGATCCATGTTGTAAACAAGATCAAATATGTGAAGAAATTATCAATGATGGTCAAATATTGTCAATGTAGGTAGAATAGGTTTTCTTGCAGGGAGTCATGTATTCAAGGTGAATAAGGTCTAACAAGACCATTTTAAATGTGTTTAGGGTGCTTGGAAGTCATCTAGTTGATAATGTAAAAGGTTGCAATTGTTGACATTAAAAGTTGTCAAAATTGCAATTTTGCAAAATAATGGGTTGTTAAGTGTTTGTAAGTCAGTTATGGACATTGGTTGAAGGTAATTGGGGTCTAAGATGATTTAAACATCCTTCCAAGGCCCGATAAAAGGTTTTTGGAGGAGTTGATACCAAAATTTTATATCAAATACCACATTATTGAAGCAATTTTCTATGTTTTTACTATTTTTCTGAATTTCTTTTGTGTTGTAAGGATCCGTACAAGCTTACACTTTTATGAGATCATTGGTGTAGATAAATATATGTGTTCCATTTCATTTTCATTTTTTTTGAATTGATAAATCACTATTTTGTGGGAGAAAACAATGAAATATAGGGATTGCCCTGTTTTGCTTATGTAAGGGTTTGAGGGCTAAAAACAAATGGTATCCACCAATCCACCCACTATCTTGGAACTGTAACTTGGTGGATTGGTGTGAAACATAGTAGGATATAGTTTCATTACTTTTAGGGTTCTGTTAAAGAAAGAAAATTGGCATTGAAGTGATGCCCTAGGGCTGATAGGGGCAATTTTCTTGTGAATTTGTGGTTGTTAAGTCAGGGTTTGTCAATTTGATGGATGTAATAGTATGAATGAAGGTTTTTTTTCCTATTTCAAGATTATTTTAAAGTGTTGAAAACAATAGTTGAGTTAGGGAGGTCGGGTATATGGTGTTTCTCTAAAACCCTAGTGTTTCTACTCTTACAAGTGCATCATTTGCTTTCGAATGTGGGTTGGCCATGACAAGTGCTTAAGTGTTGATCCATTATGCTTGGTAAATATGGGCAAGGCATGATTTTATGTATTTCTACGTCCCCATTTCTACACATGTATATTGGATGTAACATGATACATGCAAGCTTGTTGCATTTGATTAAGGTTGGTTCTTAGAACTGATTTTCTAGTGTATATGTGACTAGGTTTAGTATAGGGCCTTAAGTCATGAATGTCAAGCTTTCTATGGGTCTAAAAAATGTTCTATAAATCATGGGAAGGGTCAATCAAGTAGGGAGTCTTTTTTAATTGAATGTCTTTATGAATTTTTACAAATTTTCAAGGGAACCTTTGAGCCCAATGACCGGTTCTCTATTGCCACATTTTCTTGGCCAATGTAGCAAGAGGTACATTAATGCATGATAACACTATAATGCATTGCAAACTATTTCAAAATAGTATTTTCTTATTGCATGTGGATTGTTTTTGTTTTAAAATGGATAATAGAAGAATGTTTAATTGTAGATGTCTTCTATTTTTATTTGTATATACATATTCAAGTTAGTTATGTTGATGGTTTTCAAGCCTATTATCTTCCCCTTCTCAATGTTTACTCAATTGTCCAATGGATTAGGTACTAGTAAAAATGGTGAAAGGCTAAAAGAAATTAGTTTAAAAATCTATATTATTAGCATATGAGTAGTTGTTAGGTTTTCGTACATCCACATGATCCAACACTGTAAATTGTGTCATATCTTATGCAAGTTGAAACTAATACAGAGTTTAATGATCATGGTTATGTGTTTCTCTCTCGCACGTGTATGAATTTTTAAGTGGATACACTTGTAGGAATAGTACATTGTTTTTTATCTTAGGTTTAAGTACATGAGAATGTTCTATTTTCTTGTTAGAGTTTTTGAAGGTCCAATTGCAACTAATGTTAACATGAAACTAGAGAAAAATCTTAGGGATTCATAACACATTGGGCACAAATACTATTAGCACTATGTTGTATTAAAGGTTGTACAATCTTTACTAGGGATTTAGATGGGTTAACAAAGAATGACAAATTTGACACAATTCTTATAGCTTCAAACTAGCATGCTCATTGTCATTTCTTTGCAAAATCCAAACCCTACTAATAATTTGCAAATGGAAGCTAACTTCACATAGCTAACCAATTATTAGTTAGATGGGTCTCACTGTAGAACCCATTAAGCACATTTTTATAAAAGGGAATGGCATCAAATTCTAAGATAGTTACTTTAGATGAGTCAGACATAATTTCTTTGGAGTATCAAAAAAATCACAAGATTTATATAGGACTTGACTTGTTAGCATCATAAGTAGGGTTGAGAAAGGGACTCTACAAGGGTATTTCAATCTTGATCAATGGTAGAGGCATCTAAAAATCTAAGTGGAAAAGTAAGTTGCTATGTTTTGATCCATCTACAAAGTTGAAGACTACAAAAATTTATTGGGCATGCATGCTAGTAAGGGTATGGTTGAATACAACTATTTTTTTTTTTGGTCTTATCTTATACCATTTTACGAGAATGGGGGTGCCAAATATCACTTACAGTACTCATTGTCCCTTGGTCATTGATTTTCCCTAAGTGCCCTCAACCTCATCACTCTAGCTTTCCTCCTGCCCTGTTGCACACTAAGCTATGTGTGCTCCTGCGCACGCATATTGATATGCAGGGTTTTCGCTCCTCCAAACTCTTCCTGATCACTGGTATTGACCTTTCACTTCTCCAATTTGACGTGTGAGCTACTGCAACCTGAAAATAAGGTTTCGACGAAGGTTCTAGTGTATGCTAATTAAAATGAAAATTATGGGTGCGCCATTTAGGTTTTCATATTATACATAGTTAAGTATCTATTAGCTACAGTTTACTTAATAAATAATATAATTATTCTATTTATTATAATTATATATTATATTCTTTAAATATACATATAAAATTATTATATACATATAATAATTAATATAATATAATAATTATAATTTATTATAATTATATATTATATTCTTTAAATATACATTATAAATTATTATAATTAATAATTAATAATAAGTATATTTTAATATAATACAAAATATAATTAATATAATATATTTTTAATATAATAGTGATATTAGATTAAATTATATATAATATAATTATATTTATTATTATATAATAGTATATATATAGGCTTTTACCTGATATTTTAGAGGATTTTACCATTACACTACAACTGGTTTACCATTAAATGGTAGTTGAAACTTGTTTTCCAACGACACAATAGTGGTTTGTAGGCATGAGATTTGTTTCAAGCTCAAATCTCACAATATATGTAGTTTTTGTTAGCAAGGCCCAAAAAATTAGTTATCATTGTTGATGTGAACATGTATTTTACAATAATATTTTAATTATATGTCTTAATCACACCTAGTTAGTTAATTATATTGAGGGAAACCTTTAGGTGTCTGAATTCATGTGCATATACATAGGGGCCCTTATATATAATATAGGAAAGGGTGAGATAAGCTAGGGTAGATGAGAGCCTCTCATGTGCGTATGAAACTTATTAGGACACTTGTCACATTCACATGTGTGATTCTCACCTACTCCAAATACCTTCTTGTCTTATCCTTGAATACATACAAAATCATCTCTATGTACATTTTTATCACATCAATAGTTGAAATATATCATTTTTTTTACTTATCTCTCTTGTGGAAGTATTCTTGCTCATATGACGTGATTTTACAAACTTCAACATGGTATCAAATCTAGGAAATTACAAGTCCCTCTCTCTTTTTAGGATATTTTTCCAAGATAGTTTTTGGGTGTATATTCCTAGCCTAAATTTCAAATTTTCCAAAATCAAATCGTAATATTCATAGGGTTTAGATCTATTTCAATAATGGATACCTTTTTTGGCTTCCTAGTCCATATGGTGTATGCATTTTTGTACATCTATGTAGATGTTGTACCATTTTTGCATCCTTTTGTGTCACTCACATATTTCCTTGGTAGATGTAACCAACACACATATATGGTGTACAAAGAAGGGATTTTCATTTTTTTAGTTTTTATTTAATATCTTTTATATAGGGTATGAAATGAACCATATAGCACCATACTTATCTTAGGTGTAAATAGGGTTCCCCATTGGGCATAGGACCCCCTATATTCCCTTGTAGTAACCATAGGTACTTCACAATTTTTTGACATATTTGTGGTTGCAGGGTATGCCACACTGCGTGTAGGTTTACTTAAAATTATTAGTGTTATTAGCTTATGTGGTAGATCTTATTTTATAGTCCTCATGATAGAAGCCCATGTAGTCATAATATTTAGTGCCTTGCACATAAGAACTAAATATTTTTTGAACACCACTTGGGACTACCACAAAAATTGGAAATCCTTAGTCATCTCTACTCTACTAGGTATCTCAACCATTTTGTCACTCCACTAGTGACCAAGGCCACCTAAACAAATCATCCTTATATACCATAGGGGCCCTTTTTCATCTCTTTGAGGCTATTTCTTTCAAAATAACATAAATTTTTCCTATGATGTCATATTTTTGTGACTCACATGACCTTCATCCATGAGTCAAAATTGGCTAACTTCTTTAAATTGATTAGAAAATACAAGGAATCTACTTGTAACCTCCATTTTTTGTTTGACAAGCCTATTTTCCTATATATTATAAAAAAATTTGTGTTATTAATGGTTTATTTTTTATTTTCCATTGTTAAAATTTACCATGTGTATTAATTTGTTTGAGGGGCTAAAAGGAAAAATTTAAGTACCCATTACCCTTTTCTCTCTCTTGGTATTTTTTGTCCTAATAGATGAATCTAGGGCTAACAATTAGAAGAAAATTTGATATATATTTCTCATGATGTTCATTGCTTGATTGGGATTTATTTAAAAATTTCAAGTTATTGTTATTGAATTGAAGGGTAGTTTAAAAGAAAAATTCAATAATGAATGTATCTTCTTGAATTTTTCTAAGGTAAAGGGCCCTTTTTAGGTGTTCTCTACCTTTGACTCACCACGAATGGAATATGAACTAACTTTAAGATACCTGCCCTAGATATTTTCTATGAGAACCTTAATAGGAAGCATTCTAAACTTAGATAATTGGGTGCTCTTCATAGTTGTAAGTCAAGCATTAATGGATCAATATTCCAATAGAAAAGGTAAAAATAGGAAAAATATTTTTAAAAAACTACTTTATGTTGTAACTCTCCATCCAAAAATATATGTAATTCAAATAAATGATCCAAACCTCCCACTTTTAATAATAGTGAGTCTTGCTCCAAGACAAGGAAGAAGTCAAGTGACATGTGAAATTATTGTGGAAAACTTAGGCATGTTAAATCTAGGTTTTGGAAGAGGGTAGAGACATTAGAGTAAGTCATGTAGTAGAAAAATATTTCTATCTCCAAACCTTCTTCCACTTATAAAGGGTATTCCCTTTTTTCTTGGGCTTTACATAAACCATTCTCTAGCTAGATACTTGATTTAGGTACTTCACATAATATGAATCATCTGATTTCTTCACTTTCTAATAGTAACACTTCTTAGTAAATAGTTGAAAAATCTCCACAAGTTTTAGTTTTAGGATCAAGAAATATATAGTTGGTAGATGGTTGCATCAATGATGTTCTCTTTGTTCCTAAGATTTCTACTAACCTTATTCATATTTATTATATTTTTCATTTTAGTGATGGGAATATTGTAGAGTTTTCTCCAAATGATGGGAATATTTAAGTGATTGCTAGTTAAGTTTGATTTGTATGTTTTATTTTAGAACTAGAATGGTAGAGATAGGATAGAATAATATAACCATTGGTTGAAAAGTCATTGTAAGAACCTTAAATTCATACCTTAAACCTACAAGATAAACCTTATAACAAAAATCAATGCAAGATGATATCATTGGATGAGTATTAGTTTTCTATTATATTATTACTAGATCAATCAAGAGAAAATTGATAGCTAAGTACTTGAATTTTATTTTATTGACACTTGATAATTGAAAGATTATAGAGGTATCATGTTTCTCAATTGAAGTAAAGAAAGTGGTTGACATGGAAGTAAAATATTTTAGAAACTCATAAATGATACATATATAGATATATCTTCTTTATATTATCCTTGTAATTAGTTATGTATCTTCAAATATAAAAAATTAAAAGGAATCCAATGTGTATCATCTAATAATCACTTATAGAAAATATCAAAAAGATAAATAATAATAATAAAAATTTAACTAAGAATCCATGCAAGCATACAATAGTATATGTTGGTAAAACTATAATATATACAAGAAAGCAATATATGCATACAATGTCACATGTACATCATGAATTAATTATGTAATGGCATAAAAATTAAAAACATCATGAATTAATTATGCAACCATATAAGTCAAATATAATTCTATCAAGAAATCAATATCAAATAGATAATATAATCGCATAACTCGTAAATTTCAATTTCATTGATCTTCTTATTCATCCAACTCTTTGTATGTATCATCTGATCCAGATTCGACATTGTAAGGATTGGTCATATCATCATCATCATTGATATTAGTTTCGATAATGTCATCATCCATATGGATATCATATTCATTAACATTAACTCCTACATCATCATGATCTAGTTCCTCTTCTTCGACATCTTCATCAGGCACATCATCAACTAACTGTTGGTCCTGATCATCATCTACATCATCTTCTAGATCTTCGATATCTTCTTCTTCCACCACAATATACTTTATCAACCTTCCTCTTGGATCATGTCTAACAAAAAATGACCAACCCAGTTTACCTAGAACCTCTGAGTAAAATACCTGCTCACATTGGCTTGGAAGAACATAGGGCTCATTTCTAGCTGGCTCAATCGACCTTGTATTAACCATGGTAAATCCATTATCATGTTCAAAAATAGTTCTATCAGGATCATTTTCATTCAATCGTAGCCTGTACCATTGGACAACGAACAAAACTGATTTGAAGGACTTAAAGTCACACTGAAGAATATCATCCAAAATCCCATAGTATCGATTTTTTGAGACTTTTGGATGTATGTCACTTCTAGATGAAACATTAGTCACCTGAAAGACTGCAGTTATCCCAGAATCACAAGTTTTCTTCATGTCATTAACTTTTTGATTTGAAATTTATGACCATTGCACCACATAGCTTTGTGGTGTTTCACTTGCAATATGTCAAATTACATGTAAAAATTATTGCATCGTTAGTTAATAAACATATTTATTCTTGGTCGAATGTATGCAAAGAAAAAAACTCAACATATATATACATCAATATAATTGAAAATAATTAAATAATATGGGTGATTAATATATTTATACATACCTGTTTATCTCTTAAACCATATGCTAAATCAATTTCCCTTGGTGTAACATTGGAATCTCCATTATGATGAGCTTCTTTAGCCAATGAAGCCACACCTTCCCATGTTAATGCCCGACCAAATTGTTGACATCGTTCAATCCATAGCATCATCCAATCAAGATTTTTTTCAATGTACAAATGTAGTGCATCCCACTCTTGACCAACTATATAAAAAAAAATTGAAATTCACAAACGATGTATAATTAGTTAATTACTATGGTATACGACCTTAATTTATAATTGATGTATATTGAAGATTAATCCATGACCATATTATAATTACCTCTCACTTTCCTCAATCTAACTTTCCCCATCAGGTACTCCCCTTCGAATTTGTTAATGGAGTTGGGATCCCAAATGTGATCTACATGGATCTTTGCTGCAAACTTAGCAAGATATTCAATAATGTACACCATGGTCTAGTATACCATATATCCCTCCACCATAGAACCCTCAGGATGTTCTCTTTGTCTAACCAAAGCCTTCAAAAATTTCAAGTGCCTCTCAACCATCCACATTGACCTTGTGTGTACAGGTCCACACAATTCAATCTCCTCAACTTGGTGTATGAGGTAGTGTTTTTGTGCATTAAAAAATGTTGAAGGTAGACACTTTTGCATTTCACACATTAGACGAGGAATTTTTCTCTTCCATTGTTTTATATCTTCTTTATGGATTTATTTAGATGAAAACCATCTACAAGTGATTCAAGGCGCAAATATATTAATGAGATTTAACAAAAATATTCAATATATTACATAACAAGTAAAAAAAATGGAAAATATAAGATCTATACAACAAACTGAATAAATATTGCTACTTACCTTAGGTATTTTCCAAGATCGCATATAACTTGCTTGACATTGTTGTCGAAGTTATCTGGGAGAGATAGAGATAGAACGTGCTACAACAATTATAAAATCATCTTTTCATTATTTTTCCAAAAGTAGTAAACATAATACACTGAAAAGTACATGCACTATACAAATATATATATATATATAATATACTAGAATAATTACCTTAATGAAGGTATGCCAATCATGTATTTTCATCCCTGACCCAAATTCACCTTTCTTTGTTATGATATTGTTTATGTTTGCAACAAATCCTGTGGGAAATCGAATTTTTCGTATGACTTTTTTATAGCATTGCTTTGTTGCTTCGTTAATTACCAAGGAAGGGTGCTTATATTAATTTGGTCTCCATCGCTATTTAATTGAATGACATTTTTCATTGCATGATTGGCTTCCTGAATGTCACTACAAATTTTGACAATTTTTTCTTTATCATGCCTTCCATCCAATATTTTCCATAACATTTCTGTTATATTCTTTCCGATATGCATTGTATCAAACAAATGCATAATTTGTAGTTGCTCATAGTAGGGAAACCTAGTAAATTGTCTGGGATAACTTTTCAATCCATGTGGAAGCCAACCATTAATGTCTTGACACCCTTCATGAAGCATATAAGTTAAACAAATTAACAACAACAATCATTGTCAATTACAACATGAGTAAACAAAACACAATATAAAAATATAAATTCCAAACATATCATATATGATAGATAAACAATTTGATTCGATGTATAACCTTGACGATTAATTCTATTATATTCCAACTTCCATAGATGAGGTGTCATTCTTCAAGGTTTTGATGTAGTCTCTTCTTTCCCATTCAAAATATTTTTTTCAGTAGTTCGATACTTATGATTTTTGTGAAGGAATTGCATATACTCATCAAACACCTACTTTCATAAACTTGTTGCACGATGAGATTTCATCTTTGGACCCTTTGTTTGAAGACCTGCAAGATCATATATAATTGGATTAAATATGTCAATTTTTATAATTATATATAATGAATAGATTATTTAAAAAACATGCATGATATCTACTTCATAAAATTAAATATTGTTAAAGTGCAGTCGAACGTTATAACATACCACAAAAATGTGTTAGCCCTGGGGCATCATGAATTGTCCATACAAGCATTGCATGGAATTAAAATTGTCTTTGTCCTATTGGTCTAGAGATGTCATACATAGTGACGCCATTCCATAAATTTAGTAACTTGTCGATAAGAGGCTTAATATATACATTCATATCTTTAACTTGGTACTTATCTAGTTGAATGAACACAAACATTACATAATTATTATAACCATTTTACTGTAATATATATAAATTAATGTACATGACTATTAAATGAAAAAAAAAGGTCATTATGCAACAAATAAGACAAATTAGATGCTACTACGTTAAAAAAAATTGATGTAAACAAATACCTAGAACAATCATTGCCAACATTATGTGCTCCCTATTTATTGACATCCATGGAGGAATATTGTCGATAAAAAAAATAGGCCACACAAAGTAAATAGATCTCAGCTCTCCAAATGGATTGACACCGTCCACTGCCAATGAAAGCCTGAGATTACGAGGTTATTCTTTAAAGTGTGGCCATTTTTCCTCGATGTCCCTAAATGTGGAACCATCCACATGCATTCAAAAAATGTCATCTCCACTTCTATTCCATGCATGGTAATCCATAAATTGCGCTAAGCTTTCACACCTAAATAATCGTTGCATACATGGAATAATGGGAATATAACAAAGAACCTTGCGAGACACCTTTTTTGTTAGTTGATTTGTTCGATATCTACTAATATGACATTCTGGGCATTTTGTTGCAAATTCATGTTGTTTATGATATATAATATGATCATTGGGACATGCATCTATTTCTTGATACACCATTCCAATATCTTTCATAATGGTAGATAAATCTCGGTATGAGCAAGGTAAAATATTTGATGGTGATAACAAAAATTCACCTATCAATCTACAACAAAAAAATAATTTGTTACTATAAAGAATATTAATGGTACATATTTCATCCTTTATTTAATAGTGATGAAGTAACAACAACTAAAATAGATGAAAAAAGATGACATATATGGCATACCTTAACATCCATGAGATTGCTATGTTGGATAAACCATTCATCACCTTCAAGTTCACCAAAAACAATACAATAGAAAGAAGAGTTGTTTGGGAGCCTTCATAAAGGGGCTCGTATGCCTTCTCAAGTATAGGTAAATCATGAACATCATGATCAGCTATGCCACTAAATGTGTCATAGATCAATGTATTTGTACTATCATCTTCAATTGTGTTTTCTAGCGCATGATCATCTTCTTTCATAGGATCATTAACTTCATCTTCGATATTCATAGCTCCATGTTCCTCCGCTTGCAAAACCACATTCTTCGGGCTGTGATAATTCATATCATGTACCCTAGGGCGCCCCACCTTTATAAAAATAATTGACACAAATAAACCATTATCATGATCAAGTGATTTTTTTTATATATAAAAAATGTTAAAACGATATAAAAATTTAAAAATTCAATCAATATAAAGAAATATAATAAACAACTTACCAATTGACGATAATCATGCCCCCCTTCAAAATGACCATGCTGCTTGCAATGTTTCTCAGTTGTTGTGATTAAAATTCTTCTTGTCTTTAAGCCCTTGCAATTATTGCAAGGACATTAACATTTCCCATCACCCTTTCTTTTAAATCTAGCCCACATTTCATTTTGTTTTGCACTAATATTATCTAACATTTTCTTTACCAAGCTTGAATATTTAGGTCTTCAAAAAATATCAAACTCACACTCCAATAATTTTTAATCATAGATAGGTAACAAAATCTAATAATATTTTGCACTAGAAAAATTTGGTCTATAACCTCCACAAACTGTCACTCACAAGTATCACAAATTCACAAGTAGGGAAAATTGGAAAATCAATGTTGCAAGTATAAATAAAATGTCAAACAAACTTTTATTTATTAAAATACAGCGTTTGTTGAAATTTCGACGAACCCACTCTTAAACTCACTATTCGTCGAAACTCATTGTTCGTCAAAATTTCGACGAACATTAGGCACAAATTCTATTTTATTTCTAAAAATTACACATGTACCTGACGATTCATCTAATTGAACAACTTTCGTCGGAAATTTTCATCATCTTTTTCCATAAAATGAGTTAGTGAGGCTGGCAAATAAAAAAAGATTATGGAATCAGATCAAGAGGATCTTGATGACATAGAAGCTAACTTTGTAAGGAGAATGAAAAATGGTACTGGAAAGTACAATGGTAAGTTTCCTTTCAAATTTTTTAGTTGTGGAAAGATAGTTCATGATGATTCTAGATGTCCAAACAGAGCTTCAAATAATAAAAATAGGGAGAAAAAAGGTAAGATGATTAAGAAAAGTTATTATGTTAGATAAAATGCAAGTACATTTGATGATGAATCTGATTATGGAGATGATGATGATGGTGAATACTTGTTTATGGATTTAAAATATGAATCTTTTTTTTCTAACTCTAAGAGATGTGTGAAGAAAAGGGCTCCAAAAGCAAGTGCTAAAATTGAAGGCACTTTGGTGTCTTCTTTTCATGCTAGACAAGAGAGGAACTACTGGATCATTGATAATGAATGATCTAATCATATAAATGATGATAAGAGTAATTTTTTTAAACTTGAAAAATATGATCGAGGACTTGTTAGATTTGGCAATGATAGATCTGCTAAAATATGTGGGAAAGGTTCAATCAATTTTGATATAAAGCATAATACCGATGATGTTTACTATGTTAAGGGATTAATGAATAACCTCTTGAGACTTGGAAAAATGTGTAGCAAGGGATATAATCTTATGTTTCAGGATGATGGTTGTGAGATCAAAAAAGGATATGGAACTATGATTGTTGTTGGAAGAAGGATAGATAAAAATGTCTATCAGCTCAAAGGTGCTGATGGTTATTGTTTCATGACTTAGATCAATGAGAGTCGACTATGGCATAGAAAAATGTGTCACATCAATTTTGATATCCTAGTGAGGATAAGTTTAGTTCAATCTGTGAGAGATTTTCCAAAGATTACAAAGCCTATCAATGTTGTTTATAAGGAGTGTCAAATTGGAAAGCAAGTAAGAAGAAGTTTCAAAGTCAAAGAAAAATCTTCTATCGGGCTTTTGGAATTGGTGCATGCATATCTTTATGGTCCTACCAGAGTAAAAAGTCTTCAAGGTGATAGGTATTTCATTCTATTTATTGATGATTATTATAGAATGACATGGGTTACTTTTCTCAAAGAAAAATAAGAATCCCCAGATAAGTTTAAAGAATTTAAAGTTATGATTGAGAATGAAATGGATATGAAAATCAAATGTTTGAGATGTGACAGAGGTGGAGAGTTCACCTTTAATGAGTTCAATATCTTTTGTGAGAATTATGGTATAAAGAGGCATTTATCTACCCCTAGGAATCCTTAGCAGAATGGAGTGGTTGAAAGAAAGAATAGGACTTTTCAATAAGCTGCAAGAAAAATGATGAAAGAAGAAAATCTACCGAAAGTCCACTAGAGAGAAGTAATTCATACTGTTGTTTATATACTTAACATAGTACAAGCAAGATAAAACAAAACAAAGACTCATAAGAAATGGTATGGAAGGATTCCTATTGTCAAATACATCAGAGTGTTTGGAAGCAAATGATGTATCAGAAGGGATGAATAAAACTTAAATTTGATGCAAGGTGTGATGAAGGTATTTTACTTGGATATTCTACTAAAACCAAAGCTTACCGGTGTTACAACAAGAGACTGAGAAAGATTTTTGAGAGAAAGTGTCAAGGTTGATGAAGACCCATACAATAATTTAGTGGTAATTGATGGATATGAACAGATGAGTCTACTTGTAGAGAAGAAGAAAAAGTAAAGGAAAAAGAAGTGGAGATTGAAAAGGAAGAAGGTAGATTCTTAAAACTCTTAAGTATGTGCAAAAGAATCATTTTGAAGAAAAAATCATTGGTGGTAAGAGAAAATATATACTAACAAGAAGAAAATTTGTTGAAGAACAGGTAAATCTATGTTTACTTTCTAAAGTTGAACCAAAAATAGTGATTGAAGCATGCAAGAATGAGTATTGGATCAAGCCTATGGAAGAAGAATTAATATAGATTGAGAAGAATCAGACTTCAGAACTTGTCCCAAGCCCAAAAAAAAAAATGTAATTGGAACTAAGTGGGTATTCAAGAACAAGCTAAATGAGAATGGAGAAGTGGCAAGACAAGGCAAGGCTTGTATGTAAAGGTTACTCACAAGTAGCAGGAATAGAATTCAAGGAGACATTTTCTCCGGTGGCAAGAATGGAAGCTATTAGGATGTTTTTATATTTTGCAACACATAAAAATTTCAAAGTATATCAGATGAATCTGAAGTCTACTTTCTTGAAACGTGAATTGGAAGAAGAGGTATACATAGGAAAACTAGAAGTATTTTAGTTATCAGATAAACTGGATATGGTATACAGATTGAATAAGACAATATATGGATTGAAACAATCTTCTAGAGTTTGGTATGCAAGGTTAGACATGTACTTGTTACAACAAGGATTCAATAAAGGTACCACAAAGAGCTATCTCTACTTCACAGTTGAAAAATATCAAATCTTTATTGTGGTTGTATATGTTGATGACATAATTTTTGGAGGAAATGAAGCTATGTGTAAGAAGTTTTCAGAGTAGATGTAGAAAGAGTTTGAAATATCTATGTTTGGGGAGATGAACTTCTTCCTTGGGCTACAAATCAATTAGACAGATAAAGGTATTTTCATTTTACAATCAAAGTATGTCAAGGAAATATTGAAGTTTGGAATGGAAGATTCTAAACTAGTGTGTACCCCTATGGTTACTAGTTGCAAGCTGAAAGAGAATGATGAATCTCCTAAGGTTGATCAGAGCAAGTATAGATCAATGATTGGAGGACTGCTATACCTAATTGTTACTAGATTGGATATCATGCATGCAGTTTGTCTTGTGGCTATATTTCAAGAAGATCCTAGATAATCACATGTTTCAATAGTGAAGAGGATATTCAAATAGTGAAAGGGCGCTCCAGATTATGGCTTATGGTATCCAAAAGATACTAACTTTACTCTAAGTGCTTACATAGATGCAGATTGGGATGGTTGTGTAGATGAAAAAAAAGTACAAATGGTGGTGCATTCTTTCTTAGATACAGATTGGTATCATGGTTAAGTAAGAAACAATATTTAATATCTTTATCTATTGCAGAGGCAAAATATATTACAACATATTGCTGCACACAAGTGTTGTGGATGAGGCAAACATTATAGGATATCAGAGTAGTGTATGATGAACCAATTTATATCTTTTGTGATAATACAAGTGTTATCAATATTTCAAAGAATCCAATAATGCATTCAAGGAAAAAATATATCTCAATCTGGTATCAATTTTTGAGAGAGAAGGTTGTAGAGAATCAAGTGAAGCTTGAATATGTGCCTACAAAGGATCAAGTTGTTGATCTATTCACTAAGGCTCTTCCTAACGATACTTTTGAGTATCTTTGGGAGAAATTGGGGTTATTGCCCCTACTTATTTTAACTAGATGCATAAGGGGATGGATCAATCCAGTGGATCTCAAGATTCATTCCTTGGTCTAGATTGATGTTGGTGGCTACCTCTTAGGGGAGTAGGTAGTGGAATTTTTGGTTGTTGCAGTCAGGATGAGTGAGTGTTGTCATTATGAATTAGTTGTTGATTGATGCAGTTTGGTGTGTGATCCTCAGGGGGAGTATGTAGAGCAGTAAAGGAAAGGAAATTGCATAGTTGCAAATAGTTTGGTTAATGTCAAAGGGAGAATAAATCATGCAAATACTTTTTCCTTTACCATTGATGTTAAAGGGGGAGAATGAGGTGTCAAAAATATTAGTTGCTAGAGATAAAGTTATCAAAGGGGGAGAGAGTGTAGTGAGTTAGTTGCGCAAGGGGGAGAAAAGATAAAAGAGAAAAGGAAAAAGGTATGGAGTAGAGCTATTGTGTTTGTGGTTGATGGTTTTTCACATCATGTGTTGCCATCAATGAAAAAGGGGGAGATTGTTAAAAAAATGAGTAGATTGGTTTTTTCATTGATGTCAACAATCTTGTGTTGTCATTGGTGTCATCTGTATGAGAACATTGTTGCAAAAATGCATAGTTGGTATTGAGTTGGTGTTGATTCTATGGTTGGTTTCATTATGTTGTCATTAGTAAGCTACTAGTGTCAACCTCTAGTGTTGCTTTTATAAGCTTCTATGGTTGAGTTTCTATGTTGTAGTTGGCTTGATGGTGATGAGGAAGTACTAAAGATATTGATGATATGTTTATAGTGCTTGGTTTCCAAGTGCTTTTGAGAAAATTGAATAAAAAGAGGAAGCAGTGTGTTTTGGGTTGAAGAGTAGTGTTATTGTCTTGCTCTGCAGATCTTCTGGGTTGAAGATCTAGTTGTGTGGTATGGATAGGTTGATCATAAGTGTTCAAATGTGTTGTATCCAGAACTTGGTGTTTGGATTTTAGTGCAAAGGAAGTTGTGTTCACCAATGTGTGAACTATGTATTGTAGAGGTGTCTAGGAGAAATGTTCTTGCTCTGCATGTCTCCACAAAATGGTTTTAGGTCTTATGGATCTAGAAGGGTACTAATAATATGTGTATCTTTCTTCAGATGAATTTGTTTGTGGTTTGGTTTTTTGGAAGTAAGTTTCTTGGGTTACAATGTATATCAAAGTTGCTTGAATGTGTTGGGTGTGTACATTATTCAAGTGAAATTTTTTGTGAAGGAATTTTTTGGATTTCAAGGTGTTTGTGTAATATTCTATATTTTGTTTAAGTGTTATTTGGTGTCCACGAGTCATCTTTGGATTTGAGGAAGCGTGTATTCAAGTGTTAATGGTGATAACACAAGTTTGACTGACCTTGGGTGTTTACACTACTTACAAAATTTGTGGAAGTGTGGTGTGGCATGTATGAGTGGATTTAAGTCCTAAGTATTGGTGTTTTTTTCAATTGAACCTTGAAAATCCTCTAAAGGATAACTAGTCTTAATGCTTAAGAACTTCAAGATTAGTGGCCAACAAATGAGAGATGAATTTTACACTTTTCTCCCTTGCACTTCAAGCTCTGCAAAACCTAGGAGGGTGATCCTATATGACACTAGATGTAGATATTTAACCTATGGTGCAACACAATGTAAAGAAGATTAGCTTCATACAATACAACAAGGATGTGTATGGCTACCTAAAATAATGGTACACCTCTTGTTCTCATTCCATTACAAGCATGAAGTTGAGAGATGAAATAAACATATAATTAAAGAATTAAAGTGTTGTTTGAATTTAAACATTGTTTTTGAGAATGGGGAAAGACAATTGTGCAAGACCATTTCTTGCCTTGGGCTACAGATTTGCATATCATGCACATCATATCATAATACTATAAAATAATACTGATGACCAACAAAATTCTATCACATTATGACATAAATGTTTGCTTAAGCCTGTCATGAATTCTACTTAGCAATCCATCTAAAAAATATAATACCCTCATTATATACTTGCAAGCATTTACACCACTCCTTGAGTGGAAAGAAAATAAATAGATAACTCAAACAACAAATGTGTTTGAAGAACCTCCATGACTTTGTTATTTCAATTCAAAATATACTACATCCCAGGCATGGAGACAATTACATAATAGTATATAATTAAATCTTTGCATTTAAATTATAGAAGCATTATAATATGTAGACTTGCAGCCTATGCATCTTCACTCTTAGCATTCAACAATTACAATACATAGCCTCTTTGATGGCCAAAACATAAAGCTAAGAGCCTTCCCAAAAATCAGAACCTTTACAAATGAAGAAGAGATTACATAAAATAGAAGAGAAGAAGACACACATTTAATCTCTACTTGACATCTATCACATTGAGATCCCTTTGATTTTGTATTTGGAATATGCCATTTAACCCTATTCCCCATATGTTTTTCACTCTTGCAAATGAAAATTTCTTGTCCTCTTGCATTTGCAAATCCTGTGCAACCTTTTACCCTATATGTAAAAAGTCATTTACAGCTGCATTTTCATCCCAGAGTGAAAAAATTTCACCATTGAGTAAAAACCCATTTCACTAGCAGTTAAAAAATGCCTTTCAACTTGTATTTTAACCTTGCAAATTTATCCACGAAGCCTTCACTTCAATCTTTGTTTCCCTACAATTAAGATGGCATTTAAAGACATGATTTGAATCCTGCACTTCAACCTTCAAATCTCCCATTTTACACTGCACTTTATTTGACATTTTTTCAAATAGTTGGTTGGTATCCATTTTACCTACAATGATCCTATTCACCTTTATTTGCATTTCAGTAGTGTTGATGGTGAAAATGTCACAAAAAACGTTAAATATAATATTTCTACTCTATTTCTTTTGAAAAATAAAGACAACACATAGTAGCCTATCTCCCAAGGTCCTGGTAGTTGGTTCTCAACTGTATGGTGTTACTTAATTGGTCCATGCAACTATAATATTCAAGGGGGCCTTTGTTGGTGATAAGGAATGCAAGCAACAATGAACTCATCAATCTACACTTAATAAAGAAGGGGGGGTTTAAATAAACAAAAAAAGATAGGTTAAGGAATAAATCAATAAAACATGAATAAATTTTTCCAATACCCAGACATATGCTCCCAACAATGAATTCTCTTTTAATAGATCAAGAAAACCATAACATGATGCAATTTATAGAACAATCCATACTATTGCATACATCTACAATGCTTAGTTTAGCCATCACAATCACTCATCACAATACTTTTTAAGATTTAAAAGAACAAACTCTTCATTCGTTGCTAAAATCATAGATCAACAGACATGTAACAATTCCATCCATAGATGATTTAATGAAAAAATCTTGAAATCTGGTTCCTTCTATTGATTCTCATCAAATAAGAAACATTTATGCTTCAACAAACTCACTAACATACAGACAGATTATGATTCATTAACCTCGTCCAGTAAACTCAACTCCAACATATCACTGTATAAAAACTGTATCTAAATCCAACGTTAACTAAAACAAGTATCTCTGCTCAAAGCTGTAAAAAAAACTCCTATCTCCTATCACTGGTGGCCAAAGAACAAAAAAATGACCAACCCTTACAAAAGAGGCAAAATGCTCATTTTATAGAACACTTGCCCGTGTGAACCAGAAATAGGGTTTCAAAGAAGGTCATCCACCAACCAAAACACCCCGATCGCCTGCAATAACTCGCCGCCCAACAATGAATGCAGTAAGATCCCCCCATCAGATCGATCAAAGCCCGTGTACAATACCTCGAGCCATGCCCGCCATCAATGCTCCACCCATGCAAATAGTAATGTGTGTGGAACTAGCGAGAACGCGAGTCATCGATCAGATCCAAGTTGGGCAAACAAATGACCCAGATCGAGCCAAACTAGGATGAGCCCATCATGTCTCGCCTACCCTCCATCAATGCTCCATCAACCCAAAGCAGAAGAATGGAACTGCACACGCGAGCCCAACCTACCCTCAACTGCAATAGTGTACCCAAATCTCGTAAATCCTGCCATATCCTTGAAACACGCACACTCCATCCCCTCATTTACAATGACACCAACCCACTCGATTCAACTTGAAGACAAAGAGCCATCACTAATGATAAATACATAATCAAAAACCAAGTCAGTCCATTAGAATACCCAAGGCAAGAAAGCCAAGCAGAAACCTAGGCGGATTCAGAACCAGAAATAGGCAAAAGCGAAGAGGAAAACAGGTGGAGACGGAATGAAAATGGAACCAACCCGACAGAAGTGGAGCCAGAACGGGAACGAGAATCGAACCGTGAACTCTTTGAAATTTCAGAGTTAAGTCCCATCCCGGTTCCAGTTTCGGTGAAAGAAGGGAAGACCGATGCACACCAAAGGGAAAGAAACTAACCCAAAGGCCGAACACCGTAAAATGACAAAGACACCAGAAGCGGAGCCCAAATGGGAACGAAAACTGAACCGTGAACTTTCAAAAAGTTCAAGGTTAAGTTCTATCCCGACTCCACCTCCAACAAATGAAAGAAAAGGTGAACCAAGAAAAACCTAAGGGAGGAAACCAACACTTAGGACAAAAAAAAAATGACAAAGAAAACAAGAGAGCGGGAAGCAGAGCCGAAGCCGAAACGAGAATGGGAACTAAACTATGAACTTTATGAAAGTTCAGAGTTCAGTCCCATCCAGGTTTTGCCTCTAGCAGAACAAAAGAAACAAGGAGAACCTAAGGGAGGAAACCAAACCTTAGGTCCCAAATGAAAACACCAAAGGAAATTAGAGGGCAAAAGGAAATGACCGAGAACCCAACATAAAGGCCAAACCCAAAACCCACCTTAGGCCCAAATGAAAAAACCAAAAGGTGGAGGCGGAGGTGGAACAAGAATGGGAACCAAACCGTGAACTTTCAAAAAGTTTAGAGTTAGGTTCAATCCTGACTCAGACTCCAGAAAAAACAAACCAAAGAGACAAGCAAACGACAAGTAGGATCGGGATCAAAATGGAATCCCGAAAAAAGTTTCAAACTAGATTTTGTTCTAGTTTCGATAGAACAAAAGAAAACAAAGTGTTGGAAGAAAGAAAACCTTCCAAACTTTGTTGAACAAAAAACAAGGATAGGAAACAAAAAAGGGGGACGCATTTTGACCAAGGAAAAATATGGGGTGGTTATGCAAGGCATAACAAATGGCGACTCGGCTAGGGAAAATGGTTTATCCATTTTCAAGACCTAAAAATAATTTCGTCACCCAAAAACTACTTAGCCAATGAAGCATTTGAACTTGAATAAGATCAGTTATGTAGAACAAGGTTGAGCTAGAATCTCAGATGTAGGTGCTCATGAACTATTCCAAATCTGAGTGTGTGCATATATGGTGCATCCTTATTCATAGACACTTTCTCCACTCCTAGATAACTATACCTAAGATTCAAGCTACATGGGTTGAGTCCTTCAACCATCGTGCAAGGAAATCCTGGGCATTGCTCCGCTACCAGACAGGCGTCTATAGCCCCGACGAAGATACCTCTAGTTCTCTCAAATAATTTCTCTACTGCTAGGCATGCATCCATAGCCCTGATAGAGACACTTGACTTACCCACATGGTATTGAGATTGCCCCTTTTCTTTTATTCTCTTCTCTTTTTCTTTACTTATGCTTTACTTGTGGGAATTATTTATGAAATTTTCTCAATACTCAAATGTAATTGATTTGAAATGTGGGTTGAGAACTATAATGGATTTCATGACAATCTTGGAATCTGATTTTTTTCACTTGAACCAGAGATACAACCATCCAAAAATAAATTGGTATTTACTTGGGTAGATATTTATCTATTTTGTGATAGACTTCAAACATAATTCATGAGACATTTACAATGCACCTTTTCCTTAATAAAATATCAGACCAACAATAAAATGATCATAAGACATGAGTTTTAAAACGAAATCCTTCAACAAAAGCTCTTTGAAAATACCCAAATCAATTTCTCTCCTAGGGCCTGTAGCATACTTTTCATAACAACCCCCGATTCTTGGAATGGACAGAAATGAAGATCCCCAACAAAACAAGACAAAACAAAAAGAAACAAAGACAAAGAAGAGAACAAACAAAAATAGAAACAAAGACCAAACAAAAAGGAACACCAAAACTTAATTAAATATGATACAATATAATACATTCATTCACAATATCAAACCTTTCATGAACCAAAGTAATGCTTGAGAAACTGACCATTAACTGGAAATGGAACAGGTTCTCTTGTTAAGGTGCTCAAATGAAAATTATTCTTGCCTAGTATCTCAACCACTTGATATGGACCCAACCAGAGTCTATCAAATTTCTGGCGATCTCCCTTCTTCTCTCTAGCTTTATCCCATAACAACACAAGATCTGATATCCCGAAGGCTTTTACCTTGGCCCTTTTGTCAAACCAACATTTGACAACTGCCTGATGTTTAGAGAATTGTTGCAAAGCAGAATCTCTCTGTTCTTCCATGTTGAGAAAATTAGTTAGTCTAACCTCAATCCTATCATCCCTTATGTAAAATTCCTACAAAAACCTAAGGATAGGTATTTTCAGATGGATCGAGAAGACCGAGTCTTGGCCATATACTAACTTAAATGGTGAATTTCCTAAGGAATATTTGATTCGGGTTCAATCTGCCCACAGGGCGAATCTCAATTGGGTATGCCAGTCCCTAGGATTGTTTTCTAACAATTTTATTATTACTTCCAACAAATTTTTATTAGTGGAATCAGCCACTCCATTTCCTTGAGGGTGGTAATTAGATGAATATTTCAAGATGATTTTATGCTCATAAGCCCATTGAATAAACTCAATTGAAGAAAAAGCAAGGCCACTGTCACATACCAGGGCAAATGGTACTCCAAACCTGGTGGTGATGTTCTCAGTTAGGAACTTGATAACCACCTCTATGGTGTTGTTTTTGCATGGTTGAGCCTCAGTCCAGTGTGTACAATAGTTAGTTGTAGTCAAGATGAACTTGTGACTTGTAGAATAATTTGGATTAATAACACCTACAAAGTCAAATTCCCATTGAGAAAACGGTCTTACTTCATACACTGGTTGCAAAGGCATTGTTGGATTTCTTTCCCTGGGTGTAGAGGTTTGGCATACATGACACATCCTGACATGTTGGTGTGCATATCAAAATACATAGGACCAATAATAGCCTAATCTAAGGATTTGATGAGCCAAAGCATCAACGGATCCTTGTCTCATACCATGTCTTCCATGAAACTTAGAAATGGTGTGCTTAGCATCTTGTTGATCCAAACAACGTAGGTAAATTCCTTGGAAATTCCTTTTGTAGATGGATCCCCCTTTTAGCATATAATGAGAAATCTTCATCCTCAATGCTCTCCTTTGAGTAGCATTCATCCCTTCTAGACATCTATTTTTGAGGAGGAAGAAAATAAAATCTATGTACCAGGGATCCTTAGTAAATGATTGGAGAGTGTACTGCTGGCATGTGATATTATTGTCTACATCTGCCATTGCCTTTGATAAACCCTGCCCTTGAATGAGCTTCATTGGATGAATTTCCAAGTCAAACTCTTGTAGGATAGCCATCCACTTTCCTCTTTTCTCTCCCAATTTGCTTTGCATCAGGAGAGATTTCACAGCTGGATCAGGAACTATAGCCACTACTTGACTTTGAAGAATGTAATGCCAAAATTTCTTTACAGCTCAAACCAATGCAAAGGCTTGATTCTCCAGGGGTGGGTATCTAACTTCTACATTCTTAAATGGAGATCTTATGAAGGCGATAGGTCTTTCCTCTCCCTCATTTCTTCATTGTGTTAAGACTACTGCACATGAATGATCAAACATGAAAGAATAGATATAAAAAGGCATTAGATAATTTGGGCTAGTCAAAATAGGTGCCTCAAATATTGACTGTTTGATCTGCGAGAAAGAAGATTTGGCCTTATTTCTCCATTCTATTTTCGCCTCTTTCTTCATCATTTCATTAAGGGGTTTGACAATTTCTGCAAACCCTGTTATAATCTTTCTAACAAAATTAATCCTTCTGAAGGACCTCATTTCTTTCTTACTTCCTAGCCTTGTTAATTTCAAGATAGCCTCCACTCTATCAGGATCTATGGATATCCCTTCTTCTGATATAATGTGGCCTAAGAGTTTCCCTTCAGACACTCCAAACACACACTTTTTGGGATTGAGGGAGACACCATAGCTTATGCACCTTTTGAGAACCTTTTTCTAAATCTGCAACATGGTCTTCCTGTTTCTTTGAGAAAATAGTTAAGTCATCCACATAGATAATGATGTACTTACCTATTAGATCCTTGAATGCTACATCCATTGCATGTTGAAAGGTTGCTCCAAAATTGATAAGGCCAAATGAAATCCTCTAATAGGAAAATGTGCCCCACTTGGTGGTGAAGGCGGTCTTCATTTTGTCCTCATGACTAACAAGGATTTGATTATACCCAGAATAGCCATCCAGAAATGACATCATCTGGGAACCATTGACTATTTTTAGTATCTCATCAAGAGAAGGTAGTGGGTAATTATCCTTCTCGAAGGCCTTATTTAAATTCTTGAAATCAACACATAACCTAATTTCACCATTCTTTTTGCGCACATGAACTAAATTTTCCACTTACGCAGAATGTCTAACTAGGAAGATTAATTTTGCGGATAGGAGCTTTTGTACCTCCTTCTGGATCAAGGGCTCAATCAAAGCATTGACTGGGCATTTTTTTTGACAAAAGGCTTGACTTCTAGCTTAAGAGGTATGGCATGTGTGATCACTGAAGTGTCAAAGGTCTTTAAGTCATCATACCCCCAAGCGATGGTTGCAATGTTCTACTCCAAAACTTTGACTATCTTTTGCTTGATTTCTTCAGGACAAGTTTTCCCTATGAGGACATTTCTTTCAGGGCCTGAGTGAGTCAGATTGATAGATTCATATTTCCCTCCATCACTCCCAGTGAGTACCCTTTGACGAGCCCGTGGGTCAGAATCAAATATTCTCTCCAAAGCCACCATCCCCTTGGGAATACTTTTACTTTTCAACTCTAATATCCCTTCTGCATCACCATTCTCAAGATCCCAATCTCCCTAATCTCTTTCAGATAAATATATTATCTATCCTTTGAAGACATCTGAACTTTCCAAAAATGCCAATATATGTTGGTCATCATTAAATACCTAAAAATTTCAGACATTATCTGAGACAGCTGGGAATGAGACTAATTCAACTAAAAATTTCTTTAGTTTAGAATCTTTCATAGGTTCCAAGGTGCTAGCCGCAATAACAAGGGCATCTGCAATTTGATTAGCTTCCCTAGGGATCAGAGTGATCCCAAAAGCATCAAAGTCTTCAATTAAGTTCCAAATTCTATTTCTATATGCAGCCAATCTTTTATAATGGAAAGTATACTAGTTGTGTACCTGCTTTACAATTACCTCAAAATCCCCCATTACCATGAGAGCAGTGACCTTATTTTGATGAGAAAACATAAGTCCATGAGCAAGAGCTTCATATTCAACCACATTGTTTGTGTAGCCAAACTGCAACATCTAGGATTTAAAATAATTCTTCCCTTTCGGGCTGGTTAGTTCAATCCTTGCTCCACTTCTTGCTTTGGACTTAGAGCCATCAAATTTAGGACTCCACAATTGGTCTTTAGTTAGGAACTCTTTCCTTTTTCTAATAACATAAGATGAATTGCTTGGGATAGGTGGCAGCTCGAACTGTTGTTGGCCATCAAGAGTTGAAGGTGATTGGGGGCAGGCTTCAGTCAATAATTCTTCTACACTTAAAGCTTGTTCAAGAATCACTTCTTGAACAACTTCTTGGATCAAGTTGTAATCTGATTGAATTTTCATCAACGCTTTAGGCATTGGTAGAGTATTCGGGGCAAGGGTATTGGAGAAAGGCTGAGACACCTCAATCTCCTCTTGAAACACATAGCATAGAACCTGAGTTTGCTCCAATTGTGAGGGCTCTTTCTCCTGAGAAAGATTGGTTCTAGTGAGGATGGTCACGTCCTTAGCTTCAAATGGAAATTTATTGGTGGGTACTTGAGGTTGATCTTGACAAATTAGTTGAGGCTAGCGTATATGTTGTAAGGTATCTAGGCAGGGTTGGCATGTCAACTCAAAATGGTTGTGATAATGTATCCTACACCAATTAGGAAGAAACAAACTGCCCAAATTAGTCTCCTCCCCTAATACCAGCCTATCTTTTTGCAATTTTCTTATTAGAACTTGTTGGTTGACCAAGATCATTGGGTCACTTTTCTCTAGGGGAAATATATCATCAAGATTGAGGACTGTGAAGGTCATGACCTCTTCTCGCTTATAAACTCCTATCTCAATCTCAATTTCATTAGGATAATTATATTCAGTAATCATGTGTTTGAGCCTAGGTTCACTTTCAACCCTAATCTGTGTGGCTATTCCCTTCCAGGGCAGCCACATGTGAGTGAAATCCAAAGATAATTACCCCCAAATACTCTTCATTAGCTCCTGACTCAAGAGCATACCATATGTTTCTGGGATATCAACCACTTGGATGTCTATGTAAGTTTGGATCCTTGGGTCTAATCCAACCTGTACATGCATACTCTTTAGTTCCGCTACCACATTAACCTCGGTTTTGTCCAACTGAACCACTTTCTTATTGGTCTAGGCAGGAATTAATCCTAACTTCTTACAAATTGAAAAGGGCATAACATTACCCGATGCTCTGGAGTCCAACAAACAATTATGCAGGTTCTTTCCAAAGATTCTTAAACTCAAAAGAAAATGTGGGGTATTGGTCTTACCTCCATATATGGCCGCATTTGTCTCCTTCACTGGAGCCACTTTAACCTTTCCTTTTGACCGATCTACCTCCTCCAGGGCTTTCAACACAATCTCTCGTTGAGCCGAGCACCACTTCATAATGTCAAAGAATGAAAACAATGTCTTTTGTCTTTGCAGCTCTGCAATGAAATCAAACTTTGAATCATTCCTAACTTGGTATTTGGGAAAAGAAGGTGGATTACCTTTGTTATGAGAGTCAGAAGTCCCCTTTGGTGGTGGTGGGTTATTATTTGCATTTTGATTAGGTAGGACCATGTTGTTTGGGGGTGCAGATGTAGTGAATGGGTCCTTATTCTAATTTCTTAGGAAGTGACCACCCTTGGACTGGAAGGCTTGGGCATCATACACATCCTCTTCTGGTTCATTATCTCCCTGCATGGGAAATTGATATTGTTCCTCAATGGTCTCATAATTCATAGCAGTACTTACTGATCCACCATCTTGATTGGAATTTCCTTGTGGAGGGTGGGAATTAGCTTGCACTATCTTCACCATTTTCTCCATTTTTGGGCAATTAACCTTAGAATGTGTTGCAGTATCATGAATTCTACACCAATTAGTCATGAAATTGAGATATGCAACATTAGCAGTGTGTGGTTTATCTTCACCAGACTGATAATTATGGGGAACTCCCCCATTGTTGGGTCCAGTGTTCCACTACCTATTGTTGTTGTTGGACCTCTAATTGTATCCTATGTTCTGATTTTGATGATTTTGGTTAGAGGAGTTTTGATTCTGGAAGTTCCTATTGGTGTCCTGATTTGTATTCTGATTAAAGTAACCACCCTGGTTGTTATAACCTCCCTAATTCTAGTAATTCTAATTTTGGTTATGTGGGGGTTAAGTCTAAGTTGTGCCATGTCATTGGACATTTGCGCTAGAGTCTTTTTGAGAGTTTCCACCTCATTGGTTAGTTGAATAGTGTGTTCATTTTGCACAGTATGTCCTATAGATGGAGAGTGAACAAGAGTTGACCCTCCCCCTTGCTGCTGGTAGCCTTGAGGTTGCTAGGAAGAATCTTGAATGCCACTAGCGAAAAAGGGAATGATAGGTGAGGCCTTTAACTTAGAAATAGGTCCATAATGGGAGGAAGACATCCCTAGGACTATATTGAACAAGGGTGGATTAGGCATCTGATAACCCATAAGGGGAAGGGTTCCTCCTAAACTCCTTGATTGCAGACTTATATGTTGTTGCAATTTAATGGCTAGGTGATAAAATTTTGACAAGGAATCTATCTCATCAGGAGCATAGGTTCTCTATAAAAATAAGCCGATCAGGGGATCAACAACTCTCAAATATGCCAGAATGACAATATTTTCAGCTATTATGTAAGGGTCTTGTAACCTGCGAAACATCCTTTGGAATCTAGTGTTGAATAGCGAAAATGGTTCATGAGGTTCCTTCCTTATGGTAGCGAATTGATGGTACAAGATGGTTGGGTCTACACAGACCCATAATTGATTAATAAAGGCATTTTCTAAATCTACCCAACTTAGAATAGATCCCTGGGGAAGATTTAGATACCAGTTGTATGCCATGTGCCCCAAACAATAAGGAAACAATCTACATACCACATCCTAGTGAGCCATTTGAGAACAGGTGTGGGCATCCTTGAATGCTTGTATATGCTCCTTGACACTTCTTGATTCTCCATGCATGTACTTAGGGAAAAACCTTTCTAAATTTTTCGGTAGATCATGTATCCCACCAGGGATAGTCCCTAGTGGAGAGGGGTTATTCACAAAGTAAGCCATGGGTGGTGGTGGGATTATTTGAATTGGTGGAGATATTGGTCGAACAAGGGGTGGTGTTGCATTTGGTGGAAATCTAGGTGGAGTAAGTGGTGGTGACAATGGTGGGATAAAAACTCCACGAGCTTGAGGTCTATGTCTAATCAGGGTTCGAAGTTCAATCAATGGTTCAGGGTCAGTAGAGGATCTGAGAATCCTCCAATATTTTTCTGGTGAGAATGACCCTATGCGAGCCAACTTGTTCCTTTTGGCCCTCCTTCTAGCGCCAGATCTGTTAATGGTGAAAATGACACTAACAACGTTAAACAAAATATTTCTACTCTATTTCTCTTGAAAAAGAAAGACACCACACAGTAGCCTAACTCCCAAGGTCCTGGTAGTTGGTTCTCAACTGTCTAGTGTCACTTAATTGGTCCATGCAACTGTAATATTGAAGGGGGCCTTTGCCGGTGATAAGGAATGCAAGAAACAATGAATTCATCAATCTACACTTAATAAAAAAAGGGGGGGTTTAAATAAACAGAAAAAGATAGGTCAAGGCATAAATTAGTAAAACATGAATAAATTTTTCCAATATCCAGACATATGCTTCCAACAACGAATGCTCTTTTAATAGATCAAGAAAACCATAACATGATGCAATTTACAGAACAATCCATACTATTGCATACATCTACAGTGCTTAGTTTAACCATCAAAATCACTCATCACAATACTTTTTAAGATTTAAAAGAACAAAATCTTCATTTGTTGCTAAAATCATAGATCAACAAACATGTAACAATTCCATCCATAGAGAATTTAATGAAATAATCCTGAAATCTGGTTCCTTTTATTGATTCTCATCAAATAAGAAACATTTATGCGTCAACAAACTCACTGGCATACAAACAGATTATGATTCATTAACCTTGTACAGTAAACTCAACTCCAACATATCACTGTATAAAAATTGTATCTAAATCCAACATTAACTATAATAAGTATCTTTGCTCAAAGCTATAAAAAAAAACTCTTATCTCCTATCACTAGTGGCCAAAGAACAGAAAAATGACCAACCCTTACAAAAGAGGTAGAATACCCATTTTATAGAACACTTTCCCACATTAACCAGAACTAGGGTTTTGAAGAAGGTTAGCCACCAACCAAAACACCCTGACCGCCTGCAATAACTCACCACCCAACAATGAATGCATTAAGAGCCCCCCATCAGATCAATCTAGGATCGATCAAAGCTCGTGTACAACACCTCAAGCCATGCCCAACATCAACACTCCACTTGTGCAAACAATAACACGCACGAAACCAGTGAGAATGAGAGTCATCAATTAGATTAGAGCTAGGCAAGAAAATGACCCAGATCAAGCCAAACCAAGATGAGCCCATCACGTCCCGCCTACCTACCATCAATGCTTCATTGGCCCAAAGCAGAAGAATGGAACTGCACATGCAAGCCCAACCTGCCCTCACCCACAATAGTGTACCCGAATCTCACAAATCTCACCATATCCTCGAAACACGCACACTCCATCCCCTCATTTATGATGGAACCAACCCACTCGATTCAACCTACAGACAAAGAGCCATCACTAATGATCAATAAACCATCAAAAACCAAGTTGATCTATTAAAATACCCAAGGCAAGAAATCCAAGTAGAAACCTAGGCGGTGGCGGAACCAGAAACAGGTAGAAGTGAAGAGGAAAATAGGCGGAGACAGAATGAAAATGGAACCGACTCGGCAAAAGCGGAGCTGGAAAAGGAACAGAAACTGAACCGTGAACTCTGTGAAAGTTCAGAGTTAAGTCCCATCCTGGTTCTGGTTCTGGCGAAAGAAGGGAAGATCGAAGCAGACCAAAGGGAAAGAAACTAACCCGAAGGTTGAACACCGCAAAACGACAAAGACATGGGAAGCAGAGCCGAAATGGGAATGGAAACCGAATCGTGAACTTTCACAAAATTGAAGGTTAAGTTCCATCCTGGTTTTGCCTCTGACAAATGAAAGAAAAGGCGAACCAAGAAAAACATAAGGGAGGAAACCAACACTTAGGACAAAAAACAAACAAAATGATGAAGCAAACAAGAGAGCGGGAAGTGGAGTTAGAGCCGGAATGGGAATGGGAATCAAACCGTGAACTTCATGAAAGTTTAGAGTTCAGTCCCATCCCGGTTCCGCCTCCAATAGAACAAATGAAACAAGGAAAACAAGGAAAACCTAAGGGAGGAAACCAAACCTTAGGTCCCAAATGAAAACACCAAAGGAAAACAAAGGGCAAAAGGAAACGACTGGGAACCCAACACAAAGGCCAAACCCAAAACCCACCTTAGGGCCAAACGAACAAACCAAAAGGCGAAGGCGGGGCAAAATGGGAATGGGAACCAAACCATGAACTTTCACAAAGTTCAGAGTTAGGTTCCATCCCAGCTCTAACTCCGGAAAAAACAAACCAAAGAGACAAGCGGGACCGGGATCGAAATAGAATCCCGATAACAAGTTTCAAACTAGATTTCATTTTGCTTTCGACAGAACAAAAGAAAACAAAGTGTTAGATGAAAGAAAACCTTCCAAACTTTGTTGAAAAACAAACAAGGACAAGAAACAAAAAATGGGGACCCATTTTGACCAAGGCAAAAGATGGGGTGGTTATGCAAGGCATAACAAGTAGCCTTCCAAAATGCTCATAACAACATTAAAAATATTGCAGAGCTATTTAGAAATATTTCTTGGTCGTGATAATGAATTGTTGGTCGTTTTTCCTTCACAGGAAACCAAAAAATGCATAAAATTTTGCCCAAATTGCTTCTTGGACATAAGAAATGGATTGGGAAATCTCCTGGATGAAAAACAATCATATTAAATTTGCAAACATTCCAATTTTTTTCCCCAAATGCTAAAAATGTGATTGACCTTCATATTTTGCGAATGTGAGGACCTTTTCAAATCATTCTCAATGATGCAAAGCAATTTATGTGATTGTTAGGTGTTGGAAGGAGTGGAAGGGTGTTTTCCTTGTTGATGAGCATTTAAAAATTCTTCAAACAACATGCAAAATATTGCAGGGGCGTGAGAAAAGTTGCAGGCAATTTTTGGAGGCTCAAATCAGAAAATTCCTTTGATTTTAATACTCCAAAACATTCCCCAAGCATCCAAAAATGGATAGGATACTTATTGAATCCATATACAAGCCTTGGGGAGCCTAAAAATTGCCAAAAAGTGGCTTTCCCACTAGCCCACGCCCCTCACAAAACCTCTCCAAAACTCCAATGGGCTAGCGTGCAAAGGATTTGGGTGAAAAAAATCAACTTCCATTTCATCATAAAACATATAAAAATATTTTTTAAATGCTTCCACAACATTTAAAACATTAAAAATACCTTAAATCTTGCAAAATTTAGAAGTTGCAATGTGTAAAATTCAATTTTTCTTGTCGACAAAATGGTGAAAATTTTCTACTCACAAATGGAAACACTTGGAGCCATGAGTTTTTGCAAGAGGGCATAATAAATTATTTAAAATATGGGTTTTAAATTAGATCTCACCAACCATCCAAAATTTGGTACCTCCTTTGTAAATGGGCCTGCTAGAGGTGTTTGTCGCAACAAAAACATATTAAAATAATGCATCATATGGACTCTATTTTTGATGAAAACGGAGCTAGAGATGTTTTAGACCAAAATAAGAAATGGGTTTCTCTAAGAATTTTAAAATTTGCAACTTTCTAGAGCACCAAATTTAGCCAAGTTACAGTAAAAAAAAGCATTAAATACCCTATTAAAACTCATCCTGGAAGCATAAAATTGAATGGGATTGCTACCATATGGATTTACAATATGAGATATGAGTTGCAAAATATTAATTGATGAAGATGGGCTTTAGTAGTATGTCGATCTAACCTCTGTCGCCAACTTGAAAGTGCATGGGCATTTCAAATTTGAAAAATCTAAAGGTGCCATCACTAACTAAGGTGTGTTGTGGTTTGCCTTCATTCCTTTCCACCACAAGAATTTTTTGGTGTCAACCTAATTTGAATTTGCACGGTTGAGGTGCATAGCTGACCTTGGAGAATGTTTTTAAGGTTCAAGATGATATAAATATGAGTTGAGGTGTTGAGGGATGATAAGATAGATGTGAATAGTGCAAGTAATGTGAATTGCAGAGTTGTAGAGTGTGAATTTGTGAAGTGCAGTGCAAAATTTCATGTGTTGGATTACTGAATGTGGTGAGTAAATGTCTACAATTCTTTAGAAAGACTACGAAGGTGTTGGCGATGTGTATTTTTTTGTTGTTTTGAGATGGATTTCTCAATGTAACACTCTTCTCTATCTTCTTTTCTATTCTGGCAGTGAGCCTTTGACAATGAGATTTTCTTTCTTTTGGGCAGTGAGCCCTATTATATTTGGTGTTGATATTACTTTATATTGTGAGTTAGTCCTTACCGTGGTTTTTTTCATCTTGGTTTTTCCACATAAACTTGGTGTCTCTTTGTGCATGGTGTTGATTTGATTCAGTTTTTGCTATTTTATTTCATCATAAATCATTCTAATAGATTAAGGGCTGATTGGATTAATGTGGATCTGAATTTTTGTGAGGGTTTTGAATTTTTAAGGTACAACTGATTCACCCCCCTCTTAGTTGTCTTGTGTATTCAACATAGGGTACCTGTGCATGCAGGCCCATGTGGGCCCCATGCAACCCATGATCGAAAATCTTTGGGCCACTGAAAATATTAATAGCCAGTCAACAAACTTTAAAGCCATTGATGACAACCTTATTAGCACCACCCAGTGGTATACAAACATTTTTTTGACAATTTTTCATCATGGCGCCTTTTTTTTGGGCAAGAATATTTTCAAAATCTTTTTTGCATATTCTAAATTTTTTAGGAGAATATTCTAGTGGATATTTTTCAGTGAAAGGGAACATTCCTAGAATATTCTTTTGATATCAACATGATGTCATGATGTCATGTTGTCATCAGGGGTATGGAAAACTGGAAGGCCCCCCAAGACCCCTCTTTGGTCCTAAAGGAGCTAGTTTTTCTTTTGGCCATAATTTGGGTGTATGTTATCAAAATTGGGCAAACGAGAGATTTTCAAAAAGATGGTTTCGACAAATTTCTAGTGGTGTGGGTCTTATAATTTTTTTTGCTATTGGTGCATTCTACAACTTGTTGAAGTCAAAGGTGCTAATTTAAGTCCCGAGCTCATAACTTCTAACCTGTTTCTCTATTTTTTACGATTTTAGTGGTGTTGGGATGGTCTTTCAGAGCTCTTCATAGCCATCCATGCCATTTTTCCATTATTCTCTCTAGGTATATTTTATTCATTTTTTTTTGTGTTTTCACACACTGGTGAATTACTTGGACAATTCAGCTCTCAGAAACTTGTTTATGTGGGATGACTCATTTTTGGTTGTTATTTATGTATTTCCAATATTTTTGTTCTATTTGGGCATTCTAGACATCTTTCCATGCACATTCTCTTTTGTGGATGCACTGAGATAAAGTGCCATTCTAGTATAATTTTTTGGGAATTTTGCACATCCTATTGTTCCTTTTATACTCACTAAAAAATATAGTGCCATGGAGGGTTGATGTTTACCTTTGGTTTTTTATCACACCTTTGTCAAGTGAGTGTCCTTTCCATGAGAACAATGAATCCTAGTGATTCTTGCCTCATGTGTGCGTGCCTTAATTTTTACACCCTTTTATTTGCAGGTTGTTTCTCCTACTTGAACTTCTAAGTTTTACACAATTTTAGTGTACTTGTCATGGCTCCCCCTTGTCAACATTATAAATGGTTTCTACTATTGGTGCTAATGCTTCCTTGTTTTCTCTTTTTGGAGTGATTTATGTATCTAGTTCTTGTTTCTATGTACTAGGTGGATGCAACATACATTAGCGGTTGGTTACCCATGCATTTTGGTGAGATGGAGCATTTACCATATGGACACTCTTGCATTTCTGTTTCTAGAGGTGACCTTCTATTTTCACTTGATCAATTCATCAGAATTTTGGTACCTATTCCATTTGTATATTCAAGTTCCATATATTTTTTCTTTGTTTTCCATCTTATTCGAGTAGTGTCATTGGGGGAACTCATGAAAAATATTGTCTTCTTGATCCTAATCATCATCTATTTTAGAGAAGGTTCTTCATTTCAACACTATATCAGTCATCATTCGACAGTAGTCTACAACTTCTTCGTGCTTCAATGATGTTCTACATGTTCATTTTTTTGGGACATTGTTTTGGTTGGAGGATTCTTATTCCTTCACCTTGATTTGGAGGCATTTTAGTCTTTCATTCACCTTTCTCTCTTTTGGAGGTGATTGTTTGCCATGAGGTTTTCTCCCTTTCTACAATTTTGAGAGATCTTTTGTTTCTACATGGGTACCTCACCAAGCCTTATTTGTCGAGACCCATCATGTATTTTCATTTTTGGGTTTTTAGCTACTCCCCAAGTTCATCTTAAGAGGGGGAGTTAGATTAATCATGCATTATCTAGAAATTAATTAATCTTTATTTAATTATTAGTCTAATTCATTCTCATACACTTAAGCTAAACTTAGGAGTGATTTTCTATGTTAACTAGAGATCTATTATTAGATCATTTTGTCTCATTGCATGAGATGATGAAACTTGTTATGATCTAATCCCTTTATCATTTAGGGTTTCTCCTATATAGCACTCAACCATCATTGTAATTTATCTCTTGAGATCTTTCTCTCTTGAAATCTTCTTTCTCTTTTGCATTTTGTAGCTTTTTCTTGTTGAGGAATATTGCATATTATTTTTTGCAACTCTCTTGCATGGAAGGTGTCTTTGTTCATTTTTTGAACTTTTGGCTCATATTTTTTACAATTCTAATAGGTCCTTTGATGCATAGGGGTTACCTTCCCTCAAAAACATCTCTTCATCATTAATAATCATAATTAACATAAAACCCTATCATATTTTATAGAAATTCACAAATGCACACAATCATTTAGAAATATAATACATGCTATCCTTAATGTTTTAATACTTAGTATAAATAGAAAAGTTTGGATAATGTCTTGAAATTATCAAAAATGTCATGAGAAATGTGAAACTTAAAATAAGGAAATGAGTGAAATTTTAGGACTCATCACACCCCCAACTTAGCATCTTGCTTTTCCATAATCAATTTAGGGCCTTTGGTTATACTATAGTACAATGATTCTATAGTCTATCGGGTAAATAACTCCCTCCCCTTACTTCAAGTAGAATCATTTTTGCATAGACAATCTCTCCTATCTAACTTGTTATATAGTCTCTTGTGTTTCATTTCTTCTTAACCAATGTGGAGTTGGATACAAGAGAAGGGGAGGATGAAATTCCATGGGAAACAAGGTAATATTATGTGCAAGGGATAATCTGATATATTGATGTGCCCTTGTGATTAATTCTAAGTACTTGAAATCAAAGTGGGGATCTTTCCTTTTTTGAGAATTTGAGTGCCTCTCTACTTGCTTTGAATGCCATTTTTTTGAATATTTTATAATATTTTTCTCTACAATCCAAACTATGTTTCTCCACACCTAGTTTATCTATTAATTCAATCCACTCATCAACCACCTCATTAAGATCCTCTATCTCTTCTTTGATTTTAAGGGGAAGTGACTTCTCCATTTTGTGATAATGTTGTTGTAATAGGCCTTTTTGATGTTCATTCTGGATGAATGATGTTAACACCTTTGTTTGAACATCTTCCACAAAAATTAGTGGGTTCTAGGTAGTGTCATATGGAACAACCAAATCAGGTAAATAAAATACACATAATTGATCTTGCATTTCTAGGGTAGCTTTCTGATTATCCATTAAAACAATTTTGTTTTAGAAAATGAAACATGGAGACAATTGATCAATTGTCTAAATTGAAAATTTAGAAATTTTTCTTGCAAGAAGAGGGCATAAACCTTAGTAGGTGGTCTACATATCATAAGTTGAATAGTGATGTCATCCATTTGATCATTTTTCAACATTAATTTCTTAATTTTTGAATTCTTCTCCTCAATTTATTTTGCATGCCTCTGTCGTTTCTATTTCATATTTATTCATGTAGTGTAGAAAATTTTACTCTCTTCTAGGTGATAGTACAATTTCACACTTAGTTTGGACCTATTTTAGTGACCTTACATTTATGCACTTTTACCCTTCATAAATAGGCCCCTAACCGCCTTTATTATGCATCCTAGGGCTCACTTTTATCATTTTCCAACATTAAAACATGCATTTAATAAATACATTTAATTAATTAATGACCTCGAAACACATTGGTCCCAAACTTTTAGGCTAGGACCCATTAACCCTTGGGCGAATAGGTCCCTTTAAGTCCTGAATCCCAAATTTAAATATTTTTTTAGCAGTATTTTAAATTCCAAAATTCAAGTTTCAAATGTTAGTTATCAAGATCTAATTTTCGGGAAATTAGAGAAGAATCCTATAAAGCCTAATCTTTTCATCATTTCAAACTAGATTGAAGAGAGATTTGGACAAGCAATGAAAAATAAATTTTGAATCTAGCAAGGAGAGAACATTCAAGCAAGCAAGGTTGAAGTCTTGGAGCATCATTTTGTTGTTGTAGGTCTTCAAGCTCATTTTTTCAAAGATTTGATCAAGAATTGTTCATGATTGAAGGTTGATGCCTATAGTGGATCATGATGGATTCTAGGTTTGGGAGATGCATTCGACCATTTTCCCTAACTTAATGATTTGTTTCCTAAGTGATCTCATCTTCTATCTTCATTATACTAGCAACCTACAATGAGGTATTATTATTTTTTAGATCTATTAGGGTGTTTTAACTTCTCCCTAATTGAGTATTTATCATTAATCATTGCCATATAAGAATCATTCTCTAATACAATTGAGCAGGCTTTCTTTGCATATTAGCTCATAAAAAAACTTAGATGCACTTAAGGTTAGGGATTTCACACACTATCGTTTATCAAATCTATATCATTCATCAAGGTGTAATTACCAAATGTGGGGTTTGACTGAGGAAATCCCCTATACACACAAAAGAAAACATTTTCTTTTGCAGATTTGCTATAGGTCTGAACCCAAAAGTCAATATTTAAAGGTATAAGAGTTATGTGCATACAGAGGGATACAAACTTATCTTTTGAAGTTTCAGAAAGGAACATAAGGACCCTTCACCCTTGGGTTAATGAGTCTTGATACAAAGTGAAAAACCTAGATTTTAGGCTAGGTGCATACCATTCTTCCCTTCTCAGATCTGCCTATAAATTATTGTTTCTATTTCTACTATCATAATATTATACATTTCAAGTGTTAGATCATACAATTGAGTTTTTTAATGGATTTAAATATATCTCCCAAAAGCACCAATCAGTAATTTTTGTCATAAGAAAATAGTAGACCTTCCTAATAGGGTTGACTCACCTCAAGGTTGAAAGACAATCCTATCCTTTCCTGATCTCTTTTTCTAATGAAATTAGGAAAAGTATAGGTGTGTTAGATCATTCCATCACATATCAAACCCCCTATATTCACATCACACATCCATATTTTTCTTTGTTTCATTTTGGTGAACCCGATATTGTACATCATAAATTCTTATTTCGAAGTCTATAAAACCCTAAATCTAGGATTTACATTAGTGATTCTTTCATATTATCTAGGGTTTCAAAATTTCATCTTTCGTCATCTAAAATATCAAAAATCTAAAAATATTGCATTCATTTTACATAGTAGTTTGCATATTAGTGTCTTTCAATCATTTACATTAGAAAATTCAATCAAAATTGCATTAATTTTTTTTTCATTCTTGTTCATCTTTTTTCATTTATTGGATTTCCATTTAGATAGAAAAATCTAGAAAATTAGTCACAAAAGAAACATTTTGCAACTTGCAACAATAAACATAAACAGTAGATAAAACATTGCATTTTTCATTTTTCAAAACCCTAAGCAAGGACCCATTGGCCCTTGGGTGAATTTGTCCATGTACATGTGTTTTGACAAATTTTTGGGTGCATTTTTGCCTATGTTCCTACTTTTTGTTTATGTTGTTACAACTAGAATTTGAAATTCTAAAATAGTTCGTTTTGTACATTAAAGAAAGGTGTTCTTTTGATGAACTATTGATTTTTTTTGACATTTTTAATCTTCTATTTCAATATTAAATAATTTTAGATCTGTGGACATTTACTTTACCTTTTATATCATCACATAGTTTAGATAGAATTTTAGCTCTCATTTTGGAAACACTGGAAACCATAAGCGATCTCAAAACATTAAATAAAAAACCATATACTAAATGATACACCTTGGAGAAATCATAGTTATTTGATCATGTCAGATCTCTTTCTAAAAGTTAACATATCCTTTGAGCCCTTTAATAGTGATGACTTTGACATGTTAGATGAATTCCTTAAGGATTCATCTCACAAGGTTCATCCACTAAGGCTTGTCATAAAAAACTAAAACAAAGGGAAGTTAATGCAATCACACCTCAACTTATCATCTACCCACCTCCACAACAACCACAAGTCCAAACCAAAATTGTGCTTATCATAGGACCACCTAAAAATAAATCAAAAACTGCAGGTGGTATCTTAAATTTTGCAAGGAAACTCACTAGTAATAATTTTTCACATCAACCGAATTAAAATATTGTTGCTCACACATAAAATACAAGGAATAATAGGCAACCACAAACCATTCTTACTTCATTACCACTACCTCAATGTGTTTTTCCTAGTGCTCCTTATTTTCCTTTGCGTAATGGAAAGGGGTATGATCTTGTGGAACAACTTAGAAACATACTTGCTAAGATTTCTTTATGGGATCTCATTCAAGCATTATCTAATTATCATAGCATGCTTCAAAGTGCTTTACAATAAGTTGCGGTCCCTCCTAATGCACAAATAAATAATGTGGTAGCTCTAATTCAAGGTATGCATTTGGTGAACATAGACATTGTCTTTCATCAAGATGAATTACCTCCATTAGAAGTGCAAAAACAAAATAAAGCTATGATGATAATGGTTTTTATTAACAAGATCGACATAAGATGTACTCTCATTGATAATGATTCAACGCTTAATGTTTGTAGTGTAAGCCTTCTTGATAAGATTGGAGTAGATAAGATTGAAATTCAACCCGATTCCTTATCTATCCATGAATTTGATAATGTGGGAAACAACCGCTTGGTGTGATAACATTACCTGTTAGATTGGTAAGGTAACATTGCAAAATCATATTCATGTCTTGCCTCAAGAACTCTCATATAATGTTCTCTTAGAAAGACCTTGGATTCATGAAACGAATGGATTCCCTTCAATGCTTCACTAATTAACGAAGTATACCTATTAAAACAAGGCCTACACAATCAAAGACGATCTTCAATCTAAAACCTATTTCCAAATTGAAAAAGGCATGAAAATTCCTTCAAGAACATTGATACCTACTTCAAAAGTTGAACTCATGTGAGAGGAAGAAAAAGAGAAGTGTTTTTCATCAATCATGAAAATATTGGATGATGATTAGGTTCATTGGATTTTACACCTACATTCATGGGAGAGTATTGAAAGAATAAAAAAAGGACAAAGAAACAATGGTTATGTCAATACAACATGAAGAAGAATAATCAAAAGTATCCAAGTTGACAAATTTTAACAAAGAAGAAGACACAAATTACATGATAAATTATGGTGAGCTTGATCATGAACAACCACCATCCTTGAAATAAATGGAATCTCTCTATGAAAGAGGATATCAACTCTTGAAACAAATTGGCTATAATGGAAAAGGATGTGGTGTGAATGAAGAAGGAATTAGAGTTCCTATAGAGCCCAATATACAAGAAATAAAAAGTGGTCTTGTATATTGTTCTTTGAAAGAATTAAAAAATCCTTCACTCAATATCAACACTATCACACAAGATTCTCCTAGGACAACTCTTACATTGAAGAATCTCAACTTAATAGATACCACAAGTGATGATGAACCATTGGATTTTTTTCAACATGATGAATCTTGGGGAAAATTTTGTTGGGTTGTTATGCCTTTTGGATTAAATAATTTTGGAGCAAAATATCAAAGAGCTATGACACTAACATTTCATGATTTCATCCACAAAATTTTGGAAGATTATGTTGATGATATCTTGGCTAAATTTTTTGACTTGTCAAGATCATGTCAAAATCCTTCGTAAGATCTTCAAAAGAATTCGTAAGTATTTAACATGAGGTTAAACCCAAAGAAATGTGTCTTTGGTGTGGATAGTGGGAAACTCTTGGGTTTTATAGTGTCACATAGAGGCATTGAGGTGGAGAAAAAGAAGATAAATTCTATCATAAGCATGTCACCTCCTAAAAATATATCTCAATTGTATAGTTTACAAGGAAATATTCAAGCAATCTGTCATTTTGTGACATCATTGGTGGATCAAACCCTCCCATTTACCCAACTTCTTAAGGAGTTAGAATTTAAATGGAATAAGGATTGTATACAAGCTTTTGAAAAATTGAAAGAGTATTTAGCTAATCCTCCTATATTGCAAACCGCTATTCAAGGAAAGCGATTCATTATTTACATATCAACATCCACTCATGCTTTAGCAACATTATTGGCTCAACAAGATGAAAATGGTAAAGAGCATCTTGTTTATTACATTATCTAGATTTTTATCAATTATGAAACATGATGTACAACAATAGAAAAAAAATGTTTGGCTCTTGTGTTTGCTACCAATAAATTGAGGCACTATTTATTAAATGCAGAAGTGCATGTTGTTACAAAATTTGATCCTTTGAAGCACATTTTTGCTAAAGCATATTTGTCGGGACGTTTAGCTAAATGGGTTATGTTGTTAATTGAGTTAGATCTTAAATTTATTCCTTGAAAGTAAATAAAAGGACAAGCCTTGATCGACCATTTAGTTGATGCTTCTTCACCATTAAAATCACCTAATCATGACTCATTCCTTGATGAAAGTGTGTTGACAACTAAAAATGACACATGGGAATTATACTTTCATGGTTCTAAGTGTCAAATTGGCTCTGGAGCAAGGGTGATATTAATACTACCTTCAAGAAATCATATTCCCTTATCTTACCATTTAAACTTCCTATGCACGAATAATACTGAAAAATATGAAGCCCTAATTGTTGGAATATGTGTGGCCTTATCCTTAGGTCTTCAACACATTCATATATTTGGTGATTCTCAATTGGTCATTAAACAAATAAATGGATCCTATCAAGTGAAACATGATAAGTTATCCCAATATAAAGACCTTACAATGGCATTTCTATAATGATTTGAGTTGTATACTATTGATAATATTTCATGAAATGATAATCAACATGTAAATGCAACGACAAGTGTTGCTTCCCTTGTGTCTCATTTGTACTGTATACAATCGCAAAACCGTCGATAGATGAAAAGATAAAAGAAATGTTAGTGACCAATATTGAAGTCTCTAGTGAATGGTACAAACCAATATGTGATTACTTAAAAGAAGGTACCTTCCCCAAACCAACCATGAAAAACACTAGAGCTCATATTTGGAAACTTGCAATAAGATACATAATCTTACTTGATGTCTTATATAGACAATCCTTTGACAGTCTCTTACTTAAATGACTTAAACAATTAGAGATCCCTCTAGCCCTCAAGGAAGCTCATGCCGATGCTTCTGGGGGTAATTTTTGGGGAAGATTGTTAGTTCAAAATTTAATATGCATGGGATATTTTTGGCGGCGTATGGAACAAGACTGTTTTGATCATGTTAAGAAATATCACAAATGTCAAGAGCATAACAATTTGATCCATGCTCCTGCTTCCGAACTTCATGCTCAAATTCATATTTGGCCATTTTTGGTTTGGGATTTCGATCTCATTGGAAAATATCCCCACCTTCTTCTAGACATACATTTATAATTACCATGACAAACTATTTCACAAAATGGGTAGAGGCCATTCCTCTTCATTCTAGAAATGATGACGCAATTTTTCATTTCATATTGGAACACATTATTTCTCGATTTGGTCTTTCTTCCACATTAATTTCATACTTGATGGTACACCATTTAAGAACAATGATGTGATTGTTTTTGGAAATATTTCACATTCAACACCTTACTACCCACTATTTAATGGTCAGGTAGAAGCAACTAATAAAATCCTTGAGAAAATATTATGAAAATCAATAAGTAAACATAATAAGGATTGAAACACTCAATTATCTTATGCATTGTGGGCCTATCGCATAAGTATTTGAACATCCACAAGAAATACCCCTTATAACCTTTTTTATGGCGTTGATGCAATAATGCCTTTGGAGTTAGAAATTACTTCATTGAGAATTTCTCTTAGAGGTATTATTGACGACACCACCTATAAAGAGAAATGATTACAACAACTTTAAATGCTCAATGAACAACACATCAATGCTATCGAGCATCTTCAAGCCTATTCCAAAATAATGCAATGAAGTTACGATGATAATTTCATCCCTTGATCATATAATAAAGGTGATTTAGTGTTATATGAAAATCAACGTAATGTTAATGCCACCCAAAGAAAAAAAGGAAATTTTAGTTTGAATTGGTTAGGACCCTATGTCATTGATGAAAGCTATAGGTCTGGAGCATACACATCAATAGAAATAGATGGTACACCTCTCAAAAGAACCTATCAGCACTACATATTTATGCAGATATTACACTTAACATTTCTTTTTGAATAGTATGTATATTAAAGAATGTTGTTAGATTAAGTAGATGGTTGTCTATTTTATTTCGCATTGCTTCATTCTTGACAAAAATTCTTGGTATGTCTTGGATTATGTAGAGAATTTTTTCATTATGTTTAATTATTAATTTCCTTTACATGTTGTTCAAATGCATGTGCTTTGTGTTAAATTAGATCATTGCATGCATTTAATTTTAAAATTAGATCATACTGCTTTAATTTAACAAAAAAACTTAATCAAAATGTAGTATCAAATGTAAAAATAAGTGTTTAGGTTAGATCACAGAGACATTTATTAACTAATCATATAGAGATTGTTTAATAGATCACATTGACATCTAATTCAAACAACAAATCATAGAAACAAACACAAATGCTCATATATATAAAAATCATGAAATTTTATGTACATAATTACCACAATAACAAAATATAGCATAATATAACATAATACATCTAGTGTGGCCTATGGCTACCAAACTCCTTAGGGCTTAGTGGTAGTTCTCATTGAGAGACAATCAATCATGATCTGCTCATGGATCTCATTTGATCCTGTAGGCCCTGTACCTCACCTAAAGCCATCCCCTCACGTATGAGTGTTGTGATGCACTCCTGATCTATCTGGTCCCTATCAACCTATACTATAGCTAGATCTACCTAAACTATAGTGAGCTTCCCCTACAACCTATTGAGTTCAAACTGCATGAAAGCCTATGATTTTTTCTCAAATGGAACTCGAGTGGCTTGAAGCTCCTCATATGCATCTTGAAGCTCTACTAGATTGGATCTCACTTTCTCCTCTCTAGCTATATATATATTAGTGATCCTCATAGCCTCCTCATACATTATCCTCCACCTAGCTAAAGGCTCAAAAGGGTTAGAATGATGCCCTGCATTAGGTGGTGGTATATTTGTCACTTGTGTGGCCTAATGTGGGGGTATGGACGGGACCATCTCTACAATAAATCAATGGAAGAGGTCTTTCCACTCTCGCATACACACTACAATATGGTAATCATAAAGAATATTAGAACAAGACATGATAACTAAATGTAATAACAAAAAACATAATAAAGCTATAATACCACATCATCACCTAGATCACTAGCCCGCCACTCAAGATCTTGATGTGGGATAATAGGTCCCTTGTGAGAAGGAAGCATGGAAGGTCCAACACCACTACCCTCCCCATGCTCATGAAGGTTAATTCCTAGTGCAAATGTTGACTATGCTCGAGTGACTTGTAGGTGAGATGATAGTCTCTCCTAGGGGGCATTTGTGACCTCTAGCTCATCAAGATCATCTCTCATGGGTTGTGGATCCTCCTAATCATCCTCCTCTAATTACTCTACCCTATCATCATCATTTGTGTCTCCATCCATGGCTCCATCCTCTCTCTCATCTCCATGACCTAGAAGAGGCCCAATGTTGCCTCTGGGGTGATGTACAGGGAAGACATGTGCAGGTCATGCTCTCATCCACCAATGCTTGTAGGCTATCATGGCACCTACATCATCTAGATCTAATTTTGGGGGTACATCTTGGTCCTCATCATCTGAATTGCTAAAAATGACATCATTTGTCATGGGATGCTAGATGTCTCTTGACCTAGATCCACTTTGTGTTGCTCTCAGGTATGTAGGTTGTGGCTTAGGAGGTACCTAAACCTGTTCGAACTATCACATAACTCAATCATAATAAAATGGCATAACTTTATAGTCATGTCGTCTAAGTAAAAACCTATCTTGCTAATCTAATAATTATTAGACTATAACTAATTAAATGGGATATTCTTAGTAAGCATATAATATATAAGGTTTATTGTTGAAGTGAGCAACCAAGATCTTCAATCTGAAACACCAAATAAGCTCCACAAGAAATAGATAGAAGAAATAATAAAATATTTTATTCCACCAAACAAGAATTACAATATGATACAATATGATCAAGATGCAAAATGTGCATGAGATGCCTTGCTTATAAAGGAAAGGTGAGAGATAGGATTAGACAAGATCATGAAAAGTGTCTTAATCCTATCACATGAGACAACTAACTCATAAGTACCTAGGATAATATAAAATCTAGATAAGACAACTAAGACTTCTAGAAGAAATATTATATCCTAAGTAAACTTAACATGTGAATAAGTCCCCTAAGTCCCTAGTAAAGAATTAACTAGGTACAATAGTTTAATCACACCAACATTTTTAACCTTTTATTAGAACATTATATAAATTTTATAAGGGTATGACCCCTAATAACATTATGCTCTAAAACTCCCCCTTAATAATAATAGGGGGAATCACATGTCAATTTCCATAAAATAAAAAATGAAGTATCCCAATAACATAGGTCTTATTTGACAGTGATATGTAGGGACACAAATATATGCCAAGATGAAAGCCATGTATTTTGAACTACATGAAAGTCATCTTGTCATAATTTATAATCTCGGTGTTTTAAAAATGATGTTATATATGAGATCTTATAAATATTTTTATTGGAGTATGGGTTTCCTCAAATCAGCCTCACCCTAGGTTCATTACATAGTGCCCATAGGACTTATATAATACAATACTTTTACAAGTGGAAAATTTAGAAAGAGAACTTTACAATATGCCCAAAGGACTTACTAATTCCTAGAGGTCTTATATTTTTCCTAGTTGGACTTGCTTATGCCCAAAGGACTTACTAATACCTAGATGTCTTATATTTTGCCTCTTAGGACTTATTCCAAAAGGACTTCAATATGCCCAAAGGACTTACTAATTCTTAGAGGTCCTATATTTTGCCTCTTATGACTTACTTATGCCAGAAGAACTTACATCTAAGATTTAGCCACTAGATGGTATCATTATAATCATCAATTTGCTCCATCGAATTTGGGTGCATTTTGATACTATTTCGGTGGTGAACGATTCTTTTCTTCAAAATTTTTGCATTATTTAGTATGTAGTTGTAAAGCAATCTGGTGAGATACAAAATAGTTGATACTTTGTTTTAGTTGTTTCTCTATAAATGCATGGATAATAACTGAGAGCCATTAACTTCTTAGGCCCTTTTCTTCTTAAATCTAATCCATTTTCATAATTTTTTCTGAATGACTTGGAATATTGAAATGTGAAAAGTAATGCTTGTAATATTTTTTAAATCTTTACATTACTTGATTTTTTGAAATTTAAAAGATTTAAACTAGCAGGCCCCTTATGTTTAACAAAAATTGCACAACAAACCCCGAGTGAACCTAGTGAGTCAATACCTAACATTCTTGAGCCTTGGGATAGCTAAGATTCCCTTTAAATAGAAAATTATAGTGATTCTTTCAAGAAATATAGGTTATGTTATTCAAGTAGCAAGGATTTATCTGCATATTGTGTGTGTAACATCCACATCAACAATAACCATTCAATCGCTTGTCCACCTAATCTTCTTAGAAAGAGGTGCATTAGATGTGTATCATTATATGAGACCTCTAAGTGAGCTACATAGAATAACCTTATATGTTTGTGTGGGTCCTTGTATCCTTGATATTTATAAAATTTGGGCATCTCAAAGTTCTGGGGGAAAGGTGTGAGAGTTATGTTCTTGTTGAATGGATAGGGACATAGGTCCTTAAGAGCATATGTTTTCTTCATGTGTCTCAATTTCATGTCATTGATTTTCTCATTCAAGCTTTGAATTTTTGAATTCAAGTCATTAAGAGGGTTGTTTGATGTTTAGTTGAGTGCAATGTATGTGCTGTGTTGGGGTATGGATGATGAGTTATAATGAATTTTGATTTGACAAGATATTGCTATACGTGTGATATAGTATGTTTTGTTTGTTGGAATTGTTGGCATTCATGTCAGTGGAATAGCTCAAGAAGATTGTTTGTAGTTGCTTAGTACATGTCTTGAAAAGTTGAAAATTTTGTCAAAAAACATTTCAAAAGTTGCTCAGATGTTGCACAATCTTGATGCAGGTAGTTTCAAAAGGTTATGAAAGAAACAAATGATAGATTTGATATGGAATTTTTGAGTTCTTTTTCAAAGTATAATCTATACGACTAGATGATAAGTAGTGAGCTCAAAATTAAATTATTTTTCTCTCGGTCATTACTAGGGTTTCTCAATAAAATGGTGATCCCACAATAGTGGGTTACACTTTTTGGTCAAACTTGACATTGAACTAATTTTTTTTTTAACTAAATCTTCACTTTCAGAAACCTATAGTTGTTAAACCATGAGTAATTTGAAGATGATACAGGCTACTGATTTGTGACATTTTGTCTATAGATTCTAAATATATATTTTTAAAAAAATTGGAATCAAATTGCATTTATTTTTCCATATCCTTCGATAACTAGTTTTTAATAGTAAACATCATTTTTAAAGAGTGATGTTTATTGTATAACACAACTTTTTTTTCTATGAAGGATGAAATTCTATTTTTTTTAAATTTAGATTTGTAACTACGATATCTAGCTCCTTCATTTGGTTTCATAGTGTTTTATTGAATATTTTTTCTTAGTTAAGTTTGGAAGTCAAACCAATTACAATTTAGACAAAGGTTTACTATATAACACAATTTTTCTTGTATGTATCAAAATTTAATTTTTTTTTGTTGGATCAAGGACATCAATACCAAGAGCATATATATTTTTTAGAATTTTTTTTGGTAATATAATATTTTCCCGCATGTGCAGAACAAAGAGCTTAATTTTTTGTGAAAATATTACATTCACAAGAAATAAAAATTAAATATAATAATTAAATTAAATATATTTAAAATTATACTTTTTGGGAAGATTATAATAAGGAATACATACTTACAAAACATAAATTTTAAATGAATTCATTTAATCCCCAAAAAGGTAAATCAAAAGTGGTTTTTTAACAACATTTTGATAGGTGTAGAGGAGACTCCATTATAGGTATGGTTTAAAACTAGAGGGGTTCTATCCAAGGGGATTTGATCTAAGGGGGCTTGATCAAACCCTCTTCAATTAAAATCCTTTAAATGGAACCTTTCAAGTCTTAAATCATTATATTTTCTAAAAATGTGTGATTTCAACAAAAATCAGGATGTCCCAAAAAGTGTTACCCATTATTGTGGTAGCACCCAACACCCTAAGGGTTAATGTCATTTCATCACACAATATTTATATTTTTGTGTTGATTGGAAATAGGTGGTAAATGGTTGCTTAAGTCATAACTTAAGCCTTGATAGTCATCGGGTAACTGACCCCTTCATCCTAGTGCTTACCGATTTGGTAGAGTGCTTAAGGACTTTAATATTTCCTAAGTCCATAGGCTAAATATTTGTTCAAGCTTGATCAACAGTGGTGATCAGAGAATGAAGATCAGGTGGCTCTAGTGCACCCACAAGGCTATATGGTTGATGCCATCTCTTGTCTATGGAATTACAAAATCACACCACGTGTTTGGTGGGACCAAGCACAAAGCTCTTTGCTTTGGAAGATCAACGGTTAGTGCAAAGGTTGTTCGAGATCAATGGTTGATGAAGCATCACATCTCCAAGTCTTTTTGACACACTAATAACTGCAATAGCATGAAATGGTGACAAGTGTCCAATGGACATTGCATCACACAGTTCATATGTATTGTATATTTCATTCTACAAGTGCAAAGCTAAAATGTGTTAGGAAAACACTATGCTATAAAGATCAACAATGTGTGTTAAAGGTGAAGATCAAATGATTTTTTTATTTAATGGAAAGGATGGTGGGTCCTCATTTTGGCTCTAAAAAATACGGTATGTTGATGTATGTCCATGGTGATAGGTGGTGATCAATCATTGCATCACATAGCTCCTATACATCGCATACATCATCCTACAAGAGTGAAGCACAAATATGCTTAGCATATGGTATGTGATATAAATCAATGGCATTAATTCAAAGGAAAATATCATCTAACAGTTGTGTTTTAAAGTCGGAGCGATTGAACGATGATCATCAAATCATGGCAGTAAAGGTTAGATTAATGACCGGTATTTAAAGTATGCAAATGACTACTTCCTGAAGATAAAATTTGATAGGAAGTTACAAGTATGAAGCTGATTTAAATGTATTTTTGGAAAAATCATAAAACTATGGTTTCAAGGGACCACCTAAGTGGTTGTTGAATATAGAGCTTTGACATATCATGTGTATAGTGGAGATGTAAATGAAAATTATGGGAATACATAGAGGTTACTAAGTTGATGGTGTTTTAGGTTGGTGGCAGAGAATATTGAGACATACGAAAAGCTATCAATGTGATGATCTTTGCAAGAGTAAAAGATGTTAGGTGAAGAGTAGTGGAAGAGAGTCTAGATTAATGAATTGAAAAGGTGCATTCTTAGGTTGAAGAAGAACTAGTATAAGCATATAGGAGCTTGTAATGTTGTAGAGGTGGGCACCTTAGAAAGATTAAGTTGGTGCTCAATTTTGTGTGCAGTGTACCTTGAGGTTGGTGCCTCAAAACATTATCTTAGGTGTGTAGTGTACTAGTAGGTTGGTGCCTCAAAATATTGTCTTGGGTGTCAATGTATCTATAAGTTGGTGCTTGCAAAACATATGTAATATATTTTATTGCGAGGTTGGATTAGGACAGTAAATCCTAACATCTATTCTCATCATGGTTTTTCCCACATTGGGTTTTCCATGTATATCTAGTGTTGACTCTGTGTGTGATGTTTCTATGTGATCTTAAATATTGTATGCTATCTTAACTTGGTAAAAATTTGAATGCACTAATTCACTTCCCTCTCATTGTATTGGTGTTCTTTCAACATTGTTGAGGGTTTCTTTTATGTTGAGGAATTTATTGTTGTGTTTGGGTGGTGTCATATGGGTTGTATTGATGTTGTGGTAGGATGTTTTGTTGAGGGATTTGGTGTTGAGGTATTTGATGTTGATGAATTTGTTGTTGGGGATTTATTATTGAAGGATGTGCTATTGAGGATGGGAGATGCATTATTGTTTTTGAGGGACTTGTTGAAGATGAGAGATGTATTATTGTTGTTGAGGGACTTGTTGAGGATGGCAGATGTATTGTTGTTGTTGAGGGATTTTTTGTGGTGTTTATTGTATGTGTTGTTGTGGTTGGGGGATATATTGTTTTTTCTAGGGTATTTTTTGTTATGAGATATGTGAAATGTTAGAATATCTTTCTATATCTGATGTGGGATCTTATTTTGTGGTGATAAGCAAGGATTTTTGTGAGTTGGGAAGGTAATTTGAGTTATTGGAGTTGTTAATGTTCCTTGTTATGTTCAATGTTTGTGTAGTGTTTGGAATGTTAGGATGCACGTGAGTTGGAGTGGTTGGTGTTGAGAATGGATTGTTTGTATAAATCATCATGTTGGTTGGGAGATTGATACATCTAGATTAGGTTGGTTTGACATAAATGAGGATATATGAGGGATGTTTATGACTGAACGGTTTTGAATTTATGGGATTGTTTGATCACCTACACCTAGATTTGATAAAGTAGATTCAAAAATTGACTAGTAAAGGGGAAAGAAGTCGTGTGACTTGGTATGTTTGGCATCGAGGGTGCAGGTATTTGTTCAATGATGGCTTAAACAATTTATGCATTCTCATGTGTAGGTACACTATATGTCATAACATTTATAAGGGCTTGCTCAATAAGTGTGGCAATATTATAGTTCAAAGGTAATTTGGCACCACCTTGGGCAAGTTTGAGAAAATATAAGTTAAGGTCTGAAGCTAGTAAGACATCAAGTGCTTTAGCCATAAAGGGATCTTTTTATATCTCTAAAATTTGTTCCTCGGTGAAGTCTTTAAATCCCTTGGAATCATGTGTGATATCTTCTATAATGATTGTTTGATATTGTTGTTTTTGCTGGGGGGTTTGATATTCTTGAATGTTGAACATGTAATTAGACATTGCAAGGGTTGTTTTAGAAGTATGCATGGGTGCGGTGTCATTTAAACTACTTGGATTGGATTCCATGATTCGCTTGTGTTGAGATCTTGTTATAGGTATCAATTTTTTGATGACCTTGTAAGATGCAAGTTTGGAGGATGTGTTGTGGGGTGAGTGTTTTGTTTGAAAATAGACTTGGAAAAGGACATGCTAAGTAGATTTGGACCAAAGTTTGATGTTGATGTTTTTTATATGGATGAAGGCTATGAAACCTCTAAAAGAAAAAGTTTGAATAGATCCTATCTTGATTGGTGTTGAAGACGATCTTTGCTCATCCTAGACTAATGAGTTCAAGAAAAAGATGATAGTGAGTTTACGAACTTAGGAGTAGACAAAGATTACTAAGCTAGCTTTCTCACAAAGATTTATGCTAATTTAATTATTCACTTGAAAATGATTGGTTTTCAAGAAAATATAGAACTAGAGCATATGATAGGAGATTTATAAAAAGACTTAAGTCTAATGTTGGTTGTTGGTGTATAAGTTATTTGTTGTTGTTGATGGGATTGTTGTTTGGTCCAAAACAAAAGCATGTGTTTCTAAAATTCCAAGATTAAAGAATGATATGAGATGTGTGTGAATGTTTGATATGTTGTTTGGATGTCTGGTTATGATTATAGGTCTATCTATTACAACTATCTAGTCCTACAATGGCTGACTGTTGAATTCTGGAAACTAGAATATTAGGGATTTTGGAAAATTAATTTGATAGTCAAAACTGTCATTTATTTCAAAAGTGTTACTTTAACTTGTCAAAAGTGTGGCACTACCCCTATCACATGCATCTAGGTATGGAAAAAGTGTCAATATATTGTAAAAGTGTTACTATGAAAATCAAAAGTGGTGGTTTATGAAAGAAGTGTCACTATGCAAAATTTTAGGGTTTTTGATTGACATAGGGTAAATAGGATCAAAAGAGTCAAGTTGCTCAAAAGCGTCAATATGCTTTGTTAAAAGTGTCATATTGTAATTAAAAGTGATACAAAATTTGTAAAAGCATTACTATGACAAAAAAAGTGTCACTTTAATATAGAGGCAAGATTCTGCAAGTAAACCTAATTTTTTTCTAAGGTTTTGGACTAAATTGACTATTTTAAGGATTGCTTTTGATTTGTTTTTGTCTGGAAAGAGATATCACATAGTCATGTAAAACTATCTTCAAGGTGTATTTCGGATAAAGGTCACAAGTATTTTCAATAAGAAGACACTATATGGTGATCATAGGTTAAAAAAGAAAACACATCTTGTAGCACTTGCCTAATTAGTAATGAAAAGGTGTATTGACTTAGTAGAGGCCCACTCGTCAGTGTAATACCTTTAAATGAATAACTAGGGTATGATACGTTCATGTACCACTTTAATACCCCTTACCTTGAAAGGAAGAGGTCCCAACAAGGAGTATACGCCACCTCAATGAGAGACGAGTATGTCGTGAGTAACTTTGAGCATGATATTGTACCATGCACCCTACTAAGGCAATGTCCAATGGTCTTAAAGGCTTCTAAAAATAAGGTTTGTAGTGTTTCCATGAATAGTGATCCCATCTGAGGATGGTCGAGTCGAGGGGGTCTCCCCTCTCCTCTTCACTTATATGCGTCGAGTGATAGATTGAGGGTCGTGAGGCTTGGCTTAAAGAACGTTGGCCACACC